>JAJKFI010000002.1:14240017-14255437 GCA_029204185.1 Lerista edwardsae
ACACACACACACACACACACACACACACACACACACACACACACACACACACACCTATTTGCCTTGGAAGGAAATCTGCCATTAGCACTAATGGGATCTTTTTGCCTGGGGCAATTAGCAGCCACAGGAGGAGGGTAAGGTATGGATTAGGAATGCTGTGGGACCAATTGATTAATGCCATCTCGCCCACCATGGTCTTGATCTGGATCAGAGCTTCGCAGGGTGCTATTTACATTCACACACACACACACACACACACACACACACACACACGGTCCAGTATTTGTACCTTCTGCTTTAGCCCTTAGTTTACCCAGGCTGAAATGTGTTCTGAAATGGTTTTCCATATTTTTAAATACACTTTTTTTCCATTTCTGTTTTTTCAGATAGGCTTGCTTTGCAAGTTCTACATGGGAATGTCTGTGGTGGAACTACTGGGGTGTTCATGTCATGTAATGACAAGCATGAAGTAAGGCAACATTTACAATAGGAGTGCTCCATGCTCAGGTTTTCTTATATAAATGCCCCTTCAGAAGAAACACCATGGTATGCGTCCTATTTACAAGATATATGAAAATGTGAGATATTACAAAATGTGTGTCTATTTGATAAGTAAAGTAATCCCGCTATGCAAGCATTGAGTCATTACTGACCCATGGGAGTGATGTCACATCATGACATTTGCAAGGCAGACTTCGTTGTATGGGGTGGTTTGCCATTGCCTTCTCCAGTCATCTTTTACTTTATGCCCCAGCAAGCTGGGTACTCATTTTTCTGACCTCAGAAGGATGGAAGGCTAAGTCAAGCTTGAGCTGGCTACCTGAGCCAGCTACCTGAGAACCCAACTTCATTCTGGATCAAACTCAGGTTGTGGGGAGAGCTTTTGACCGCAATACTGCAGCCTACCACTCTGCATCACGCAAACCTATTTAATACAGAGCCACTAAATTTTATAAACACATTATAAGACTTTGAGGCCAATGCTATTCCCCACCATCTTCCACTATGTACCCACACTGATGGGACATGTGCTGCATGCAATTTGGGGGTGGGGGGTGCAGAACCAGACAGCCTGGAAGAAGTAAGTAAAAGTTTCTCTGCCTGGATGTCAATGAGAGTGCAATCCTAAACTGGAGTTAGGCTGGCATAAACTAAGTCAGTTTAACACTGAGTTTGGCCAGCACAAGTGCCACCATAAAGCGTGTTTGGACTATGCTCGGAGTCAGGGAGGATGGCTCACATCTGTGTGCTGGCTTCTCTGACTCCGAATGTGGTCCAAACATACTTTACAGTGTCCCTTGTGCAGGCCAAACTTGCTGGCTTAGTTTATGCCGGTCTAACTCGGTTTAGGATTGCGCCCTGGGTCTCTTTGGACCTATGCCATAAATTTTGCTGGCCTAAATTGGAGCAGAGGTAGGAGGCTGTCATGTTAAAAAACTGGGATAGCATTCAGCATATGTAGGTGCCATAATGTTTGACAGAGTAAAGATATTACACTCTGATTTGTTTCATTGCATTCTGCATTAAATTTCATATCAGATATATAACATGATGGTATTATTCATACCGTACATACCAAGGTTTTCACAATTTTGGCCACTAACGTCAGCTTGTTGCCCCCCTAAAGCTTGTTGCTTGGTGCTTTTGCATCCCCCTGCACTTCTTTAGCTATGCCCCTGCACAAAATACCACATTTGGGTCTTTAAGATATTTTGTAGAAATTAAAATAGATTGCTTTTCCAGTTAGAAATAATCTTGTGGCTACATCTGCTGACATGATATCACCTATGTCGCCTACCTAGTACACTTTAAAAACATTTAAAATTCATAAAAATGAGAACTTGGAATGAGTACTTAAAATAAAAACACATTGCACTGTTTTCTCAAATCATGAAATCTGCGAAAAAAATAACACCATTTTCAAACACCCCTACCAATGTGTTTACTTAGATCTGTACCAGCTCTTTGGCTGGCATAGATACAAGTGGGTTTGTATCAAGCCCAGGCTGGGGGCATAATGGATGCTGCCACCAATATCTGCCCCCACCTTGACATGCTCCCAGTCAGGCCTGATCCCTGCCCCAGTCCTCCCCTGGAACTACTTTATCAGGGGCTTGGCACTCCATGCATGCGGGGACCCCCGCCGTTGGCACAGGCAGCCTTGCCTGTGTGCTACCACTGCAGCTGCCAGGCCAGCAGCTTGTGTTGATGGAGCGCAAATTCCATCTATGTAAGGCTGGGATCGGATTGGGCCATAACATGCATTTTTTTGCGAGAAAGCGTTTTGTGAAAAGTAAAACTTTTCTCATTTAGGTGTGCTAAAAGCTTTTTCTCCCTTTCTTGCATGCCAGATACTAGATGAGCAAGCAAACAGCCAAAGCAAGCATCTTGTGGGATCGCAGATTCCCCTGGTCTTCTATGTCTGTTGCTGGCCCGCTACTTTTTCGAAGCACTTATTCTTACAACCCGTACCAGGAGATTATCAAAGATGCAATCTGAGGAAGACAGATGATTGCACACATTCCCATGTTTTGTTTTGCTTTCCAGTTTCCACAGATGCATCGGCTGGCGTAGAGGCAGAATACTCCAGCACCATGACCAGGCAGCTCCACTCTCAGGGTTGCAATTGCCTGCACAACCAGTACTTTTGGCCTTCCATTGCCTTCTGTGGACAGGCTGTTGCATATTAAAGTTTGGAAATGAAAGCAGGAGCACATGTGAGAGCTGCTAAACAGAAATAGCAGAACTTGAGACTTAGTTATATGCCAGAAGCCACAACCAGATAGAAATCACAGGTTAGCCAGGAAATTACTTGCATTTAATTTGGGGCCATATCTCCTGGGAGGAGGCTGGCCTTTTCCTGTCATGCAGGGATGTTGCCCCTGGGTATAATTTGCTTTTTTATATATATAAGAAAGGGTGCTATCTCTCCTCCTGCCTCAAAGAGACCTTTCATAACAGAAGAGGAGATCAAATGTGGCACATTAAACATCAGGACAATTGCAAAGTACTGATGAACTGATTTCCTTACCGCACACTTCATATTTGCTTGGCATTGTGTTCCTGCAAACTCAGCTGCCTTGCATCTTTGCCGGTATTATTAAAAAAAGAAGAAAAAAAGCAACCTCTCACTAAACCAAGTGCTGCCTGAAAGTATAATACCAGGTCTGTTGCTTTCATGCTGGCAGCCAAGGAAGGCACCACAAAATAAAAGACCTGCTTAAAAGTCAGGGGGCATAATTCCTCACTTAAGGTTCTGCCTTGAAGTGTCAAGCAAAGTTAAGGGTAGGAACAAATAAACTAAAGCTTTCCAGGGCCCAATCCTATCAGGCCTAGCGCCGACTGTAGACCCTTACCGCTAGCGCCAGTCTTGCAAAAGGGCTGTAAGCAGCGGTGTTATGCTTCTGGAACGCTGGGCGGGACATCCGGGTGATTGACAGCCCGCCCGTCGCATTCCGCAGCGTTCCGCCGTTTGCGTAACATACGCAAGCGGCATAATTAGTTACGCAAACGGCGTAACGCTCCGGAACGCGACGGGCGGGCTGTCGATCACCGGGATGTCCCGCCCAGCGTTCCGGCAGCATAACACCGCTGGCGGTAAGGCACATCTACCGCCAGTAATAAGGGCTTACCGCTGGCACTGGGCCAGGGCCAGGCCTCATGGCCAGGAGGACCCAGTGCGGAGCCAGCCAGCAGTAAGTCTCATCACTGCTGGTGGCGAGCTCTTTGGGGACGTGGGGAGGGTGTGGGGAGGGTGTGGGGAGGTGGAACTGGGAGTGGGAAGGATGGAGTGGGCCAGGACCGGGGGTGGGACAGGCCGAATCCTAACCTGTGTCGGGCTGCACAGCCTGACATGACTGTGCTCAAGTTTGCACTAACAAAACAGCCAGCGCAGACTTGCCCATTCTGGGCCAGCGACCTTACCCAAGGGAAGGAGACATTTGTCTGCTTTTCCAGAGGTGGCTCCTACAGCTGCCATGGCTCCCATTGGATGCAGCAGTAGCTGTTTTGGTACTGCTGCTCCTATGGAGGCCCGGTACCTTAGGATTAGGCTCCCCATCTTCTCTACTGTCTCCTGACCTCCTTTGCCTCTGTCCACCAATTCTTGTTGAGATCTTCCACTAAAGAAGCCAAAGAACAATGGTGGTTGAAAGTAGTTGGGTGCTTGACTGCCTAAACTTGCCCCTCTCCTGGCACAGTGTTCTACTTGTCACAAAGGCACTCCGCATTCTCAGTGAAGACCTTCGCTCCTTCACTGAGAGCGCAATCCTAACCTGGAGTTAGGCTGGCACAGTTAGGCTAGCAAAGTTTGGCTGGCACAAGGGCCACCATAAAGCATGTTTGGACCCCGCTCGGAGTCAGGGAGGATGGCACATGTCTGCGTGCTTACCACTCTGACTCTGAAAGTGGTCCAAACATAATTTGCAGTGTCCCTTGTGCTGGCCAAACTTTGCTGACCTAACTGTGCTGGCCTAACTCCAGGTTAGGACTGCGCTCTGAGACTCCATTTGCTGCTTTGGGTTATTTAACAGCCCAGTCCTACCTTACACCCTGTGCCTTGATGCAGCACTGCCACTGTGGTGTCTGCTGCATCCCGTGGGGAGCTTCACCTTCAGAGGCTTTCTTGGGGAAGGGACACTTGTTCCCTTGCCCCAGGGTAAGCCCCTGCTAGCAACACTACTTGGATCTACATCTGGTGCAAGTCTTCATGGATCTGTGAAGGCACCAGGAAAGGGGGTTAAGTTTCATTGTACGTTACTGCCATCAAAATCGCCTCCTTTGCTCTTCCCTATTACAACCCCATCTCCACTTCATTCCATCCTCCCTGCCCCATTCTGCCCACCCTACCAGCTCCCTCTAACCCCCTTTGTATTCTTACCTGCTGCAATGAGTGGTGGTTTGCATTTTGCAGCTGCCAGACAGTGCATTGTGCTGCCATAAAGTTCTGGTGGCACAATGCACTAACTAGTACAGTGGTTCCCAACGTTTTTAGCACCGGGACCCACTTTTTAGGTATGACAACTTGTCAGGACCTATCTAAGACCAGAAATGAGTCATTAAGCAGGAAGTGACACCAGTGTCCATGTAAGAAATATATATGTAGACTACCACAGGTTACTAAATCCAACAGTTGTTGCCAGATATGTGGAAACACCTTGAAATTTTTCAAAACATGTTTCTCTGTTTGGAGGTTCCCTGAAAATGTTGAAAAAATGCAACTTTTTAAATGTTGCAAAAAAATGCATCTATGGTAGTAAATGGAGTCTCAGCGACCCCCTTAAAATCAGCTCATGACTCCCAAGTTGGAAACCATAGCGTTAGTAAGATTGGGCCGCAAGTCAATAAGTCAATGATCTTGACTAAGAAAGTTTCCCCAGTTCATCTTGCATGATGACTGCATGAATTAGGCATGCATATCAAAGAGGGAAGTCCTCAGGGAGGGCGTTTGATACGCCACCTCCAAAAGGCTCGGGACTTCAGTGTCTTATTCATAAAACAAAACAAAACACCTCTCTTTGAAACCTCATGCCATATTTAAAGTCAAGGCTTATGCTCTCCTCTTCACTGGCAGCATAGTAGGCTCCTTTTCAAACATCTGTGTACTTTAAAGTGCTCTCTTTCTCAAATGGTGGCATTGTTTCAAGTGGACCCCACATGGAACCTTACGTCACCCTTGCAATTGTCACCTTTGGTAATGAGTTGTAAGAATTGTAAGTGGATGCCCTATTTGTTGAATCATGGATTTTGCAGCCAAATTAGATCCGATATTGTGTTACATTTTTCAGTCAAGGCAGTGACTCATCATTTCAAAATGTTCTTTGGATTCACATTTTCTGCCCAGAACCCCGTGTCTCTCTTCTCCCCAAAGCACTCCTGGCCAGCCCATTCAGCTCGGCACTCGTACGTTCCTCCCACCAGCTCCCTCCGCATTCCTCTCGTCTTAAAAATTAGGAGTGACCATGTGAAGAATGTTCCCTCATAGCCTCATGCTATCACTCACTGGCTATTCTGGCAACAGTAGCGTCAAGTATTTGGGTGAGTATTTAGAGGTTGTTGGTTTGACTTGATTTGTGTCTTTCAGGCTTCAGGGTAACCTAAGTCAGACAAATCTTCAGGGAAAACTTATAGCATATGTTTCCATACCTGTCAGCATTTTTAAAACTATATTTTCCCTCCCTATGTATACCTATCAAAAGTCTTATTTACAGTATTAATCCAGGATCACCTTTAAAATATTGTGGAGTGGCTACTAAACCGGTTGAGCTTAACCAATGCACCATTTAAAATATCCTATTAGCTCAGAGTGTATATGGGGAGCAAATTAAAACAATTCTTGGGGTATCTAATGACCTGAGTTGAGCATTATACGCATTGTAGTTTCTGTTTAAAAAATTGATTTTTCAAATCCTTCCCTCGAGTGCAATCTGCTTCAAGGAAAATTGGCGTTGAGGAAAGGTCACGAATAGTTCCTTTCCCAAATCTACGTTGACTGGATTAAAATATCTGAATTTTATTGAACAGTGAAAGGGAGCTTTTAAAGCCTATCTGGGGCCTTTTATAAAAAGTGTGTATATATATGAGTTGGTTTAAAATGGATGTTATATTAGCAGCATATCCTGTGCTGCATATTAATAAAACAATGGAATTTTTTATTTCTTTTTCTCATAAATTACATAATTCAAACCTTAAAACACCTTTAATGAACACTGACTCGGCATGTGGCACTTAATAAAACTGGACTAAACTCGTTTTCTGCTTGACAGGCTACCAGTGGAGAATGTGCCCTACAAGTAAATGATTAAGAGGCAGAAATCTTTTCTGAACTACTATTAAACACTTCAAAGATTTTCAAAGTCAGATAAAATGAAAAGCAAATGTGTTTCACTGCTTCTCAAATACCTCAAATGTTTTAGCAGGTGCAAGCAATGAAACCTTCTGTAGTGACAGCACTTTAGGGTCTGCAAAGTGCACCCGACTGAATTATGGGAAAGCTGCGCATACTTCATAAAAATTCATGATTTTAGATGAGAAAAGATGTGTGTCCTTAATTTCCATTTACATGTGTAGGAAGGAGCAGGGGGGGAATGGAAGTGAGGTTTTGCCTGTTAGTGTTACTACTGGGGCTCTCTTTCTCAAATGGTGGCATTCTTTCAAGTGGACCCCACATGGATCCTGACACCACCCATGCAATTGTCACCTTTGGTGTGCCCTTAATTTCAATCTACTTGTGTAGGAAAGAGCAGGGGGGAATGGAAGAGATGTTTTGTCAGCTAGCGTTACTACTTTGGTAATGAATTGTAAGAAGAACAGATGAGTAGAACAAACTCATCTGCATCCTCCTGGCTGCCTGGGCCGGCTCTAGGAGAGGTGCGGCCTAATGTGGGGCGTTCTCATGGGGCCCCCACCCTCCCCATGGGGCCCCCTACTCACCAATTTAATACCACTCACCAATTTAATACGTATGGCTGGTAAGTAACAGGGCAGCTGGCAGGCTGTCTTGTTAGTCACAGGTTTGTCTGTTGTTAATCACACGTGAGAGAGCCACCAGAAACTAACTGGCTCCTGGGCCCTGACTGCTGTCGAAGGAGACACTGCAGTGTGCTTACTCCCCCTCTCCAGCTGCTCCAACCAGTAGAGTTTTAAAAGCAAACAGAGGCTAACTAGCCAGCACAAGTTGGCCCTGCATGCAGGGGAGAGCCAAGTGTCGTTGTCCAGAGTACAATTGGCAACCAAGTGTTACCAAACACATTTTACCTAAGGCGGTTAGACAGTCACATACTGTACAGAAGATTGAAAAGAAGAGGCAAGGAGGGCAAAAGCAGTTTCAGAACTTTCAGTACTACTATCCCATATCCACACTTACATAGGTGCAAGCCCTATTTACCTTCAAGGGACTTCTGAGTAGACAGGCATCCCACCTTAAACAGGGCGAGCAAGAAAGCAACCTTTTAAACTACTCCTAAGAGAACACACTCCCTATATTCACTCCATTGCTGACCCCTGTCTCCTAAAGGCTTCTCATTAGTACCTGGCTCTTGATAAGATGTGCAGATACTGTATGTCTTTTCAAGGAACTGTCACAACTGTCACAGTTGAAACACACTGGTTAATCTAGTGCACTGGACCCCTGCACTACAACACATGTCATCCAGACCATTTTTCAAATGCTCACTTAATAGTGTACTCCAAAAAGACCCAGCCATGAGGGTAACCGAGACGGTACAAAGCCTGCTAACTACTGTAGTCCAAGCACAAGATCTGCAGTATATGAAGTGGGTATGTTTTATTGTGTCCTACCAGCAGTTTCTTTGATCTTCCACAATTTTACCTTGCTATATAAACATTATTCTAATAAAATGGGTAACAGCCAAAGCAGGTGATGGTGTCTCAAGCTAGCCTTGCAATAGTTTGTACCAAACTACCTGAATTCCTGTTGATTGGCACTAGGTTCATGACTATTTGCAATTGCACTGGGATTTCACTGGGCTTGTTTGTTTCTTGCCACGAATCATTGTCCATGGTGGGGCAGGGGTAGGTGGGTGGGGTAGGAGGCTACTACAAGGCCACCAAACTTGATTTCTATTTGTAACGCTAAATAGGATATGAACATGAGTCTTCAACAATAAGACACACAACTGCTTCAAGGAAAAAGGATTTAAGGGAAAAGGTCACAGCTAGTTCATTGTTAAATCCATGCTAATTAAATTAGGATGTTTGAACTTTATTGAAAAGTGCAGCTGATCTGAAAACACAATCGCGGCCTCTGTGGTTGTACACAAATAAGTAAAATGAATGGTTTGTCTCACACTTCCATTTGTTTATTTGAGTGTGTGAAAGAGAAAGACAATGCTGCCCATTTCCTGGCATTTGACTGAAAGAAGGATATCTTCACTTGCAGAATGAACTTTGGTTCTTATTTTAAAGTTCATGGATTCAAAGAACAAACACGGAAGGACTCAACATTGACCTTTGTAATATATAGAACGCTCCTGGCCAGGGATCTTCCCTCAGGACCTCTTTAGGCTAGAAATGCATTTAGAATAAAAGAACCCCGACTGAAGATCAGTTGATAGGAAAATTTAAGAACATCAGAAGAGCCCCGCTGGATCAGGCCAAGGGCCCATCTAGTCCAGCTTCCTGTATCTCACAGTGGTCCTCCAGATGCCTCAGGGAGCACACAACAAGATACTTGCATCTTGTTGCCACTCCCTTGCATCTGGCATTCTGAGGTAAATTTCTGAGGTAAAATCCTGAGGGAAATATGAGATAAATAACACAGAATCATCTAAGAACTGCTGGATCAGGTCAAAGGCCCATTATCCCGCTTCCTGTATCTCACAGTGGCCCACCAGATGCTCAGGGAGCACACAAGACAACAAAATGCCACTCCCTTGCACCTGGCATTCTGTTGGCATTCTGAGATTTGCACAATCTTTCATTCACCTTTCCTTACCTCATCTCTTAACTTGTGCATCCTGGTCTTCCTCTTGGCCATCAAGAGCAGGGATTTAGCCTCACCAACCAGTGGTGGCTAGTGGAGCAGTTTGTTTAGTACAAATGATTGGCTAGTGTTGCTTGAATGGGAAGGGGGAATTTCAGTCTTTGTGCAGGCATACCTTGTTCTGGTATCATAGGTACGTAGGAGTACCTATAGCCTTATAGTGAACCAGACCATTGACCCACTTATGTTTGGCAGCAGCTCTCCAAGTGTGCAGACACAGTTCTTTCTTAAACCTATCTAGAGATGTCAGAGATTGAACCTGGGACCTTCTGCATGCAAAGCATGTGCTCTTAACACTGGGATACAGACCCATACCCCAAGTCACACCAGCACAATGTCAGCAAGGCTGCTAGCCTATCAAGAACCATGTACTTACATGATGTTAACAGAGTTGCCTCCATTTCCTCCATTAGCATTTCCCAATTGCTACAGATGAAGCCAGTGATGTCATTCAGGGGGAACGGACCAGAACGGGTGTTCCGGATCCTAACGGGCTCTGTGGCTGCTTCCAGGTTTTTGGGGTTGTTGTTTTTTCAACATTTGAATTTGAACTCAAAAGTGAGTTCCTGTTCCTAAATCATTTGAATGACACCACTGGATGAAGCCAATTAACAGCCCAATCCTATGGTTTGGTATCATAGGTACGCCATAACCATAACATGCAAGGCTACCAAGGCTAGCGTTTGTGATACAGAATGTTAGTGATACAGGCAAATAGAATTCTGGTTTTGAATGCAGGAATCCACTATGTTCTACTAGTACATCCTGTAGAACATACAGCCCATTTCTAAATGCCTCTAGTCCATTGTGTAATACCATTTTCATGTGTGCCCAAGAGCAAGAGGCAAGTGCAAGGCACATTTAATGTCATGTAAGTAAAAAAGTTGCAATTGTACTATGGTGTATCAGCATTTAATTAAAGATAACAGTAGTAAAAACAAAAGAAAGAAAATGTTCTTCATACTATATCATGTACAGCTCAATCCTATGGACTCTGGCCAGCAATAGGATGTGTGTGTTGCTACCAGCCACTCTGTCAAAGTGCCAGAAAGCACTTTCTGGCAGGGTGCTCAATAGCACACCAGAGGGAAGGCCAGATCCTGCCTGCCTGCATTAATGGAGCTCCAGCCACCCACAGCAGCAGGTAAGCCACTGCAAGAGGTGGGAGGGCAGAACAGGGGCAGGGAGGCAGTGGTGTTCCTAGAAGGGGGGAATATGCTACATTTTGCAGGAGCCTGAGCTCCTGTGTAACGAGGCCCCTTTGCCTCACCTTCAGAGCTGTTCATGACTCTGAGAACTAGTTTGGTGACTCTGCTCTCTGAGCTATGAATGGCTCTGAAGGTGAGGGGGAAGGGCTCCTGCAAAACTTAGCATTTTTACCCCTCTCTAGGACTGCCACTGCAGGGAGGGGGCAAAACTGGGCAGGGAGGAGTGAGGAACAGGTGGCGGGGAGGTTGCTGAAGGGGGTGATCAGGCAGCAATGACATGCACTGGATTCTACCTTCCATGTTTGCTCCCTCCTCAACCCCCTTCTCTCCTTGGACTTGTGCTAGCAAAATCACTAGCACAAGAAGACACATTACAGGTCAGGAGGCTTATGAAGGGGTAAGGATTTAAATCCGCTTTCCCTGCTGAAGCCTCCCTGACTCCTTCCCACCTCCCCCACTGGATACAGGGTGCCCATTTTTGGCACAGCTGCACCAGTGGTGGGGAGAGAGGATTAGGCCCTAATACTGTGGTTCTCAAACATTTTAGCACCAGGACCCACTTTTTAGAATGACAATCTGTACGGGACCCACCAGAAGCGATGTCATGGCCGGAAGTGCTGTCGTCGTGATGCCAGAATCTGCTGTTTTCCTGATATTGCAGCAATAAGTTAGGATATTTCTCAGTCATTTTCCAATAGCAAAGTGAATCAGAAACAACAAAAAAAGCCTATTTACAATCTTAACACAAGCAAAATAACCGCACAGCCCTCCCCCTTTCCAACATCCCACCTTCCCATATTGTCAATATGGCTGCTCTAGGTGCTTCACGACCCACCTGAAATTGGCTCACAACCTACTGGCGGGTCCCAACCCACAGTTTGGGAACCACTGCTGTAATACAATGAATAATGCAAGTCTCAGCTGCGGCAACTGATGTAAACACAGCGTCATTTTTGATGACTGGTTTGTTGTGACCCTCGAACAAAGGAGTCGTCTCTGGTCCTGTAGACCAAAACCCTAATGTAATCAATAATAGTAGCATGTAAAACCGAATTCAGTGGAACGTCTCACATGTATTTTAACTAGGTTGATCTTTGCTATTCTGTGTAGGGTTCCTTTGGGCCACATTTTGCTACCCCAATTCAGTCCAGCCTCTAACTTTCCCCTGTGACTATTCCTTTCCCAAACACTGTTTAACTTTAGACATGCATCTCAGTCTTGCTCCCACTTGCAGGTGACATGAATTTGATTATCTCACTACTCAGCCACCCAATAAGAAACAGCAGCTCCCACTGAGAAAACAAATCAGCATGAAATCACACAATTGATAGGGTTTCCTCCAAGGTGCCCTTAAAATTAATTACATTGGGAGGCCAAGTTACTTTCTCAAACCAGAGAGACCTGACCTGTTAGCACAGATTGAGCTGGGTTGTGTTAAGTATTCACACCAACTCGCCCTTTAACTTTCGTGGATTATAGAGGAAAGGAGTTGGAGATGTCCACACACAAAAAAGGGAGCTGTTCTGCACCTTTCAAAGGTCTCATTCATCTGGGGGCTTCACTTAAGCCTTCAAGGTTCAAGTAGTGGTTATATATGTGCAGTTAATAAACAGAACTACATGAGTGAATCAAGAAGAAACCCCCATTTGGGTTATGTATTTATCTGTATTTATAAAAGATTTAGATCCAGCTTTTTGGCCAGAGATTGGTCCCCAAGGCGACACAATAAGACAACCCAAACAATTAAAGCAGCATATAATAACAGAGAACAAAAGAGCTCTGCCTCTTGTGCCAGAAAATCATTGTTTTCATGCCAGCCAAAGCCTGACTCAGCCAAAAAGTTTTCAGCCACGGCATGAGAGACGATGACTTGGATCCAGAGATTTGTGACGGCACAATCTTAAAGCACCCTGCAACGCTGAAATGATGCCCAGATACATCAGTTCCCTGCCAGCTCAGTTTGGCTGGTGCGGGGCCATTTCTGGGCAGGGGGAAGGCAGGAGGGAAGGCAGAACAGGGTGGGGGTGGGCGTGCCAGCAGGAGGGGCTGCCCGGGGAGGAGTGTGGAGTTTGGATGCGTCCATCAGGTCTCCTCCAAACTCCTGCCCCCAGCCCGCGTGACCCTGATTCCGACCGCACGGTGTGCTTGGACGTGCGCCTGCTATATAGTGGGTGCAGATCCAAGTAGCCCATAGGGGTGGCTGGCACCTACCCCAGGACAATGGGGTGAACATGTCCTTGCCTCATGGAGGCTCCAGCCTGCTCCCAACCTGCGCTGGACACAGCGTGGGCCAGCCGGCCTGCCTGTTCTAGTGCAGGTTAGCATTGCACCCTTAGAGGTTGTACAAGTATTGTCCAAGTGTCCTCAAAAGTGCTACAATAGGTAGGTTCTATCGCAGTTTTCATTGTTCTGCTTGTGAAAGAGGAAGGACATCTTTGGACCTCATTTCCCTTTTCTCACGCGGCGTGCCAATGTGAAATTTCAAGTGAAGTTCCATGACCAGAATATATGCATGTAGAAGGACATGTCTGGATCCAAGCCAAAAGTGGCAGAGCCTGGGCATGTGTGTGCCTCTGAACAGTCTTCCACTATCTGGGTGCCACCACAAAAACCGCTCTGCTCCTAATAGCCACCTACCTCAGAAGTAGAGAACCTTCACTGAAGAACTCCTCACGGAAGAACTTACTACTGGAGTGGGCTCATGTGGGTGCAAGCAGTTCTCCAGATGTGTTGGTCCTAGATGGCTGAGAGCTTTGTCACACTCGGAGAGCGCCATCCAAAAGGCACTCTAGGCTAGCATAAATGGCTTGTGCCAGCCTCTGGGTGTTACAGCAAATGTGCCCTAAAGCGCATTTGTGCCATTTCAGAGGACCTGGAGGCTGGTGCAAGCAATTTGTGCCAGCCTCCCTGCACATGGACCCAGCCGGTGCCAAAAAGGTAAGGCAGTATGCTAAAAATGGTCACTGCTGGCATGCTGTGCAGGGGTGGGCAGAATGGGAGGAGAAGGAGCAAGGGATGGGTGGATAAGGCCCAGGAAGGAGACAGATTTGGTGGTGGTGGCGGCACCCACCAAATCTAAATCACCTTTCTATGCCTGATCCACTTGCATGGGTCAATGCAGACTTGAGTTTCCCCAAAGCATCTGCTGGACATTGCCTCAAGGAGACCTCTTGCAGCCAAAATTCCCCTGTGGGATGCCGTGGAAACCGTACTAGTACCCAGGGCCGGCCTTAAGCTAATGTAACCAATGTGAACACATTGGGCCCCGCACTTTGGGGGGCCCCGCACCAGTGTAGTGAGCAGATTGCCTGCTACTGCAAATGGGATTTCTATGGGCTGTAGGCCAGTGGGGAGAGCAGAATAGCTTTATTTGGGGCCCTCCCACCTGCCCCTGCCTCCGAATGGCTCAAAATGGGCCTCCTGGAGGCAGTTGGTGGTGATATCATCAGGTCAGCACCAACTACTTCCATGTGCCCTGCGCAGTACCACAAGTGTGCTTCTTGGTGTGTGGGGGCCCCGCAGGGAGGTTGAGGGGCCCCACGGGAATGCCCCGCATTGGGTCCCGCTCAGTGGTGGGATTCAAATAAATTAACAACTGGTTCTATGATGTCATAGCCAGAGCCAAAAAAAACCCCGAAGCCAGCCGAGGTAAGCGAGTGGGTGGGGCCCGGCCATTTAACAACCGGTTCTATAGAACCTGGGCGAACCCCTTGAATCCCACCACTGGTCCCGCTGCTCCTAGAGCCAGCCCTGCTAGCACCACTGCATTGCCACGTAGGGGTTTTGGTAGGACCGGACAGTTTGTTTCATAATTTTTAAAAACATAATTTCTATTTTATCGTTGTTAGCTACTTCAACACTAGTTTAAATGAACTAATATCTCTGTGCTGAAAACACAGCGCTTAAACATTTCAACCAAATATCAAAGAAGCAGATCTCTGTTTGCCTGAAAGTCGAGTTGAATCAAGTATTCTAATTGTATATTGGAACAAATTAAGCAGAACCCTATAAAATTTGAACTGAATGTTATATATTTCACAGTGGGGGGGGCATTTACCAGGTGACGTGGAACAATGAAGAAATAGGGAATATTTACCCAAACTGCACGTGTTATTTGGTTTGATGCTATCACAGGGTGAGGTCACTTGATGTCACACAAAGCAAAACAAACAAAGCCATGCATGAAGAAGAATCAAGGGGAAGTCCTTAAGGTTTCTACATATGTGATTATTCATCTAATAGGTTGAAAACACAAATATTAATTTCAGACTAAGTAGCTCTGGGCATTGACGTTCTTCATGAACTTGGATAAAACATCAGCCTTTGTCCCCAGTGTTTCTTTCCTATCCTTTATCTCTGCCTTGGAAATATCCATTCTGCTCTTCAGAGAGTGCTACTAGTTTCTGTTTGCAAGTAATATGGCTTTGATCCATAACAACTGAGACTGAGTAAATCTTGAATGACTCTTGTGCTCAGGCCATCTGGGTATGGTTTGCCAAATGTATTCCTTCATTTACAGACTTCACGGAAGGCTACTTCTCACAAGGTATATTGTGCTCAGTTAGGGTCCCCCCCCCCGTACAAATGTGTCCTTTTCATTTACAATACAGATACGTAGAGAGTGACCTTTTCCCATCTGCCACTTAAATATTTTTTAAAAGAAACACACACACACACACACACACACACACACACACACACACACACACA
>JAJKFI010000002.1:14260097-14271516 GCA_029204185.1 Lerista edwardsae
ACACACACACACACACACACACACACACACACACACACACACACACAGGAGGGGGGTGGCATCTTCTTCCAAGTCTAACCCATGGTTAGTTTTTAGTAATTTGCAGATCCTAGAAAATAAAGACTTAATAGCAAATCTCTGCAATGTATCCCTTCAAACAGCCAGTATATTTACATTGTAGGATTAAATAATCATATTCTATTTATTGCCAATATGTTGATTACTTGTTCTTCTAAGATTTTTAAAGAAAAAATAGACAATATGAAATATTAAATCAATTTCCTAAAAAAAAAAGAAAAAAAGATTAAGTCCTTTTGAGTAGGCAGGTATCTTACAGCCCAGTCCTAACCCTGTGCTGGAATAGGGGGTCCAGCTGGCCTGCCCCATATCTAGCTCGCAGTTGGGGCTGCATGCTGTGCAACTTGGAGTAGGAGGAAATCATCGCCCTTATACCAAGTAATGCCCCAGCAGTCCAAATTGGGCTACTCGGAGCTGCGCCAGTGAAATTGCTGTTGCAACTCCAAGCAGCCCATAAATGGCTAACTGGACTGGGGACGGAGCTTCTGGACTAAGTGCTGGATCCTGGCAACACCCCCCTCCCCTGCCCAGTCCACCCCCGGGCTTGCCTTCTCTCTGTCTCCCCCTTCCCTGTTCCACCTTCCCTCTACCCTCCCCCTTCCCTTCCCAACCCCTCCCCCCCACACTGGCCAAACGTGGCTGGCACTTCCCCACTTACCTGGGGTAGCATGAAGGCTGGATGTGCCCTCTGCGGGCCAGCGCGCATCCTTGCATCATCCCACCCAACCACCCAGCCTCACGGCAAGTTTGCAACAGTACTGGGCCAGCACAGGAGACTTGTGCCAGCTCACCGCCGGCTTTGGACTGCGTCCTTAACAATACTTCAGCCTCTCAATTAGCAATTAATGCCTTAGTTTTGACTAGATGGCATTTGGCCTTGATTGTTATGAACTGATAAAGATGCTGTGCACTAAATTATATTAGAGAAAAGGTGTGAGATATTTCAAGGTGAAGCAGGCCCCAGTTCTGCTTCCGCTAAACATCACATTTGTTTAGTCGGTTCTTCCTTTCTCTTTACAACTGCTCTTTAACTGAATGGGACAACTTATTCAGGGAGGATGGCTCACGTCTGTGTGCTGGCCTCTCTGACTCTGAGAGTGGTCCAAACATACCAGTGTTCCTTGTGCCAGCCAAACTTTGCTGGCCTAACTGTGCCAGCTAAAGTCCAGGTTAGGATTGCGCCCTGAATCACATTAGATTTTTTTTTTCTGTAACTCATTTAGAACTGCATAATATATTCTGCTTATGGAAAACTTGAAGATCATGGAAAAACTGTAAACTTTTGGTTTTCTAATTGCATTTTTTAAAGGAGAAGCACCCATGCCATGTACTCAAACTTTCACCACAACAGCCTTTTCATCATCATTTTGGCACCTGTTTTTGGCACCCTGTTAATTGAAGAGAAAGACATACAAATCATGCTCAGACGTTGATGGCTAGAGTAGTCTTCCACATATTTCCAGATGAAATTCCTTCTCAAACATAGTGTTCGTATTTTCCAGGAATAATATTTCATAACTGGATATGCCAACACTCTGCTGTTAAAAATGTAGTTTCTAGAAGCATCTCCCAGATGTGAAGCTTTAAGGAATTACATGTTATGGGGAAAGTGGATTATCCCATAGTAGAGAGTATTTTATCACCTTTTCTCTCACAGAGATGATGCGGTGTATGGGAGTGTGTGTGAGTGAGTGGGAGAGCAACATATACAGAAGCTGACTTTCCCACTGTCTGCTCAGTCACATAAGTAGCTGCAAAAGGATTATGATCATGTATTAGGGAACTCAATTCTCATGCATGTTTTTTTGAGCGATGTATTACTTAGGTGTGTGTGGTGTGTGTAGACATACAAATCCAGACTGTTTACCACTTATTTGGAACCCGGGGTTTTAACTAACTGCAGGTTCTGATCCGGCAGATTTGGCCAGACCTGGGCTCTCCAAACATGACTGGAGCTGTGCTCTGGTTGCATCCAGAGGGTGTTCTGAGGGACAGGGAGGATGCACATGACCTCCCCAGCCCTCAGAACACACTCCAGATGTGACCACAGCACAGCTCTGGTTGCATTCAGAGGCTCTAAAGTGCCAAGACCGACAGAATTGATTATCTGTGGGTTTCTGCATCTGCTGGGGTCCAAGGAATGGAATACCCTTGGATGGTGAGGCATGACCTGTACATAGAATGATGCTCATCTTTTGACACTACAACAATTGACTTCTGTCCCTTCCCATCTTGTTACTCAGGCCCCCAGTAGCAGACTCAGCCAAGGCTCTGCCCCGAACTGGGTCAACAATCACTGTCCCCTGCACTGGCTCCCAGAACCCTGCACCATCCCTACGCCATGCATGCTCCATTTGGAGCTGCTTCATTGCAGTGGCAGGTGGGCGGGCCAAACGCTGCTTGCATGGTTCACCTCTGTGCCGCCCCTCATAAGAACACATAAGAACATAAGAAGAGCCCTGCTGGATCAGGCCAAAGGCCCATCTAGTCCAGCTTCCTGTATCTCACAGCGGCCCACCAGGTGCCCCAGGGAGGCATGAGACAACAAGATGCTTGGATCCTGTTGCCACTCCCTTGCACCCAGTACTCTGAAGTAGCCCTCCACCTTTGTAAGGAGGTTGCACCATTGCCTATAGTCCACGATGGACCTTTCCTCCAGAAATCCGTCCAATCCCCTCTTAAAGGCATCCAGACCAGATGCCATCACTACCTCTTGTGGCCACCATCTCACCTCCCCTCTACTGGTGACAGCTTGGACAGGCGAGTGGTGATGACTTTGCCCCCTGGGCCAGCTAGGCCTGCCCCTGCAGGCCCCAATCCTTTCTTGGGTTTATAGTGGCAGATCTTGTTATCTGCCACCAAAAGTCCCAGTTCTGCGGACAGGCTCAGGCCGCACCGCCTCTCCGGAGGCTGGGCAAACTGCTCCTGGGCCCTCCCTCCCTCCCTCGCATCCCGAATCGCTCTGAAATGGAGCGATTCAGGCACTGTGAGGCACAAGGAGGCGTGGCAGCCCTCTGCCATAGGGGCGGAGGGCTGTCAATCATCTGGGCATTCCGGTTC
Source organism: Lerista edwardsae (assembly GCA_029204185.1). Lineage (NCBI taxonomy): Eukaryota > Metazoa > Chordata > Lepidosauria > Squamata > Scincidae > Lerista > Lerista edwardsae. Next base: position 14,263,236 of record JAJKFI010000002.1, read on the forward strand.
CTGGCGCGCCCGGATGACATCACTGGCTATACCCCTGTCATGTACTTCAGAGCTCCAAGAGTATAGGTCTGGATGCCCTGCACACATGACAGCCAGATCAGGTAAGGTGGCAGAAGGGGCAGTTCAGGGGAGGATTGGGGTTGGGAGATATCTCTATATTGAGACATCTACTCCTCACAAACTGAATACAGGCATGCCCCGGTATCCACTGGTGTTCTGTTCCAGTCCTCCCCATGGATACCTGAAATCATGGAAACAGTGTGCGCCATTTTAAAGATAGGAGAACTTCAGTGGTTTCATTGCAACAAGGTAAAAAAGGGATTTGTTTAATGTTCCCCTATCTAGTGGAGGACAGGGGGGTCTGGCATGCTGTGGTCCATGGGGTCGCAAAGAGTCGGACACGACTTAGCTATTGAACAACAAAATCTTTTTAATAGGCATCCCAGCATCCATGGTATCATGGATAACTGAAACTGTAGATACCGAATCAGTGGATACCGGGGCACACCTGTACATGGAAACCCCAGCTTGATCCTGTTGCTTTGCCATGGCTGCACTGGTGATGGGTCTTTGAAACAATCTTCTTTATTATGCTTTTCCTGCCGCTTTATTTTCTGTTTATGTTTCAGAACTATAACCTAATAACACTGCTTTTCAACCAGTGTGTCGCGGCACAGGTATGCCGTGGGAGTTTGGGGGAGGGTTATTTATTAATAGGGTCAATTAGGGGTTTAGCAACACGGAGTGTCTTGTCAATTGTCCAAAAACTGATGGGGTGCCCCGGCAATTTTAGCGCCTTGTCAAGTTTGCCATGAGATGAAAAAGGTTGAAAATTACTGACCTAACGGAATCCATTAAAACCAATGAGACTGATATCCAACTTCACGTGGACGAAAGAAACCACAGACCTAAATACATACAAAGAGGTCTTACATTAGCAGCATAATAGCCCTTACATGCGAGGAGTCTGCACAGTGGGAAAGCTGTCCCACAGTCCCCACCCAATCAGCAGCTGGAGGTTCTGCTCGGTGAACCTGCCACGATAGTTGATAATCTGTATTATTAATTGGTGTTGTCCAGACGAGGCAGAATGTAAAAGATCCCACTGTGTCCAGTAATTAATGTTTTTCCCCCTCACTGCAAGATCATTCATAAGGGGTTCAACCAAGGAACAAGTAATTGGATGGTTTTGCTTCATTAGAATATTTGTAGATAATAAAGCGTCAGCCTAGAGATGTATAGGAAAAATGCTTTTTACATAAATGATTAACGATTGCTGTGTTATGCTTTTGCAGCATTGACATGCATGCATATTCTAACTGTGTGACCAAAACTACATCTCAATTGACATATTGGTGGTGGCAAAGAGAGAGGAGCTACACTGTTGATTAGACTAAATATCCCTGGGACCCATCTATGGCCCTGTTTTCCCTGTGGTGCATATATCACTATTACCAGAGGAAGCAAAAAGGAGGTCGGCTTGCGCTAATTAGATGGGAATGGAGCTCTCTTATTGACCCACGATCTGATCAGTTTTTGAAAACTGGAAAGTGCAAGGGAGGTGCCAACAAATATCATTGGAAGATGGCCAAGAGAGCTTTGGAAGGACAGCTGTTTCATAGTCCGTTGTATTACTTGTTCCATGCATACCCTGCTCTTTTTCCAAGGACCTTGAGCTGCAATCTTATGCACACGGAATGATTCCGAATCTTATGATTTGGAATCTTGTGGTTCGGAATGGAAGTTTGTGGGACGTATTTCTGAGTAAACATGCATATGATTGCACTCTTAGAACAATATTTTACCCAAGGTTTGGTTGTGGATTAGTAGCTTTCCCAAGGCAATCCAGGTGAGCTTCAGAGATGATCTGAGATTTAGGCTTGTCCCACACAGTCCAACCTAACATCCTGCACTAGCAGCCCAATCCACAGCATGCTAGCACCAGTGGAGCAAACACGTGCGCTTTCACAAACGTGCCGTAAAGGACATTGCAGCAGCATGGATGATTGTGACTCAGGTAGGAAGGCTTGCACCCTCCTGCTGGTGTCTGCAAAGGACCAGCATGTTCCAGAGCAGGTAAGCTCCATGCGGGCTGGTGGAGGAGTGGAGGGAGGGTGGAACAAGGGCAGGAAGAGGGTGTAACAGAGTGGGAGGAGGGCAGGGAGGAAGGCAGATCAGGCACAGCTCCCTCCATATCCTATCCCTGCTCCGAGGCCTGATTTCCTGATACAAGCTGCTTGGACTTTACCCAGTGATTTTACTGGCGTGAGCCCAAGTAGCCTCATTGCAATTACTGGGGCTTACCCCAGGGCACATGGGACGTGGTGGGGATGTGGTGGCGCAGCAGATTAAACCACTGCTGCTGGGCTTTCCAAACAGAAGGTTGGGAGTTCAAGACTGAACGACGGAGTGAGCTCCCGTTGCTTGTCCCAGCTCCTGCCAACCTAGCAGTTCGAAAGCACCTAAATGCAAGTAGATAAATAGGGACCACTTCGGTGGGAAGGGAACGGCGTTCCATGCGCTACGGCGTAGAGTCATGCTGGCCACATGACCACGGAAGCTTGTCCTTGGACAAAATGCCAGCTCTACAGGCTTAGAAACGGAGATGAGCACCGCCCCCTACAGTTGGTCACGACTAGACCATTCGGTCATGGGGAAACCTTTACCCCAGGGCAAGGGGACAAATGTCCCCTTACCTTGGTGAAATATCCAACAGCCTCTTTCCCCATGCTGGATACAACAGAGGCCATTTCCTCCTTGCTGCAGCGTAGCACCGGAAGTTAGTCACGATTGCATTGTGGGTTTCTTGTGTCACTTTGTGCTTCAGCAGCAACATGGGAATCTGATTCATGGGAAAATCTGATCTACCAAAAACATTAGGCAGAACATGGCACATTTACACACAGTTCAAGAAAATAACAGACAGAATTCCACAGAATTCTGTGCACAGAATTCCAAAGCTTTTATGAAATGGGTTCCCCCCCCAACCCAGGACAGATGCAGTTCTTCACAGCTGATAGTAATTTTTCTTTCATTTGGCTAGGGCAGCAGCACAATATAGAGAATCACATAAAAATATTTACCTTTCTCTACATTAAAGTTGTTATACGCCATTAGATTTCTCTAGGTTTATGCCCATTGTATAGCAGGATGTTCTAATGCAATCCATTACTGAGAATTGTAAAATATTGGTTTATTGGTACTTGGATTACCAAGTGAATATAGAATTTGAGTAATATAATCTGAATGGGCAAAAATAACATACAAAATGCAATACGCAGAAATAGCATTTTCACTAAGAGTTCAGGAGCAATTTCAGCATAATGTTTTTCCTCAAAGGTCGAAGACCTGGGAAGGAATAGATGTAAACAAATATTGCATTACAGTAGACATCCTATAAACAAGAAACTGGATTCCTTCCTACTTTGCTAGCAGATTTTTCCTGCAAAATCTACCAAATCTCTACTTGCATGTATTTCTTCACCGATACTGCTCTGCAGAGGAAATATAGCATGCCAAAATCAATCTACACAGAATAAACTGGATGGAATGGTTTCCCACAATCTAACCAAGCAATTTATTCCATGGGCTCTAGGGGGAGGAGAGGGAGAAATTCTCTTTCTAAGCGCATAAATGTTTGCAAAGGTGATGGAGACCACACACCAGTAGGTTACAATAATTGTATGTTGCCATCTGCTAAAACAGTTTTGAAAGAGAGTTCACTATGCAAGACTGTCTCCCCTCCCCTTTTTACAGATGTTTTCACCTCTAGCTTCCTTTCAGCCATCAGGAAACATCATCATCATCATCATCATCATTAGGCATGTTTAGAAAGAAAGGAGAAAGAGCATTATTAAAATTATCAGAAACGGACACCCAGGCTTGTCTGCTTGGAACATTTTTAAGGAAGAAAAAAGCTACTCATTCTAAGAAGGAATTGATAACACAAAAAAGATGTTAATAGTTGTGGGTGGGGAGCTCATTCATAATCTCATTCAATTTTTTAATGAATCTTAACAAAGACTATGAATTCCTGGAGTATTGTGTTTAGGTACCCCCTGATTCAGTCTTAATAATGTAACATTTGCATAGTTCCCTGTAGGTCAATGTTTCTCAAACTGTAGGTAGGGACCCACTTGGTGTGCCATGACCTGATTTCAGGTGGGTCGTGGAAAGTTGGGAGCAGCCATCTTGGAAGCTACAGACCTTACTCTTGCTTCATTCCTTTGTGAATTTTAAAAAGTTTGAATTTTCAAGTGAGCTAGGTTTTAAAAAAAAAATATGTTTTTTTTTAAAAAAATAATGTTTTTCGTTCAGTGCTTTTACATATTATTTGATCCTAATCTTGTTTTTGTTAGGGATGCTTCATGGTTGTGCAATTGCTGCACTCTAAGAATGCCAGTTAGCATTCCAGGAGTGTCATTTGATCATGTCACAATGATGGCATTGATTCCCTTCCTACTTAATGATGTCACTTCCAGCCATGACATCACTTCCAGGTTAATGACATCACTTCCAGTGGGTCCCAACATGAGTGCCATTCTAAAAAGTAGGTCCTGGTCTAAAAAGCTTGAGACCCACTGCTGTTGGTTATTTGATCATTTTGTTCTTTGGGGAACAACTAGACAGAGAAATAATATTGTAGTTGGGCATGTGAAAGACCTAAAACTGAAAGTTTAAATCTTGCTACTGACTGGTTCAAAAATGCTAGGATTCTGTCTCTAACAATGACCTGCTCAGAATGTTTGCAGAAATCCATAACAGTACAGGTACACCACTCATGACTGTATATTCTCTGTTGCCCACTGGACTGCATCTACTATGCAATGATTAGTTAATTGTTCACTTGGTGTTTTTTGTTTTTTTTTAGTGAAGCTATGAGCTATGCACTTTAAGCATGTGTTTCTCTGCAGGTTAATGGGTTGCTTTTAAGGTGTATCCTATTCTCACTTAACAGGTTCCTAGTTGCTTTGAGGTGCTATGCTGTGTGCTTTACTAGGTGTTAATTACGAGTACAGTAATTAGCTTGTTAGACTGTCAGCTTGTCAGAGAGTATGTTGATTTCATTTAGGTTTTGTTAAGTTTACTCCCTCTGGCATTTTTTTAACTGTACTTTCCTTCTTCAAATGCAACTCACTAGTTCTGGGAGTGGCTCCTATTTGAAGTGGCTGAATACTCAATAGGCTGCCATTTCAGGAGAAAACAAGACATTTTGTCAGAGGCATTCTTAAAGGGACTTTCCTTCTCTTTATGGGATTTGTGTTGTCTTGCCAAATATAATAGAGTCATATTAGTTTTAAATAATAAATAGTTACATCCCTTGGGGAATAGGTAATGCCAGAAGAAAGGAACAAGGAGAGGAATAGCAGTGACTGCAAATATAGTGATTGATCAAAAACAAGAGGAAATTGAAAAGTGGAAGTTATTCCTCCATGAAATATAAACTGTATACAGACTTTTTAAAATGAACAGATGTTTTGAGAATAGGAAGCAACTGCTGTATAAGACTCTGCTGGGTGCCTAATAGTTTAGATTCCATAGCCTTTTCTTTCCTCAAGGCATTTTGTCCAGTGCTGCACACTTTCTGTCAAACTATGTCAGTCTCCCCAAATGTCACAAATGCTGCAGTTTTGTCCCTACGGATTTGCACGACACCAATCTCAGAGTATGGCCCTGAATTTGCAAGCCTTGCCCAGTCTGAGGCTAAAAACACCCAGCCCAACCCAAAATAATTTTCACCCTGATCCCATGTGGATTATAGCCATTTTGCTGTTTTTGCAAAGAGTGGCTTGTGCTGATACAGCTGTGGCACAATTGTATGCATCAACACAATGCCCACACAATAGCAAGCCCATCCTGCTATACTGCCTATCAGTTTAAATGGAATTATAACTGCTTCCTACAAGACATTAATTGTGTACGAACAGGTTGATATCCATATTACCCAAAACCTCCATAATAACAAAAAAAGTCTGACACTGGATAGGTGACGTGCACGCTGACGTGCACCATCCTCCCTGTCTCTGAGAGTGGTCCAAACATGCTTTACGGTGCCCCTTGCATTGGCCAAACTTTACTGGCCTAACTGTGCCGGCCTAACTCCAGGTTAGGATTGTGCTCTGAGGAAGGATGCTGGCTGATTCTCTGCTGTGCTTCAGCACCACTACTGCAGATGGCACGAATGTGGTAGTGGCACTTCCAGCTCAGCAGGTGTCAATAGGCACAACAACATCCCCCCCCGCCTCATAAAGTACCTGAGGGCCCAATACAACCCAACTTCCCAGTGCTGATGCAGCCATGAGAGCAGGATGTATGTTGCATCCTCAGCGGGGGCAGTCACAGAAGCTTCGTCAACGTAAGGGAACATTTGTTCCCTTGCCTCAGGGCTGCACTGGGTCTGCATTGACACTGGAAAGTTGGATAGGATTGGGCAGAATCTGTTCTGATTCAACAGCAATTTATTACTCTGTCACAGACTAAGGTGCATATGCACTATGTGGCAGCCCCTTTGATTGCCTTCTTCCCTCCAGAACCTAATTCATTATGGCTGTCACAACGATTGCTACATTGAAAAGAGCAACTCATTTTTGGGATCCCAGACCACGTTAAAAAAACTGAATGGTTTCCCAATGTTTCACCCCAACTGTTCCCAGGGCTTTTTTAAGCTTTTGGCTGGGTTAGTCTTGAGCTTGGAAGGCAATAGAATGGGTTCTGAGGTTCTGAGCTTTTGGAGCATAGAGTAGCTAGAATCCTCCCTTGAGAAAGCCTCACAAAGTTGGGGCAAAATATTGGGAAACCATTCAGTTTTTTCTAACATGGTCTGGGATCCCAAAAATGAGTTTTTCTTTTTATGCCAGCTCCGGTCATGGAAGCTTTAGTATGTCCAATTGCTGCATTGTTGGCCCATGTCAGTATGATAATGTCATAGAATCAGAGAGTGGAAAGGACCTACAAGATCACTGTCCACCACTCCCTGACAATGCATGCAGTTACAACTGCAATATCTAACCTCTGTTTAAGGACCCCAGTGATGGAGAGTCTACCACCTGCCAAGGCAGATGTTTCTTTGCTGATCAGTTCTTACCACAGGAAGTTCTCTCTAATGTTTAATCAAAATCTCCCTTGTTGTAATTTAAACCCATTTGTCCAGATCCTATCTTCCAGAGCAGCCTAGATTAGAACAAATCTTCTCCATCATCTACATGACAGCGTCTCACGTATTTGTAAGTGAGAAAGAGGCACTTTTTCCAGTCCAAAAATGGGACTGAGGCCACAGTCCTAACCTGGAGTTAGGCTGGCACAGTTAGGCCAGCAAAGTTTGGCTGGCATCAGGGCCACCGTAAAGCATGTTTGGACCACTCTCAGAGTCAGAGAGGTCAGCACACAGACATGCGCCATCATCCCTGACTCAGAGAGTGGTCCAAACATGCTTTATGGTGGCCCTTGTGCCGACCAAACTCTGCTGGCCTAACTGTGCTGGCCAAAATCCAGGTAAGGATTGCTCTCTCAGAGTCATGTCATGGGACTAATGCAAATATTGTTAACTGATAATTACTGGGGAAATAGAACCAGAGCTTATTTGATCACCAGTCCATTTTTAATTCCTTCCTCTAACACGATCTGTGCTGCAATGTTCTTAGCGACACATCAAACATGGTTGCAATTCAAACCCCTTGTCATAAACTTAGTTGTACTATTTGGTCTGCCATGAGAAAGAAACTATAGGCAAAAGGAACTGGAGCTTCTGTTTTCCCACCTTCTTAATGACTACTGCATGCAAACTACTGCCTTGAGCCCACAGGGACTCACTACTAATGAGTATTTATGATACACTTTATATCCACTTCATGCATGAGCCATTTAAATTTTACATTTGTTGTTATGAGCTGAAGTACTGCTCAGGTTTCATCTTTAAAGAGTCATTTTCAATAAAGCACGAACACCTTTGAACCAAGGGGAAAGGTATGCAGTTTGGGAGGGGGGAGGGGGAAGAGTCTGTGGCAAGGAGAAATGATCAATTAGATGACTTTAAAGGCATTTGAGTAAAATACTAGGATCTGAATATTTATTGCACATGCCAGGAGAAGCAGCTGCATAAAGCACAGCCCTATCAGTGGCAGTAATAGAAACAAAAATATATTGGGGGGGACACTGAAGGAGCAATGTGTCTTTCTGGGGAAAGATTTAAATTTCTGAAAGAAAAATGAACACACACACACACACACACACAGAGAGAGAGAGAGAGAGAGAGAGAGAGAGAGAGAGAGAGAGAGAGAGAGAG
>JAJKFI010000002.1:14280184-14304672 GCA_029204185.1 Lerista edwardsae
TTATTATTATTATTATTATTATTATTATTATTATTATTATTATTATTATTATTATTATTATTGAGGTATGCCCCTTGTACATTTGGTAAATGTAATCATGTACAGTAGCAGCCTATATCCCCATACATGTGATTGGATCTAGCTTGTATTTCACTGTGTGCTTTTAAAATTCCTACCCAGCTACCCAATTCCAAGTTGCCCAGCAAACCCACCCAATTTATTTTTCAAGGAAATGAAATAGAGTCTATCTTCTGTATGCCAAATAACGGAGATGTAAATGCCAAATGCTTGAGTTTATACCACCAACACTCCACTAAGACACATGCAGAGCATATAATGGAATTGAACACAATGTAGAAAGCCTGTTCACCAAATGTTATTCTTTTACCAGTCCCAATGTAAGCTTTCTGTAGGCTGGAGATAAGAAAGAAGAAACAAAAACATGAAATAAAGGCAACAGAGGGTTAAGCCACAGTGCTAACCTATGTTGATGAGAACAGTACTGCTAAAGCATCCCTGGAGTCAGGTTTCAGAAAGTGATGCTGAGGTCATCCTTGGTGCCATGGCATATGGCAGTGCTTCCCAAACTCCTAAAAGGGAGTTGGGAGCCACATAAGGAGCCACGGGGGCAGAGCCATGGCAGCAATGAGATCCCCAGGATCATGCTGCTGTCCTGGGCAAAGGGCTTTTTCACACACACCCCTTGCAGCGCTGGTGTCCAGGGTGTGTGGGGAGCCCAAGCCTCAGAATGCATTTAAAACATGATCGTGACCACTTCCAGTTTGCAATTGTGACATCGGAGTGGGTTGCGATCGTGTTTTAAATGCATTCTGAGGCTTAGGAAGCCCCCCCCCCTGGGCTCCCCACACCACCAAGATGCCAGTGCTTCAAGGGGTAAGTGCAAAAAAGCTGATTTGCCCAGGGCAGCAGTGCAGTCCTGGGGATCACATTACTGCCTTCCTCTTTCCCCACCCCTTAAAGGCACAGAAGCCAGTGCTTCCCGGGGTGGTGGGTCACAACCAGTAGTGGAATTCTGGGGGTTCACCCAGGTTCTATAGAACCGGTTGTTAATGGCCGGGCCCCGCCCACTCGCTTACCTCAGCTGGCTTTGGGTTTTTTTTTGGGCTCCAGCTATGACGTCATAGAACCGGTTGTTAATTCATTTGAATTGCACCACTGGTCACAACCCACCACTTTGGGAACCACTTGAATATGACATTTGGCATACATAAGGTCAGACTGCTTCTGAGGTGTGGCGAGACTGCTGCTTCAGGTGGCAGATTGGCAGAGACAGTAGGATCAACTTTCACCTACCAGCTGCCTTACTGAGCCACTGTTCCAGACCCCACCGTGGATGCCTGAAATCGTGGATACTGGGGATGCCTTTTTAAAGGGGAACATCAGTGGTTTTGCTGCAATGGGGTAAAAAAAAAGATTTGTTTAACGTCCCCCTGTCTTTTTAATAGGTATCCCAGTATCCGTGGTATACATGGATAACTGAAGCCACGGATACTGAATCAGTGGATAGCAGGGCATGCCTGTTTCTTCGTATGCCAATGAAACATGTACAGATCTGTCCCCTCTACCAGCACAATCTTATAAAGACACACTCTGAAGTAAGCCCCATTTGGTTCTATAGGATTTACCCCTAGACGAATTTGTATAAGATTGCAGCCTTAATGTGCATGTCAGAGTTTTCATGACATCGAGGAACCACAGAATTAGCAACTGTTTTTGGTTTAAATGATTATCTGATGGTCCTTTTAGTAATATTGTCAGAATTTTTTAAAAAAAATCAGTCTTATACTTATTTCAATATTGGCAAGTGACAAAGTAACAACTGCCTTAAGTTCCGTGTTATAAATTCCTCTGACCAGTTACTTGCAATGAATTAAATTAGCCTTAATCACAGTTATAAAAGGAACAACAATGCCACTGTTCTTTCTATTTGAAAAAAAATAATTTTGTATTTCAACTTAAATATTATAATTAGCAGATTTGTTTGTCTTGCTTAGAAGTAAGATAGGTAGGATTGACACTTCACTTTTGACTCCAGACATTAGATTTAATAAGCATAATTTTCATTCATTTGAGTCTAGACTGATTTTTTTTATCAGTATACTTATTGTAAGAAGAAAATGTACATAAAGAAAATTGGCGTATTTATGAAGGAAAGCTGAATTGGCTTTTATGTTCTACTTTGTCCAACTGATAAAATACCGACTAGTGTGAAAATACACCAATAAAGACAGCTGAAATCATACCAAATTGCTACTCGTATGTGATTTTAAAAATGCTCAAAGTAATAATAAACTATCTGCCCAATAGAGATTCTTCTGTTCACACTTTATCCATTTTCAAGAATCTTTTTGTCATGTAAATGAGAAATGATGGGGTTTTAATTTGAATTTGAAAAATGTGCTCTGAATACTTAATCAAAGGAAAAGTGGAATGATTTTTTTTTTTTGCCATCCAAGTCACAATAATTACGATCTGCAGATGTGGATCTTCTTAAATATTTTGACACACCTGCAGAATGGAAGTTACAGTAATAATATTTAATTCATAGAAAGTTACATATTGTTTCTTGGTTTTGGTATACAGTACCCTCCATGGTGTTTGACAGAATATGGGTTCATTATTAAAAAAAAAAAACACCAACCACAACGCAAAGATATTCAATAAACAACATGGATGCCCTTCAGGAACAAAGAAATGGGAGGAAGTAAATGAGCCAATGCAAAGAGAACAAAGCAAAAAGAAATATTTGTCAAATAAAGTCTATCATCCTGAATCCAGAACTTGGGTTCAAATGAAGACCAATCTGTACCAGATTTCTGAAGAAGCAGAAGTTCTCACTGAGTGATAAAACCTGTGACTGGGCTATACTATTATAGATTATGGGGGGAGCTCAGAAAGCTGAATGCTCTATCACCACCACCACCACCACCACCTCCTCAAAACCCCAACAGTGGACAGAAATTATTGAACATATTTGGCAAACGCTAGGCTAAAAACCCTTCTCACTGATACACACACAGAGAGAGAGGCACGCCTTGTGCACACACACACACATTTTTTGCAGTCTGGAGTGGTATAGTCCATTTCCAAATGCTCCATTTCAGGAAGAAGGTCTCTTGCATCTCCCGCCCCCCCCCCCCGGGAATATTCCACTTGTGCAATGTTCCAGCTGACATTTTCTGCAACTGAATTGAATCAAGAAAGTCATAACTCTTATGTAGGACATGACCTGTACTCTTTGCTAGTAATCTTGTGTAAAATTTCTCTTAACTGAATATTCTTGATTGATTGATTTATTGATTGATTGATAATTGATTAATTGATTGATATACCCTTTGTTATGAACAAAAATACATTAATTGCTCAGGATGAATGTGTGCAACCCTTGGGAAAGGACTTGGAAGTACCACTGGATAACTAGATGCAGCGGTGGCTTGTCCAGACCTGTCCAAAGTCTTTCTCAGACTTTTCATCCTCAGCTGAAACATGCACAAGGCTGTAGTAGCCACTAACAAATTTGAATGGTTCATCAAATTCTTTGCCTGGGGAGATCAAGAGCCCTCCAGCTGAGAAGACCATTGCAGTTGCCCTAGATCAGAGTTCCCAAACTTTGGTAATGGTGCCCTTAAGTAATTTTTTCATGGTACCTCTAAGCCAAAAGAAGTACCCCAGAAATATACCTGTTTCCCTCAAAAATTTAAAGCATCCCAGGGCCCCCCTGTGAGTCCACTGTAGTGCTCCAGGGCACCATGGGGCAATTTAGCCCTAAATCCCTGCACAGTTCGGGCAACATCACAGTGTGATGTCACTGTGCACTGTTTAATCTGTGTGGCTGTATGTCTGTCTGTGCCAGTGATGGCAAACCTTTTGGGTTCAGTATGTCAAAACTTCAGAAAATGCTTAACTTGACTCTGCTGTGTGTCAACCTCCCCCCTCTAAAAAAAGGGAAATCTTTATATTCATTTATTTAAACAAAAAATGCAGTCCAATAATGTGTGATGCTATGTATTATATAAAGATCAAATTATTACAAAAATAGAAAGTGAGTAAAATAAATCCAGTTTTTGTGAGGTGTTGGTGAAAGCTGGTGTGTCACCCCAAACATTGTGGTGTGTCACCTTTGACATGCGTGTCATAGGTTTGACATCATTGCTCTATGCCTTAAGGTCACAGTGCAGTTACTCCTATGTACCTGAATCCAGCACAATCAAATTCTAGGTGGGCAATGGTGTGTTGTGGGTGCGTTGTATTCAATTTGATCATTCAGATGCTGTGCAATTGTGTTTTTCATTGAATTCTTATATATGATTTCTAGATTTTCTAGGTTCTGAATTTTAAAACCTCTTTCTTAATAACTTGATTATTTATGCTACATCTTTAAAATCATTCTAATGTATATTGTTAATTTTCAACAAACTTTTCTATCAAAAAATGTCTCTTAATAGGAGTTTTAAGCGTGAACATAAATATTGTCGCAATAATCTTAAAATTAAACTGCACTTTTAAACTCATGATTACTTTATTTGAGAAATAATGATTTCAAGGGGAAAAAATTATTCATCTGACTGATGAAAGAAAGTACCTGATACATATTTCCATTCAAATATTGCTCTTATGGAATATTGGCAACATTTAACGTTTCAGCCCCAGCTATAAATTCCTTCAGAACAAATCAAATGTCTTTAAAGAATATTTCTGTTTGAAAAGGAATTAAGCCTTCCTGAAAGAATTTTAAAGGTTGCGATATTCACAGTCTGATAAAGCAGCACCTTTAATGAAATTCTAATTAGCAATTTCATGCACTTTGCTATTAGTCATATCAGATTAATGCACATTTTCACAGCCTCCCTTTAATTAAGTGCACTTATTTCAAGTTTCAAACAATTTCCTTATAAGATTAAAACTGTGCTGAAATGTTATTTAGTAAACAGTGGATGTGTGAAAATGTAGGTATTCATGTATATACTGATGGACTGTCCACAGATACATATATTTGCTGCTTCTTGGACGAAGGGCCTTCTTTTTTGTGTCTATGCATTTGTATTTAAAACAATAAATCACAGGGACAAAATCCTGTATGTTGGACAATTAACCCTGCAATCCTATCCATATGTACTTGGGAATAAGTCCCATGTAACTCAATGGGAATTCAGTACAATAGACATGCATAGGGTTACATTGCAGAGGTAAATCCAGATGTTCAGTTCACGAATATCATTTCTTTTACACAGTGAAGAAATAATTACAAATTTTGGTTTACTAGAAAGGGATCCAGCTATTCAAAGTTTTCCTATACTGTACCTAAACAGAATTATTAATATCTTTCTGAAGGTTCTCATGGGCATGTTCTCTGGGCCACCTCAAGTCTTCACATCACCTGCTACGCAGTCCTAAGCTGACTCATTGAAGGACAACACTAATAATTATGATTTCTCTTCATGAGTGTTTACATACAGATATGCATAGTTGTAGTGGTGAGTCTGCCATGAAAGTACACTCACTGCTTTATAGGCATATAATCTCCCTCAGATCAACCTTAGGAGAAAAAGGTGAGGTGGAAAAGTCCTTATCCATGGGCAGAATTCTGCTTACCAACGTTAGAATCCAAATTTATGTTAAAAAACATTTTTTATTTTAATTACAGCACCAAACAAAGCTGGATCAGATAAACATGAAGAGAAAAAAGTGGACAGCCTGAAGTGAAATCCTGCAGGAGAAAATCCTGCATACTATGATTGCAGGTACAGGCATGCCCCAGTATCCGCTAGGGTTCCATTCCAGATTCTCCCCGCCCCCCCCCCCCGGTGGATACCTGAAACCATGGATACTGGGGACACCTTCTTAAAGATAGAGGAACATCAGTGGTTTTGATGCAAGAAGGTAATAAAAAAAGAGATTTGTTTAATGTCCCACTAACTTTTTAATAGGTGAACCAGTATCCATGGTATCCGTGGATAACAGAAACCGAGGATACGAAATCAGCGGATACCAGAGTATGCCTGTATATCTGTATGCAGCCTCAGAATTGAATTGAAGTTTGCAGGTCCTTGTCTGAAAATGTGTGTGATGTAATGTAATGTGATGTAATTACAAAAAAATGTAATGTGAGCAGGGCTGAGGTTCCTATGAAAGGATTTACCTCCTTCAGACCTGCTGGCCTTGCAGGTGGCACATATGATAGATTCATGAGACCATCCGAGACACTGGAGTGCACATCTGGATCTTCAGAATGTGAAATGGTAGCTCTTCCTACTGAACTTTATCCAGTGTCTGCTCAAAAAACCATTTTCAACATGGTAAAGGCACCACATTTCATTATCGTACCTGTAGCATCCTTCAAGCACACATGATCACAATCGCTCCATCCAAGAAAGCTCTTTTTAAAATGGACTGAGCCAAGATGAGGTGAGTTCAGTAATGTGTCCGAGCACGCGCAAAATCAGTTCACCACTCCCAACGTCGCCTAAAAAGATCAGCATACGGTGACGCCATGAATTGAAGTGGTTGTGTGAATTGACCATCACTCAATGTCTGATCTGTCAGCAATGGGAAGAGTGTCTACCAGAAGATATGATGATGGCATGAGTATCATTATATTGCAGCCTGTCAGATATCTATGATTCAGAGCCTCTAGCTGTTGGCTAGTACTGTATCTGCTGGAATCAGTGGGAAAATTTCCTCTACATTTATGGAACAGGTTCAGTTTGTATCTCTAGAAAAGAAAAACAAAACAAAAAACAGTGACATGCTCATACAGTAGATAACCCATATCTATGTGCAAGCAGATTGGGCTGGTGGTTGGTGTAATAATTCCCATTATTCCTTACTTCACATGTTTCTAGCAACTCAGTGATTGATTCAATATGCAAAATGATAGGCAGACCTATTATGTAAATGGAGGCGAAAATATCACTCGTTTCTCACTGTGTTCATAATGTAATAACACTATGATATAACCATGACAAAAGCCTCATTTTTTTCCCATTTCCCCACACATTGCCAAAGTGCAAACAACATTTATCCAAATATTGAAAAAGTCATTGTATAAGACTCCCCCCGTTGTTTTCTTTCCACTCTTGTCGTCTGGCTCTCTTCAGAGTTTAGCTTTCAAATGTATTCATTAATTGTGCACATGTTTAAACACATGTTCTCTTGTTGATGTCATTCATTTAGAATGTAATATTTCTGACATTTCTAGAGAGTCTCTTGGGCCTCATACACCTCTTAGCAGTTCCCTTTCAGTAAGGGGTATTTGCATTATGATTACAGATTGACATCTCAATAACCTGAAACATATTCAATGCTGCATATCCATAGCGCAGGATTCAGGGAGGGTGGGGGGTGGGTCACCATCCACAATCCACTTTGTCAAGTCATGTGTGAACTATAATTTAGACTAATAATTACCAGACATGAATGCTATGAAACATTAGTGTCTACAGCTTTTTTTTAAGTCCTGAATTTTAATGCATTCAGAAAACATTTGCCTAAGGCCAAGACAGACCCCCTCAAAATACCCCATATGGAAGTATTTTAAAAGTGATAAATGATTTGGAATCTATACTGTCTACTGGTGTGCGCGAGGAAAGAAAATTAGAGCTAACAGGTGTTAGATAGGGAATGGAGAGGCATTTTAATAGAATTGTCAAAATGTTGGTACCAGATGTTGACATTCATGCATACAATGAAGAAGGCAATGCTGTATTGCCATTTCAACAATTCGTTATTTAAATATCAGGTCCGCAGGAGGAAGTCCTGAAATTATCCCACAATTTTTGGAGGGTTTTTTTGCACAGTCTGTTCTCCCTTCAACTTTCTCTATGATTTGCATCAAAGTGTCATGGTTATATGGCTCACATCTGCGTGCTTTAAATAATCCACTCTTGTCGGTGCCACTTTTTTTCCTCTTCAGATCATAACTATCACAAAGCTTCCTTCACAAGCCTCAAAGTCCCTGCAAACTATTTCTATAATCAGGACGGAGGCATTCCTGAAACATTGAAAGTTGCAAAATAGTCCAATGATTAAAGTCCATATACAGTATAAAATCATAGTGATTAAAGTATGCAACACATGAAAGTATGGTACTTGCATGAATGTATATTTTAATGATAGTTATAAATGCCATGGGTGTAGCAAATACAAGGGAAGATTAGGCTTGATCTCTTATCCAGTCAGTTGCCCTAATCCAGTTTAGGAGATCTGTAGGTAAATTTGCATATATCAAAATAAGCTTACATATGTTTATCACTTGCTGCATCAGGAACCTTGGTATAAACCAGGTGAGTCTTCAAATGCACATTGAAACCAGTGATGTCATGCAGGGGGTACGCGGGGGTACGCGAGTACCAGTTTCTAGGATTACAGCTGGCCCCGCCTATTCGCCTGCCCACTCATCGACTCCGCCCTCTGCAACGTTTGAATTTCCTGCATGTTTGAGTTGCCTGCATGTTCTCAGAGCCAGCCAGGCAGGCAGGCAGGCAGCGAGCGGAGCCTTTCCTTTCCTTGCCCCTGAAAAATGAGTTGCTCTGGGGTTTTAACATGATGCCAGGCCTCCTTAACATGTTCTGGGGGTGCTGTGGAATACCGTTGCAACTGTTGGGTCAGTTTAAAATCATCTGAGGCCTCAAAAAGGGCTTTTTTCATGTCACTTCCTGCCACGACATCACTTCTGGCTTATGACATCACTTCCAGTGGGCGGGTCCCGACACGTGCCAATCAAAAGTGAGTACCTGTTCTTAAATCATTTAGATGACACCACTGATTGGAATGTATATTCAGGTAAGGTTGCAGTTGATATGCACTGCTTTGTGTTCAATGGTGTGGGCATTCTTCCACATTCTGGCACATTAATAGATGCAGTCACCAGGGCTGGCCCTTGCATGAGGCCATCTGAAGAGGCCCCTTCTGGCAGCAGATTGGTGGGAGTTGCTCAGTTGTCCACCTTTTGCCTCCAATCATGTTCCTTCCTCTCTCAGGATTGGAAAAAGAGAGAGAGAGGGACAGAGACGAAGAGGAAATGTGGAGGACAGGAGAGTGGAGATTGAATTGTTACTTGAATTGAATTTATTGTTATCAATCAATTGATTGATAGATAGATACATTGTTACTGAGCATCTTGGAGAAGAAAAGAAATGCAGCCACCAAGGATCTACCTAAAGTTACAGTTGTAATCTTATGCACACTTGCCTGGGAGTAAGCCTCATGGAGCACTGTGGGATTCACCTTTAGGTACACATGGGCAGCTCACCTTGCACATCCCATTACAGTCAATAGAATACAGTCCTGCTGCTTTCAGTTACAATTGAGGTTAGCTGGACAAGAGCAACTTCGTAAACTTTTCTTTTTTAAAAAAAAAACCATCCTATTCTAATATAGATTTTTTTTTTACTGGAAAAACAGTTTTCTAGATTAATATGATACATAGTTTTGCCTTGTCTTGCATTACCTGTTGGGCAGCTGCCATGAACACCATAAAAAAGGAGTTTTCCAGGGCTACATCTCTTGTTTAAAGTATTCCTTCTCCTTCTAGCTTTGCCACAAACTCGCCCGCAAATGCTTTTCATTAAATGCAAATAACATATTTTCAAGTGACTTGAGCTTTACGTTCTTTGTACCATTCATCATTATGCATACCTAATATATTTTGCAAACCATCAATTCTCTAGCCTTCTGCCGTTGCAGGCACATTTCTGAAATCAAATCAAAATATAACTCCTTCTCCCCCCCCCTCCCAGTTTACTTTTTAAGTCGTGTATTTTTTTTCAAAGCAAATGCATTCCGTGTTTTAAGCAAGATACCGCCATGTATTTATGGGAGTTTAATAAGTTCTTCCATTAATAACATAGACAAACTAATTTACCAGAACGTGTCTGTTTTAAACTTTGGGAACAAAGAGTGGGAGTATGAAAATCAATCTTTCCTTTGTACTTGAGCCACTGACCCATTGAAGCTTTGAAGATCATTTCTTTAAGAAATTGTGAGGAGTTATTTAACTACAAACAGCAGCTACCTTCCCATTCCAGCTGCGTAATCAAGCGTAATAAATTAGAGGGGGGGGAATAAAGGTTCAGTCCATTTTTAAGAAACTGAAAATTCTTAGGAGCACTTTGACAAATAGGTTCCCAGTATAAAGAAACCACCATTTTCTCCAATGTGGCTGTTGAGTACAAGTTAAAATGCAGCTCTTTAAAAGGGTTTCCTGTTTTTAATGAACATTTACTGATTTTCCTCCTTCACCTAGGTTTTAATAGTTTGACAGAAGTTAATTGGTAATGTCCCTTTATACAAGAAAAAGTGCACATATCTTGTGAATCACCCAGTGGAAAATGTTCATTTTGTTTCTATTTCAGACTCAACATATACTGTTAATTGTGATAATTTCACATCAACTCCACACTCAGCTCTGTAGGAATGTCACAAAAGAGCAGTCCTTTTGTCACTTAATGTACAATCATGTTACCTGTCTACTAGCCAGTGCAAATACCAGAATTCTTTTTTGGGGGGATTTTTCCTTACAAAAGAAAGAATGGACAAATAAAATATATCCTAGACAAATAAAAATGATCTCTTTAATAATTTAGCTTGATGCCGTTCATCCTTAAAAAATCTCTCTCCTAGTACTGTAAATACTTCTATTTATGAGTCTTGATCCAAGTCTGTATTCATAGCCCTGGTCAATAGTGACAGCGCCAATTATCTGTTAAAGTGGAGGAGAATACAGAAGGGAGGGAGGACATGAATTTAACATCTCATTTGTAGCCTCCAAACAGATAGTCAGCAGCATTAGCGCCAATGACCTGACTGGGGTTCTGTGCACCTGATAGCATACTGATGAATAGTTACATATGCAACACTTCATTGCATGTGTGGGTCCCCATCCAACTAGAGATACATATTTGGGAATATGCTTCAGGCCACGCAGGCCTGTTAGTGTAGGTGGATTGAAGCAATGTTGTTGAACATGCTTTTTTTATTTTATTTTATTTATTTATTTGAAGAATTTATACCCCGCCTTTCCAATGCCAAAGCAAGTGCCCAAGGCGGCTTACATGGGCAGGCTAGTCTAAACCACCATTTTTTTCAATGGGGTTTTTACAAATCTACAGTATTCTTGTGATCCGCCAATCCTCAGGCCCAGATGTTGCCTTCACAGTGTGGTTCTCTTCTTTGGCTGCCTGCTTTTGTAGTATTGGCTTCAAAAGTATGAGAGACAATATTCTCACAAACATCCTTTTCTTCCCATGTAACATTATGGGTGTGTATCTCAGGGCGCAATCCTAAACAAAGTTAGGCCGGCATAAATGAAGCCAGCAAAGTTTGGCCAGTACAAGGGACACTGTAAAGTATGTTTGGACCACTCTCAGAGTCAGAGAGGCCAGCACACAGACGTGAGCCATCCTCCCTGACTCCGAGAGTAGTCCAAACATGCTTTATGGTGGCCCTTGTGCTGGCTTAGTTTATGCCAGCCTAACTCCAGTTTAGGATTGTGCTCACAGAAAAAGGCTATCGCTTGTTTTGGAAGATAGTCAGAGAACCCTTATCCCTATTCCTCAATCTGTACTATTAAAGCAAGCAGCAGCAATTACTCAAACAGAGACCAAAGCATTTATAGTTTTCCATTGGACCAGCATCCTGGATGAAGTGCAAACTTTCAATAGTGTTATTCTGAAGGTAGGAAAGTATATTTAGTTCATTTTAATAGCCAATGAAATGCTTGGGACTAGGGAAATTCAAATACCTGCCCAGTCGCCCTAAATGTTATTTCCATGGAAGTATCATCATGCCGCAAGCATGATATGCCAGCCAGTTAAACCAGTTGTAGTTAAGATGATGTAATGTCACTGGCTTTGACACACTGGCTTTGTGTGGGGACTGACACAATGTTCCTCTCTTGGATACATGTCTGGTGGGTGAGGATAGGATTGCTACTTAATCCCCTTGCACTGGCAGAACACAGAGATATGCCAGTTTGGTGGATCTGTGCCACTGTACTGCTTTTGTCAGTTTGATGTAACAACTATGATGCATGACATTCTTACCCACTGAAATATGTTGACTGTTTGTCCAGTATGTGGTCCAGTTTACTCCTGTGGTTGGAGTGGCAATTCTTCCTTCTTAACGTGATCCTAATATTTTTCCATGGCAGTCATTGGAAGATGTCTGCATTTGGCACTTCTAATCTCTGTCTGGGGAGGGGTGTGTTCTGGTGTTTCTCACTGCTGGTGTCATATTGCTACCCACCTGTCTACTTCACTGTAGCGTTACTTGAATGGGAAAAGATGCTCTGGACTTTTCCCAGCAGTATGCTTGTGGTACAGAATGTATCCAAAATGTATAACGTCATCACGATATTTTCAACATCAATATGTTGACTGATGCATTCCATATATAGCTGATATGGCAATGTCAGGACCAATGAAAGGAATGAGAGGTGGATGATGTGATTGAAATGGGCAGGACCCGATACCAGACCTGGGAGGCAACAATAAAAGGGACTAGAGGCAGAAGACATGGCTGAAGATGTGTTGGTTGTTAGGAACCTGATGAGGCAGCCTAGTAGGTTGTGGTGGGGTCTGTGTGGCTTCTCAGAATTGAGAGCCAAGCCTAGGGGAGATCTTATACAGTATAAGGCCCCTATTGGCTTTCTAGGTCACAGGCTGACAGGCTGCAGTTTCCCTTTCCCTAGGGGTGGAGAAAATGCTATGGATTAGCAAGACTCAGTCTCTACCTCTCTGAGCTGTTCCATTGGTGCAGGAGGTAATGCACTCGTTGCTGGAAGACTTGGTTCAAACTCTGCATGCTTTGTTCTCTATTTGCACTCAAATTATCCAATGCACTATTGTCAGATAGATGGTGGCTGAATACAAGCAGGAGAAAACCAGCATAATTCACATGGCCAGGCTATATGCCTCTCCAACTGCACGAACAACTTTCTTGTTCTTGTTTCTTGTTCTGTTTCTTGTTCTTGTATGACCCAGAAGTTTTGTGGCAGCGCTCTTGATCGAATGGGATCATCCTGAGATAACCCCATGGTCAGGCAAAGTCTTCCAAAACCAGGCTTAAAACCTGAGCATGTCAGTGTGCACAATTCCTAAGGTCTCAATAGCACATAAAATAAAAGGAAGTCCCTACATTTTCCCCTGCAGGCAGCTGTACTCATTAAGCAATTAATGCACTGGCTAAATTTAAAAATAATCCTTTCAAGGCATTTTGCATTGATTACAGTGATTATGGGAGGGAAGCTGGCTTTAACTCATCAATAATATTGTTGACTGACTCTGTGGACTGAGCAATGAGTAGGGCTAATAATGTACCGAATGCTAAGTGGGTAATTTATAGCTATACAGAAGCAGATCTTTGGCATTCTGGCTTTTGCCAGAAGCTCAGAAGACACGTCTCTCACTTGAACAAAAGGGATGGTACTCAGCAACAACACACTGAATTGTGTGGATGCTCAGGTTCATTCATGCTGGTGAGAGAAAACATCTGACAGAACTGTGTTTGGCCCACCTTTAAGAGGACTAATGGTGTGACTTTGGGGAAATCGCTGTCTTGCTCAGAGCCAATGCTATCATAGTGGTATGCGAACCATTGCAATAAGCTTCTCACACCACTTAGTCATTCAGAAGGTCACACGGGAGCAGTCAATGCCATAACTCCTTCCTGGGCTAATGTCAACACTCCTGTGACCTGGAGCAGTGGTGGCCTGGGAAGGATGCTATCAAGTGGTATGTCTTATGATTTGAACTGAGACCAGTCTGGCTTTTCCAACTGTGTAATTGGAGTTCTCTCTCTCTCTCTCTCTCTCTCTCTCTCTCTCTCTCTCTCTCTCTCCAAGCAAGGCTGTCCTCTCCAGATGACATCGTCCAACCTATGCATGGACGGGAGGTTAACCATAGTTACAAACTAAGCAGCAGTTGCAGCAGCTCCCACACTGAAAGCAATGGCTGAAAGCAACTCTTAGGGCGCAATCCTAAACTGAGTTAGGCCGTCATAAACGAAGCCAGCAAAGTTTGGCCAGCACAAGGGACACTGTAAAGTATGTTTGGACCACTCAGGAATCAGAGAGGCCAGCACACAGACGTGAGCCATCCTTCCTGACTCCGAGAGCAGTCCAAACACACTTTATGGTGGCCCTTGTGCCGGCCAAGCTTTGCTGGCTTAGTTTATGCTGGCCTAACTCCAGTTTAGGATTACGCTCTTAGCTTCAATTTCCCCGTCTACTGATTGAACCTTATACTGACCTACTTCACAAGGCTGCTATGAAGATGAACCTTACCATAAAGTGCACATGAGAAAGTGACAACTCCAATTGCTAGTGAACCTGAATGTAAATCTATCTGTCAATAACGTTTATATGTTATTTTTAAAAGACCTGAAAAAAGACTCAGGTTGATTTGCACAGCCCAGTCCTAAACTGCCAGGCGCCCAGAGGGCCAGTGGTTCCAAAATGGCTACTGCTGCATCCTACATGGCCACAGCTGCTGCCGGGGGCATTTGTACCCTAACCCCTGCAATGGGTTTATTTGGTGCAGACTTGAAAAACGCTGTGTCAGGCTGCCCAGCCCAAAGCAGGATCTGGCAATGGAGGCATCGATTGGTCCTACCTCCCTGCTTGGTCCTGTTCCTCTCCTCCCCCTGCGCAGCTCACCCCTCCCTGTCTCTCCCACCCGAATACACTTACCACTGGCCAGCACTGCTGGAGTACTTGCTGGCTTCCCGCCCGGCACTGAAGCCCAGCACTGACCGGCTCTGGCCCAATGCCAGCACTCCCTCCTCCCACTGCAATGGAAATTAAATGTGCTTTACGGCACATCCATGCCACTTTTAGCTGACGGTGCATGCATACCGCCAGTGTTAAGGGCTTCAGGATTGGTCCCTGTAGTCTATAAAACTGTACATATTAGACAATGAAAAATTACCAGTGCACAAGTGTTATTCCAGAAGCATCTTTTCAGCTCTACTGCTCATTGTGATAATTATACAGAGCAGATTATATTATAACAGCCAGTTTCCCTTTTTAGAAACAAAGGACATTCCTGTTCTTGTATTTACCTAGAATTCAGTTAATCACATCATTAGAATGATACATTTTTTTGTGTCAGTGCATTAGTACCGTCTGAGCTTTGCCCTGAAAAGTCAGCATTTTCCCTTTGCAATGAAGATCATGGAGTACCGACAGCCCGAGTGTTAAAAACAAGCTTTAAGATCCATTTTACTTTGCTGCAGCCC
The DNA here is from genome assembly GCA_029204185.1 of Lerista edwardsae. Lineage (NCBI taxonomy): Eukaryota > Metazoa > Chordata > Lepidosauria > Squamata > Scincidae > Lerista > Lerista edwardsae. Next base: position 14,295,440 of record JAJKFI010000002.1, read on the forward strand.
TGCTTTGCAGATACTGAATTAGAGCCTATTTAAACCATTCAAGCATATAATCAAATTTCAGTAATGAGTTATTAATTAAGCAGGGGCATCCATTTCTGTGCTAACTGCCTCATAAACAATCGACAGGAGATTTGTGAATTTTGACTTTCTGACACTATTAAACAAATCAATATTAGGTTTCAGACACAGCAATTCAGACGGTTTTCCCTGTTATTTGGCAATCGTCTGCCTGGAATACTAATGAAAGAATTAAGAGCTGTAGATTTTTGCATGTGCTCCATCAAAAAGATCCTTATCTGTGGGGAATTGGGGGCTGATTTGCATGGCAGAAGACTTTGCTTTTGTAGGTACATTTTTTCTCAATATGTCACTCATTATATTTATAAAACTACTAGTGGTGAAGCCTTTAGCTGCTGTTCATAATAAACATTCATATCCCTGCTGGAGATACCACTGAGCAAAGCACAGGATTCATATATTTATTTATTTTGGGGATGGACCAATTTTTATGTGCGTATTTTTTTAATGGCTAACCTGGAGCAAGCTTGAAACCAAGACGATCTCTCTAGAGCTTCCACTCTCCATTGGCTTTAAGGGAAGTTTTCATTTGCCCCAAATATAAACTGATTAATATGCTGGGAACTCTTTTGCTTGTGGTACAAGCTTTCCCAAATGGACTCTTTTATTAATTTTCCTCTGTCCTTCGCTCTCCTCAAATCTGTTCCTTTCAAGGGCAGCACAATCCTGTACCCCCCCTTTCGCTGGCGCTAAGCTCTTGCGTTGGCCGAACGCTGTCACAAACGTGCCATGAAGCGGTGGCACTGGACCGGTGCAAGCAGCAGTGCCGGCACTCAGGCACCGCCACGACCACCAGCAGTGCTGGCCAGGCACCAGTCAAGTGTCGGCATCGCTCAGTCGGCGCAGGGCCACCACGAGGGCGTTCCAGAGGCGTTCTGGCAGCGTAACTGGGCGGCGCAGTGGGCAGAGACCGATTGTGACATAGGACGGCCATAGTGCCATATCCTAATGCCCGTCCCCAGCCAAGGCAGCCCTGATTCAGGCCACTTCTGTGCACGTTCCTCTGTGCCAGCAAAACAGCAGGCGCAGATCCGAGCAGGCCCCTAGGGGCGACCGGGGCTTACACGGGTGCGAGGGGAAAACCTCCCCTTGTTCCGGACAGTTACTGCCACTGCCTCCTAATGGGCTTTAGGATACAGCCTTGCTATGTTGGCCTTATTAGGCCGGCATAGTATAGGATTGCGCCCTGAGTCACGCAGACATATGCTTACCCCTAAGAAAGTCTTTAAATGCGAAATCTGAATTAGGTCTTAGGTCCAAATGGTAGCACAAGTGGGGATTGGGGGAGTGGGCAAACGGCATGCAGCAATATGCAGAGCAGCGCCCCAGTGAGCGTGCCTGCAGTGAAGAAAAGCTAACTGGTGTGTTACTCTCTCGTGTGTTTGACACTTACAGGATTCCATTGACCCTTGGCTCACTCTGGCTGCTCAATGGTAGTGCACAGTATTCAAAATAGGAGAGAAAAGGAAGTGGGGTGTTGGCTTCATTTCAGATTGAGCACTGGTAGGAGTGGCCATATATTCAGGGATAGAGTCTGACAGTGCAATAGTCAGCACACCACCAGGAGCCCCAGCAGGGAGGCCTTCACCTTCTCACCAGCATCATCACTTCTCTCACAGAGTGCCAGAGCATGTATGTCTGCAGAGAAGATGGGAGAGGTGGTAAAGGGCAGAATAAGGGCAGGGAGAGAGTTAGTTTAATTGGGTGGGGAGGGGGGGAGGAGCGGGTTGGGTCTGGGAAGGAGGTGGGTTTGACAATAGCTGCAGCTGCCAAACCTTATCCCCTTTCCTGGACCCGTAGAAGCGGATTCTCGGATATTTAGCTGGCACAGGTCTGAGTAGGCACCTCTGTGAGTGCAATCCTAACCTGGATTTAGCCTGGCACAGTTAGGCCAGCACTAGGGACACTGTCAAGCATGTTTGGACCGCTCTCAGAGTCAGAGAGGCCAGCACACAGATGTGCGCCATCCTCCCTGATTCCGAGAGTGGTCCAAATGCGCTTTACGGTGTTCCTAGTGCTGGCCTAACTGTACCTGCCTAACTCCAGGTTAGGATTGTGTCCTGTGCCACGGCGGCTTACCCCTGGGAAAGGGAAGGATTGTTCCCTTACCCAGAGGAGACCTCTGCAACTGACCCCTGCCATAGGATCCAACAGAAGCCATTTTTGAACTGCTGCATCAGCCGGGGTGGGGTGGGGGGGAATGGTTAGGATTGGGCTGTTTGTGTACTGGTACAGCATAATGACTAATACTGCAGGCCTATGCATGCCTTCTCAGAAGCAAGACCAATTGGGTTTAATGGAACTTATGTATATAGGATTGCAGCCTGAGAGATTGATGGCAAATCAGGACTTCTAGGGTTTGAATTTCACCTCCGCCATAAACTTACCAGGTGGCCTTAGGCAAACCACGCTGTCTCATCCTCAGTCTCCCTCAGCTGCAATACAGGTTTAATAATATATTAATATATTCTTACTGGAACTGCAAGGTACTGGAACAATTAGGGTACAACAAGTGAAATGCTTTGTGCACTCAGAAAAAAAGGCACTACAGTAGACAAGTGTGAGGTATTATTATTCATTGTGATATTTATATATTTAATTTCAGATATCTGAAATCAATTGTTAAATGACATGGGATGTAGATTTTTTTAGCAAAGTATTCAGAAGCACAGACAATTTTGCAAAATTGCAAAATCAGAGCAAAACAACATGTGGATCAGTTGAAAGGTGCTCATGCTGCTATGTGAACATGACTCTCTTGCCTGTTCAGGTGTTACTTATTAATGCTATTATAAACTATTGCACTTGAAGCTTTCAGACATGATTATAGGGTTATCAATGTATACAGACAACAACACAGGTGCACACTCCTTCTGGGAGGTGTGGCAACTTTACTAAGAACATAATATGATTTCTTAATAATACCCAGCCAGTCAAACCAGTTCTACACTGATTTGATTCAACACTAATGGCCACTGCAGATAAGAAGTATTCTGCTGATCTGCTTTTCTAGGAAGTCACAGCCCAAGCCTAAGCATATCTACTCAGACGTAAGTTCCACTATAGTCAATGGTACTTACTCCCAGGTAAGTGCATATAGGATTGCCGCCTCAGTCAGCGAGTCAGACTATTAGAATTGCTATTTTCAGCTCACTCTGAGACCTTCCCTTGCTGAAGAACAGAATGTGAAACTGATTATGTTCTTATGTTCTTAATCACTTTTGCATTCCATTCTTCAGTGAGAGAGGGAGAAGGGAAGGGGGCACTTTTCTCAGAGCAAGCTGCAAAATAGCAGTTCTGATTGACTGACTGACTCTTGTTTTGTTTTAATTGCTTTTATTTATCAGTGGGGAGTCCCAGAACCAAACCCCACCTGATACCAAGACACGATTGTATTGTATATTGTATACTGAAATTGTAATCCACCTTGGCCATTTGCTCCAGCATAGGAAATGTGGGATATAAATCTTTGATTGAACTGATAAATAGATTAATTGCTGTTGTCTCTTTTGTAAAATTGTGTGCCCTTTTGGGACTGAGATCCATCATTTTATTTATTTCCTTATATAAACCCCACCTACTGGCTGTCAAGTTCCCATCAAGTTCCCTCTCCAGACTTTTAGATGTCTTAAGCCCACTCCAGGCTAATGAGTTTTCCTCATCCCCCAGAAGTTAGAGTTGTGCTGAGATGACAAGTATTAAGTAGTTGCTATGCTTGTTATGATGCCCAAAACAATGCTTGTGCTCCCTTTCTGTGTCAAGTGCCCTTTCACCATGTTTCCCATCACCAAATGTCCCCTTTGAGAGACCAGAAAGTGATAGCCCCATGCTACATGCCCTGTGATCTGACTTGGGCTCTCCCTGATATGGAGTGGATGCCCTGTGCTTGACTGCCAGATTTAGGGTGCAATCCTTTGCTAGTTAGGCCAGCAAAGTTTGGCTGGCACAATGGATTCCATAAAGCACATTTGGACCACTCTCTGAGTCTGTGTGGTCCAAACATACTTTATGGTGTCCCTTGTGCCGGCCAAACTTTGTTGGCTTAACTGTGCCAGCCTAACTCCAGATTAGGATTGCACCCTTAGTCTGTATCCTATGCTCTGTTATGATGGGGTGGATGGTTCAGGGGGTGATAGAGGTTGTATTTTTCTTCTGTTTTGTGCATCTGCCTTGATGTCTATGGGTTTTCTCTAAATTACACCAGGTCTATTGTTGGCACAGCAATTTCCTAAGGTCAGAGATGTGTCATTCATCTGAAGAGGGTTCAGGACCTGGTGTCTCCCAATTCTACCTCATTCACCCCCTGTCATGTCCTTATCCCATCCATGTCCCAACCTGCTCTTCTCCCTGTTTTGGTCTCTCTGCCGGTGGTGCTCTGCCAATGTCCCACCTACATGGTACACATTTTCTTGCAATTGCGCTGGTGTCTGCCGTGTGGCAAGGAGCCTCAGGTCTTGTCTGGGAAAGGGGTATAAAATCCTGGTGCTCTGCCAAGATTGACCTGTCCTGCCCCCTGCCCAGACCAATATCTCTCCCAATCCTCCCTGAAATCACTCACAATCTGTTCCTGCTGCCACCTTACCTGCTCCAACATGACCTGGGTGGGTCATTGATGTATGCATGGGGCCTCTGGCCATTTGCAACCCACAGTGTATGAGAGTGCATGCCAGGAGATCTGCTGCCTTAAACGCCCAATAGGATTTGACTGCTTGTTGCAGTATCATACTGTATTGTCATCTCATGTTGGCATGGCATTACATTATAGCCCTAAACCTTGTGAAGAAGTGTCTTGCCACCATGATTATTATTATGTCCTTAAAGATCGAAAAGCAAAACAAATTGGGATGCACTGTTTTCTGTGATAACTTTTAATTACAAGTTGCAGGAAGCAATGCTAGATGTTTTAAAATCATGTGGAAGTGTGATTTTTACGTTGACAGTATCCTTTTTTTCCTTGCAAAACATAAAGACTTGCATAAATTGAAAATGAGAGCCAATTACACATTATTCTCATTAATTAACACTACCAGCTCAGAAATGTTCACTTAGAAAATGAGGCCATATTAAAGAAAAATGTTCGTGCTGTCCAATTCAATGAGGACATTTTCTTTCAAATTTGTACACTTGGAGCCTGGATGAGAAGCTATTGGACTGATCTTATAGGGTACTGAACACATAGACCAAAATGCTCAATTTTAATGCAATCTTTAGGATTCGAGTGTCATAAATGTTTCTGTCACTATGTGTAAAAGTGTCACTATGTTTCTGACAAGATTTGAGTCTCCCTCTTCAACACAGTGAAAATTATTATGGAGTGAGTTGGCTCTGTAAGCCGCCTTGGGCATTTGCTTTGGCATGGGAAAGGCGGGGTATAAATTCTTCAAACAAACAAACAAACAAATAATTTGTCCATAAGCTCCTCAGTAACTACACAAGATAGAGGCCTGAAAGAAGGCGAACCACTTATTCATTCAATAAAAATTAAAAGTACCTATAGCAAGAAGGAAAACTCTTCCCCACCCCACATGTGGGCATCTAACTAGTTCCATTCCTGGAACCCAAGTGGATTAAAAAAATCCATAGGTAGTCAAACTTGTGGATTTTGCCTAGAACCCCACCATCCAAATCCAACTGGAGCTGGAGCCTAGAGGGCTTGCTTAAGCCAGTCACGGCTGTGCGCATCCACCCGTGCCCTCAATGGGCCTCAGAATGGCCATTTAGGCCAAGAAAACTCTACTTCCTGTTTTTGGCAAAAACCAGAAGTTGCGTTTTTAATGCCTTATAAGCAGTGGTGTCATTCAAATGATTTAGGAACAGGAACTCACTTTTGATTGGCATTTGTAGGGAACCCGGAACCAGCCACAGAGCCCATTAGGATCCAGAACACCCGTTCTGGTCCATTCCCCCTGAATGACATCACTGCCTTCGCCCCCTAGGAATCCGAAGTCACTCCCTTTAACCCTCTGAGTGCCGGCCAACCAAGAAGAAAAGCTCTTTGCAGAGGAATTGGGAGGGGGAGGAGGGGGAGTGAAGTGGGTGGAGTCAGCCCTAATTTTAACTAGAGGAACTGAGTTCCCCCGTGTTCCCCCTGCATGACATCATTGCTTATAAGGCATTATGAGGCCTGGAGAAGCCCCACAGATTGCCTTCCTCTTGTTGCTGAATGATCCTCACAACACCTGTGATCAGGTGCGATTTTTTTTCTGGACCTTTTACTGTGGTATGTTGGCACCTCCGCTCCTGGATAAATCAATTGAATGCTGACCTCAGGCTTTAAATGAACAGTTGGTTGAAGGGAGAGGTCAAGCTATTAGTGATAATAGTGGAAACTGACCCTGTTGATCAGGGTGCCTTCTCTCTTACTAGCACTGTCCTGCTGTCCCTTTTGATGCCAAGTCATCTTAGGGCTGACCTCCAGACAGGCAGTACAAGTACCAAATCATAACCGTGGCTGTAAAGGCAGACTTCTGACCATTCTCGAGCTTGCATTGCACTCAACATTTAATATATTCTTCAGGCTATTGGAAATAACGAGGGTGCACTTTAGATCTCTTTGCCAGCAGTTGTTGTTTTGATGCACTTTCAAACTGAATGACTGCTCTCTTATAAAGAGGGAAGGAGGCTGCCAGAGTCTCTTCCTTTTTTTGAGCTAGAGCTGGTAGCATTTTAAGCACAACCCTGCCCAGATTGAGGCTGTCATTATCGACGCTTTGTCAGAAGAAGGAAGATTACATGATCTCTTCCTGACTGTCACAGCTGCATAATATAAAACGCCTGTGATCTTCAAGCTTAGCGTGTTCAGTGGCCAAATTCTTTCAGCCCATGGCAACAATGGCAAAATTGCACGCCATGTGCTGCTTCACCTGGGAATGTAACCTGAGTAGCTTCCATTACCCTTTTCATTGAAAAGGAAAAAGGCCTTAATTGGCCTGAATCATATTCTGAACATCCAAGTAGATGGTACTTGATCATTTTCTAAAAGCTTAATTTAGTTGTACTAATCTGAGTTTGTATGGACTTGTGATTGACCTCATTAAATGATTAAGGTAATGAAACTGCCTTCAGAATCTTGCTCCTTACCTGGCCAGACACCAGGTACAATATGAAATTACCCATCTAATAGGCATGCATTGAAACTATCAATTACTCTGGTTTTAACAGCGAATAGGAGCAATAATGAGAGTACTGTAATCAACAACAGGGCTGTTGTAGAAGAAAACACCTCTCAACTGGTTTGAATAAGAAAATTGCTTCTGAGAAAGGCAGCAGAATGGAAGCTTTCATGGAACTCATCACATGAGCAAAATGTGATGGGAAGCGTCCATTCATTAGAGCAAATGATCCTCAATACCTTTTCCAAAAGCACCAAGGTCTCTCATTAAGTTCTGGTATCTATGCATTTATCAGGCTAGTCCTAATCTTTTTCCTGCTATTGCAAGCAGCCAAGCCAAAATGGGCTGTGCTGTATATCTATGTTGGCAGATAGGGATGCTTGGGAAAGGAAAGGAAAATAATTTCCCCTTACATCCCTGTAAGCCTCACACTCACCCATAGGTCTCTTCAGACCTGCACCAGCAATTTATCTGGTACATATAAAGTCTGAGGAGAGAAAGGGGGCATATCAGGAGGCTAGGAAGAAGCATCCAGTGCAAGTCACCTGCACTGGGTGCCACCCACTCCCACCTCTCCACATGTCTCTTTCGTGCCCCATTTGCCCTCCCCTTGATTTGCCTGTGAACCGCTTTGTGAACTTGTGTTGAAAAGCGGCATAAAAATACTATTGATGGATGGATGGATGGATGGATTGATCCATCCCTGCAGCTGACTCACCTCATCGGTGAGATCTCCTCTGGCTGCCAGTGTGTGCTGGCTCTCTGCAGCCTTGCCAAAAGTGGTCTGGAAGCGTGAAGTTCTGCACGCTTCCAGAGTGCCTTCTGTGTCAGTGGGAAGCACAGTCCACCACCGGAACACTGCTTTCTGCAGTGGCACCCAACAATAGGATTTTGCTATATGAGTCACATCCGTGAGAGTCAACGCATGTGGGACTTGCAACCACATGTTCACTCCTATCAGGGGTTTCTTTGCAGCCAAAGCCTTGATAGGCTGTCCTCTGTTGCTGTCAATTATCCTCTGGCAGACTTCCTGTATCTGCTTGTATCGTAGCAGAACTTGTCTGTCAAAGGTGGAGGGAGATTCCCCATGAGGACGTGCCCTTCTGAGGGCAGAAAACTTCCTGCTTTTGGCCTATTATGCAATTCTCTGCTCCAAATTCCACCGAGGCGTTTTATTCCCCACATTGTGCAGTTATGGTGTTTACGCCTCATACTAGTCAGCTGGAACAAGTCAGCAGGATGGGGCTCTGCCTGGTGGCCCACAGACTGATGTCTATTGACCCATCTGAGGGTCCATCTGACCAGACCAATCCTTGAACCTTCAGTACTAGTGGAAAGAATAACTTAATGTGCCACTGGGGTAGAGGGCACCACAGGGATCCCAGTGAAGGTCTTTGCCCCAGGGTCTCTAGCAACACTGAGTCCTATTATCCCACCAATAACTTCAATGAACTTTACTTCCAAGACTACCGGGTGGTGCACCAAACCTTGTTTGTGGGCTCAGAAGAACATTAGAGAAGACAGGGATAAACCCTAGAGCAACAAGATATTGGGGATAGTGCAGCAAAAGGAAGTGATATGGGCAGAAGATTTAGTCGAGAGGGTTAATGCCTCCGTTTGCCTGAAGATAAGAGCTGAAAATCTGAAGGTCGCCAGTTCGGGACAGCCGGAAGTCTCTGTGACCGGCAGACCTCGTTAATTGCGACTGATTAACAGCTGAGCTTCGGCTGCCTTGTGTGAGGGGGAGCTGTGCCGAAGTTCAGCCACTTCTCTGGTGGGAGCAGGGAAACCGCTTATCAGCCAGCAAGAAGACAGAAAGAAGGACTAAATCCAGAAAGGTCCACCTGTATGTGTGTAGTTCTTGGAAGATAGAACATTTCTGTAAAAATCATAAAAACCTTTGGGTTTCTGAATAAAGTCTGCCTATGTAAACTGCCCTGAGTTATAGTCATTAGAGAAACCTGGTGACCTAAGAAAGGCAGTATATAAATCCAAGTATTATTATTATTATTATTATTATTATTATTATTATTATTATTATTA
>JAJKFI010000002.1:14313457-14324115 GCA_029204185.1 Lerista edwardsae
TCTCTCTCTCTCTCTCTCTCTCTCTCTCTCTCTCTCTCTCTCTCTCTCTCTCTCTCTCCATGTAAAGTATGAGATCAAAAAATGAATGGAAAGCTATAACCTCAACCAAGGGGTTCATACAGTCCAAGAATGCCAATTCGCATTTCAGGAGTGTCATTTTATTATGTTACAATGACAAATATGATACCCCAATTGCAAATTCAGGTTGTGTTCCAGTGCACAAATGAAGCTTCTGCTTCTATGAGCATAAAACAAATCCAGAGTAGAGCACAGACAGCCCAAGGCTACACATAGGTATCTCCATTTCAGGCCAAAGCCGGCAAATTTTTTAAGAAATATGAAGTTAAACATCTCTAGTAGGACATATTAATGTAAACATCTCTGGGAGCACAATCCTAACTTGGAATTAGGTCAGTACAGTTAGGCCAGCAAAGATTGGCTGGCACAGGGCCACCACAGAGTACATTTAAACAACTCATGGAGTCAGGGGGGGATGGCGCATGTCTGTGTGCTGGCCTCCCTGACTCCGAGAGTGCTCCAAACATACTTTACGGTGTCCCTTGTGCCGGCCAAACTTTGCTGGCCTAACTGTGCTTGCCTAACTCCAGGTGAGGATTGCACTCTGGATAATATATCCAACAATAGCCAATTACTTCTCTAGTGGGGCTGCCAGTCTCCATAGGAGCCTGCCCATCCATTGCACTGATCAAGGCGGCACTGCTTTATATCACATCATCACATTTAGGTTGGCAGGGCTTTCTTGGCAGCTGCGCCTAGGTTATGAAACTCCCTTCCTTGGAAACTCATCTGTCTGCCCGCCTTCAGAAGGCTCGCCAAGACTGCCCTTTTCTGGCAAACCTTCACTAGACTGACGACATAAGGGCTGAACTGTATTCTCCTTGCACAACCTTGACACCAGCTCTTCTCTTCCTTGTAGTTCTACTTGTTTTGGCTTCTGCCTGCTGTTTTCTTTGTATTCTGTAATTTGTTGTTATTAATTTGTTGAGGTAATGGTTTTTGTTGTTTTTTTATGTTTTAGGGCTGCTTTGGGTACCCATTTTGGGCAAAAAGGTGCCTCATCCATTTGAAAAATTAAAATAGTATACTATAGGTTTCTTCCTCTTAAATCTCAAGTACACAAATGATTTTTTTAAGTTAGCTATACCAGATAATTGGACCCTTTTCACTGACCTTTCTCTTAAGATCAAATGCCATTTCCATTCAAACTTTGAAAATAGACCCCTCCCCAGCTTTGTTTTTCATTTTTGATTCCACACACACATAAAGGAAGAGCCCCATCAGTTATATGTATTGTGTCTCTCTCTCTCTTCATCCAAGAAAAACTTGCTCCTACTGATTCAATGCATTTGGCATCTCGTATACAGGTTAAACATTGTGCCAGCAGAAGCAATGCTGATTTCCTAACATTGTTGTATTAACATACCTCAAATTTCGCCCAGAGCAAAAGGAAATGATGTTGTATGGAATGAGATGGTAATTTATTTTCCATGCCTCTGAGTCCTAAGGCATCTTCTTGGGACATGACAGCCAGCTGTGTAAATTGAAATGGGCAAACAATTGTCCACTGGAGGCTCCCACATCTAAAATGCTGCCTTCTCTGCTCTTTCTTGCTCATATCAACAATAGTATGATGTTATTTTCACAGGGATCAACTGAGGTTTAGCTATCAAATAAATAAATGGGCACTTCAACACATATCAGCTGTCTGCATGGAAGGCAACTAACCTGCACTATGCCAGTTGTAGCTCCCAACACAGTAGCTTTTGGCTCCTGCTATTGAAAGATCAAAAGAAACTGTCAGTGTGTCTGGGGGTCGGGTGGGAGGGAGGCCAAGTCATCGACTCTCTCTGGGCAGCTTGCAAGTGGAGATATCATGTACAAGTTAGGACAGGCATTAAATTGGTCATGCTTCAACTTTTGATTTTGTTTGCATTTAACATCTGCACTTCAGCTTTGGCCTCAAGCCTTTTGTCCTTTTTTTAGCCCTTCTCAGCAAAGCCATGGAAAGCTGATCCCCTATTTACAATAACAGCCCCAGATTGAGAGGTCATTCCTCACAGCAAAATCCAGAGCTGATATTGTTTCATTTAAAGATTCCCATATATCCAAGGTGATACCTTAGCTGTCTGTGCCTAGGTTTGGAGGGGGAAAAAATTGCTCTGATGATTTCATTAGAGACTGGATGAAGTCATGAGAAAAACTGTCAGAAGCGTTAGGATCACTGCGAGTTGTGCTTCATGGCAGAAGACAAAATCCTCAAACTGGGGGCCATATGATGTTAGTGTTTACTACCAACTCTTTGGGGCAGCTTCTTTTCCATCATATAAGCATCTATTGTAGTTGGATGTATTCCAATGTGTGTACCGGCAGAAACCATTTGCTGTTTCTAAAGCTTTCCTTCAATGACTTGCAAGGTGGATAAGTTATATGGATTCCACAAAGGTTAGGCCCAGGCAGGGCTTGAGATGCACTAGAGGGGCAATACCTACATCCTTCTTCTAGGCCTCTGTGGTTTAAACTGCTACACTCCCTTCCTTTTGCCCCAACGGCCAGCAACATCTCCCCTCTCCTTGACAAGCTATGCATCAATTGCCCTTCCGACAGCCTTCTCTTCGCCATTCTCTGCAGCCACTTTTGCAGAAATATACACAAGGCAGTGGCTTAGCAACCATCTAGGCCTTACACAGTGGTGCACTGGGACAGAATTGGCAGGTAAGAACAAGCCTGGCTCATCCATGAGGCCAACTGAGGCAGTTGCCTCAGGCAGTGGATTGATAAGGGGCACCCATGTCCATGGAGTAGAAGAATGGGGTCCCAGTGTCCCAGAGGCCTTCGCCCACCACACGTTTCCACCATTCCTCTTCTACTCTGTTCTCCTCTTCCTTTTCCAGTCCAAAGAGAGAGAGCAGCAAAAGCTGGCACATCACCAGGGAGAGGGAGCAGATTTTGAATGCTGCCTCAAGTGCTGGAAGGTCTTGGGCTGGACCTGGCAGAAACAGTCGTGGTAAGCAACAGCTGCTGCTTCAGCAGCCATTCCAACACACTGTGCCTGCCACCGCTGAATCTATTATCACTGTCGTCATTGTTGGTACACCAGATTTATGTCATGCCAAAGCACTGGCAATGTGGCTAGTAGAGAACATACAAACAGGCCCTGATCTAGAAGTACTGTGTTGAGGGGGGGAGGGCTGAGGGGCTGAAGAACTGCCAGAACAGACCTCTGGCACATAACTTGGCTAATGTGCTTAAATACTTTCAAGTATTATGTAAATGCTTAAAGTATTATGTCTTGTTGAGCAATTGGGTAGAACATTGCTTGCACGTTTTCCATTTATCTCCATGAGAAAAGTGCTACAGATGTACTTTTTAAGTAAATGCTGAACAGTCAAGGAGAGCACCTCAAATGAGAGGACCAGGTCCCTACAGGTCTCCACTGGTATAATCAGCTTGCACACAAACAATTCTCCAGTGTACTTGACTCAGCAGAATTGCCATTCTAGAGAGGCTTCAACCAGCAGGTGCTGCAAAAAAAAAAGGCACAAAACCCAAACTTGGGGAGAAGCCTGCACCCGGACGGACTCGGACCCTCTCCCACAAACATGTGCTCTGTTTAGTCTCAGTTCAGAGTTCAGTTGGAGCTGAAAAGATTGATCATCTGTTCTGCACTATCATGCGTACTCGCCAGCATCTGATGCAAGATTTGCAGCCCAACCTTCCGCAGGCCTTCCGCTGGTGGAACTCGCATTCAGGCAAGGGAAGTCCCAGGCTGCTGGTCCTGCAGTTGCAGTGACAGTGCCTGCAATGGGGCTGCAAGCACAAATGGCGGGTGACGGTATGCACCTGCCAACGCAGCACCCAGCCACCTCCAGTGCCATTATGTTGGTGGCAGGGGTGGGACATGGGCAGGGAGGGGGAGGATTAGAGCGGGGGTCAGGGCCAATTGAGGATGTGGAGATCCAATGCCCCCTTGCAGGCCATGATATACACTCTTTTGGCCTTCTTGGATTTTTGCAAAAGAGCTGGCAGAGACCTGAGTAGACCCATTGGGGACCATGGTGTAGCAGAGGAGGTAAGCAAGAATTTATTTTACTTACCTCTCCACTGCATCATGGCCCCTGGCCACTCCATAGCATACAGCAGAGTCCACACTGGTACTGCTGCCTGCTTTTTGCTGGCCGATAGGATTGCGCCATTATATAGGTTATGTATTCACAGTGCTAGTCCCAGATTGCTGGGAGCCTTGAGGCAAAGTCCTGTATTGGACCCACTATGGCTCCATCCACCTGCACTCCTCCAAGGTATGTTTTACACCCCTGTCACAGAGTGAGGATGCTGAAGAAAGGCACGTCCCTCTGCCCCTCTGCTGGGCACAGAAAGGCCCCACCCTGCAAAGTCCCACCTTGAGGCCAGATGATGTAAGAAGCAGCTACACTGGGAGGAAAGGGGCACAAATAGGCAGCTAGTATGATCCAGTCAACGTTTTTGTTGAATAGCAGTGATTGAGCAGCATCTCAAAGGGAAACACACAAGTGAGGTTGTCAACAGACAGCCAAGTAACAGATTTCAATGAGGTCTGGCTGCAGCAGTTGGTTCACTGCCTGTCATGGAGTTTGCAAAGCCCAGAGGCCTGGCTGGAAGGAGTAGGTCAGCAACCAAGCCATGCCGCAACCAGGTTCATAACAGGTTCACGACAGCAACCTGTCACCGCAGGCAGACAGGCTGTAGGCTTCTCCTGGGATCTACATGGGATCTTCGCCTGTAGGACAGCTGCCTGGGGGAACAAGGAGAAACACAGAGAAAGTAACAAGAACTTAACAACAGCCACACCTGTTTTCTGGCTTGAGATGCATTCATTGTGCTTGGGAGGGTGTTTACACCAGAGTACACCAAAGTATACATGGTAGATGGTACATTATAGCAGTGAGAACATATGGCTTTCTTAGGGGGATGCAGTGGAGGACCCCTGTTCTCTCCCCCCCCCCAGCAATGCTACAATCCTGAAAACCATGAGGTTCTGATGAGTGTTTAGCTAACAGTAGCAGTTAGTAGTTGGAGTCCCTGGCATTCACCAAGAGAGAGCAGACACACCCTGCTCCTAGCAGGTGCAAAGGAATCCGGAGTCGCTCCCTTTAACCCTCTGAGTGCCGGCCAACCAAGAAGAAAAGCTCTTTGCAGAGGAATTGGGAGGGGGGAGGAGGGAGAGTGAAGTGGGCGGAGTCAGCCCTAATTTTAACTAGTGGAACTGAGTTCCCCCGCGTTCCCCCTGCATGACATCACTGGATAGGATGGTTAGGCTACATCATTTATAGCAACATTTGACAATCCTGGAGGGTCAGTATTGGGGCGGGGACAGAACAGAGACACAAAACAGAGATGCAGCATCAATACATTGCATGGGATACCCTATTGTTTCTCGCTTCCCCTGCTTCCCCTGTTGACAGTGGCGTCCCTATTGGGGGGGAAGAGCTCTATGTTTTGCAAGGAGCCTTGCCTTGCCGTGGAATCATTCCTTTCCCAATGCATTTCAGCCAATCCTCAAGGGGAAAAGCAACGTCTTGGCATTGCTTACTGGCTACAGCAGCAAGGGAGAGGCTACCTTAGCTCCTACAGAAATTCTACCTTAGATCCTATAGGGAGGACACTATCTAGATCTGCACAAGTAAATAACCCACTGGAAGAGCTGCAATTTCATGCATGAGCTCTAGATGGTCCGGGTACAATGTCCTTTTAAAAATGCTTCTTTAAAGTCAGTTTCATGATACTTATCTTTATCATATGTGTTTTCACTGAAGCCATTTAAAATGTATGCAACCACACTGTTATTTTAAGCCTTATAAATAAGAGATATCCGCTGTACTGTCAATCTTTGGAGAAGTCATGGGAATTGTACAGACAAAATGTACTGACTCGTCTTATATATAACAAAATGCATAAATGATGCTTCTTTTTTATTCTTACCAGATGGTTTGCCTCTCCAGAGATTTATAAAGGAATTCATAAACTGGCATTGTGGGCATGTAAAGGTGGATCCATGCAAACATTCCTTGGTGCATTTTTCCTTTCATTTTTTCCCCAGATTGTCCCCATACTTTCAAAAAACTCTTACATATACACGCGTACATACTGCCTTCTCTTTGAATGTGGGGTTCAATGTTGTTACTGTTTTTTTTTCTTTCTCAAAGAATATGTGCAATTGTACTCATGTACCCATCCTTCAATTTGATTTCCTGGCATTGTGTGCCTCTAATAATTTTAAGGTAATGCTAAAAGAAGGGAGAGCAAGAACAATAATGCAACAACAATAACATCAGTAGTTGTGGTGGGTCATTATACGATAGTGGCTTGCTTGTGAAGAATGAGGGGACTTTCTAATCTTATGGGTGGAGGAACGCTTCTCAGCAAAAGGATGTGGAAGATGAGCCATCCGAAAAATCTGCAAGGACAAGCTGAGAATGAAAGAATGCATCTAAAGAGCCTGTACAGGTACACATTTGGGGTCATTTGCTGTATTCTTCCCAACTGGGCAGCCCAATCCTAACTCACCTCCACCACCAGCCTTTCCTTTGGATACCGTACCAGTGATACGGCACAGGTCTTTCTGCCAGCACTGCTTGCTCTAGAGTAGGGGTCACCTGTGGGCTGGATCTGGTGTCTGCCTGCTCCATCCCCCACATGAGCAGCTCTTACTGTTCCACTGAGGATGCTTGCAAAGACCTGGACTCCAGCCCCCAGAGTCTTCATGACCAGCCACTTCTGTGCAGAACTCCGGTGTGAGGCATGCTGACTACCGGCGGCAGACCCCAGACGTGGCTGGCCACAAAGACCTCTGGGGACTGTAGCCAGGGTCATTGCAAGCTGGAACACTAAAAGCCACTCATACCTGGGACACCTTTCAGCACTGCAGCCATCTCCAGTTTGGAAACCGCTGCTTTAGAGTAGTTGCAAACATGCTTTACAGCGTGTTTGTGACCCTTTAAGCCAGTGCAACTAGTGCTGTGCTGGAGGAAGATCAGGATTGTGCTGACAGTTTCTCTTCCTCAGGTGTTATTGGAAGCTATGCCTAAAAACCTTCTGGATTTTTGAAATTGCTCTCCAGCACAAGGGTGACTACTTTGAAAAGACTCTCAGAAGCCCAGAGCATGTTTGGAGCTTTCCATGTGACCAATAGCCATTACTACTGAACTGCTCTAAAAATGATCAAGATTCAAGAAGGCAACATTTGGGCAGTTTTTGTCCATCTGGACTATTTTGGTGTTGAAGAATATGATTCTAATGAAGAGGTGAGCTGTCCAATAGCAAATGACCATAGATTCCTTTTACGGAATAACTTGCTGCTGTCCAAGAAAATGAAAGAAAACCTTTATGGTTCCATCAAATACTTGCTCATTTCAAAGCGTTTGGATATTCCTATTACTGGCTCATATGTTATAAAATGTTGCCCACTTATTAAAGTTTTTGTCACTGGCTCAGCTTCAGTTCTTTCTCTGACTTTAATGATGGGCTGTTTTTGAAGGATTCTAGCCTGCTTAGTGGATTTAACTTTCAATCCTTCACATGTTATTTCAAAAGAAAATTTTCCAAAGAGTACGTAAAATAAAGTTACCTTAAAAATTTAATAAGCACTGCTTGTTCTATAGCATTTTAACAAAACCCAGCCCATAACCCACCTTCCAGATTCTTAGAGCAACTATTTCTATCAATTCTGGATCAAAATGTAATAAATGAACATTGAACTATTTTGCTGGAGTACTCCTATTATTCTTCACCCTTCGCAAGCTCTTACGTCTGTGAAGTTGCAGGAGACAGTGATGATGATGATGATGATGATGATGATGATGGTGATGGTGATGGTGACGATGGTGATGATGACGATGATAACTGAGTTTTTAAATAATGTTTAAATAATAAATTATTTCTCATCATTTTGGCTAGTTTAAATTTGTTTTGAGCATATATAAATGATAAAGTTCAACATGGCAAAAAACCCTATTTTTTTATTGCAATGCAAGGGTATTTTCAAATCAAGACTATGATTTAAAGGAGATGCTTCTCCTGTGATTGTCGCTGCTGTGACACATGCATCTTCCATTGAGAGAGGCAAGGTTGTCAGAGTGGAGGCGCTAACTACACTGGGGGTGCACATGTATGTAACAAAATCCTGACATCTTTTGATAAAGAAAAGCAGCTGGGGTGGGGAGGTTAGAGTGGAGAGATCAAAGAAATGCTAGACCCTTTTCCCTTCATGGTACATCTCTGCTGCAGAGATGTTTCCCTCCCAATGGGGTCTGCTCTTCTCCCTGCTCTCCCCGGCCCCCAAGCCCCCCCTCCAACCCCTGTTCTGCTCTCTCTCTGCCTTCCCACTGCCCGCCATAGGACGTACCCCAGTTAGCAGATGCAGCTCCAATGCCAGTAGCATAGCCTTTGCATGGTCAAAATGGGCAGAAGATTTAGTCGAGAGGGTTAATGCCTCCATTTGCCTGAAGATAAAGAACTGAAGATCTGAAGGTCGCCAGTTCAGGACTACCGGAAGTCTCTGTGAGCGGCAGACCTTGTAAAAACTGCAGCTGATTAATATAAAAGTTGAGCTGTCTCCGGCTGCCTTGTGAGAGGGGGAGTGTGCTGGGTCAGCTGCTTCTCTGGTGGGAGTAGAGAAGCCGCTTATCAGCCAGCAGAAGACAAACATGCGGCTAGAAAGAAGACTAAATCCAGAAAGATCCATCTGTTTGTGTTGTTGTTCTTGTAAGATAGAACGTTTCTGTAAAATTGTAAAAACCTTTGGGTTTATGAATAAAGTCTGCCCATGTAAACCGCCTTGAGTTACAGTCATTAGAGTAATCTAATGACCTAAGAAAGGCGGTATATAAATACGAGTTTTTTTAAAAAATGTGCCTTAGGGCAAATTTGCAACAGCACACGTGCCCGTCCAGCCAGAAAGAAGTGGCAACCTGCCCATGAGAATTTCACTAACATTAACGTCTATTTAGCTAAATCCTCAAACCGATTATCACTGGAGGAAGTTCTTTGGTTACATAAATAAAAGATACCTGTGTTGTTTAATATTTATTTATTTTTTGAACCAAAGTGTGTGACATGTAAAGCAAACATATTTCAAGGTATTTTTTTTGGGGGGGGGGAAGTTGAATAGCCAGTGAAAAGACTGTAAAAAAACAATTAATGGTCATCTGTTCTCTCCCTCACTCCCCTCACTCCGCATCTTAAGCTACTTTTTTTTATTCTACTTTGCTTTTAATAAGTGCCTCTTTCAATGATGGTTTAAAGCCTTTCTCATTTTGATTTAATAAGTGTATAATTTCATATTTAAAGTTTTACTTCATCTTGATTTGCGTATGTGTGTGCATGAATCTGAACTGACTTACACCCTGTTCAGAAAAGTACTGTAGCAGGATCCATTTCTAAGGTCTAACTGGAAGAGAATTGTTGTGAGTTACAGGAAATTAAAAAATTCCTGCAATACCAACCCACTACTCAAAGTCAATCTGTGGTATCCCACAATACACTCGGCTCTGAAGTCGAGCCAGAATGATTTTGGAAGAGTAATTTCAAGCCTTATAAAGGGTCACATCATGTATTAAAGCCATATTTGCTTCTGTGTTTCGTAAATTTCAAGCTCATTACTAAACTTTTGTCTCTTTTGCTGTATGTCTGGAACTGAACTTTGCTTCATCAATCTGATCCTGAAAAGTCCAAGGAAAAACATTGCCACACATTTTGCATGTGAAAATGTGATAAAACATAATTAGCTCTGATCCCAGGGAACCAACCTAAAGGGGTGACAGTAAGAAATGCATCATTTTTAACAATTGAGTGCTGGACACATGCAAGTCTTGAATGGAAAGTGTGCGTTTGCAGGGGAGGTCAGAAAGAGTTACAGAGCTCGTTCTGCAAAGTGCTGACTGCTGACTTAGCAGGAGATCAGGGGATCTCAGCACCTTGCATGATTAGGCCTTTTGGGACCAAAACAATGGCTCTGTGTTATTGTTCCTATGTTCTTACTCAGATCAATATCTCACTGAAGCAAGTATAGGATTGGGCTCCTGCTTCATGATAAAACCACATGCAATTTTGTATCTGCAAAATATGTCCATATGCAAAATTAAATTGCAAATCTGGGAATAATTTCCATAGGAAGTGTTGGGAGAAAAAAGCAGGCTACAGCATAATCCAAAATTCCCTCCTGGATTTGTGCTGATCCTTTGTGCAAGCTGACGTTTGCAGCTCCTGAACTATGCCCCTGGAGTATTTTTAGGTTCAAAATCTACATAATATAATGACCCAGGAAAGTGTGTGTGCTCTACTGTACAGTAAATCCAATTCAAAGTAGGTGTAAATTTACACAACGCCCAGATTGACAAACCTACTCCTACCAAAGCAAGATTATAATTCTTCATATTCTGCCATCCCAGTAATACATAAATTTCTACTCCCTGCCTGCAATTCCTCCTTATTACTCATATTGCATATGCATTTGCACTGTTAAATATAGAGTACTAGACATGTACAAGTGGAGAATTACAATAAATTACAACATTAAAAACAAGATAACAAATATAGTTATCTTGGGTATTCTCATCTCTCTCTCTCTCTCTCTCTCTCTCTCTCTCTCTCTCTCTCTCTCT
>JAJKFI010000002.1:14349029-14362696 GCA_029204185.1 Lerista edwardsae
TGATTGATTGATTGATTGATTGATTGATTGATTGATTGATTGATTGATCTGGGCAGCACAGCACCGGCGTTGCCATGGTGTTGGTGGTAAGGCCTTCCAGAGGCCTTACCACTGGTGCTGGAGGAGCTTTATGGCTCTTTTCATGACAGAGACACACGTACCACCTGCGTTAACCCCAGTAGGATGGGGCCCTGAGTGTGGTGTAGAGGACAGAATGTAAACCTTGTCCTCAAATGCCTTTGTCCCTCCCTGCCCGTGACATCACCCCCTCAACTTACTGGAGTTGGTGCAGCTCAGGTACCATGACGACAGGGCTACAAACCTGATGCAGCTTTGGCAGTGGTGCAATTTTTCACGGTTGCTGGGCTTTTTTCAATAGCATACACTGTTATAAATGACCCATAAGATAGGGCTGTAGGTAATCTCAGGCAAGTCACCTTCTGTCACCTAACATCCCTCACAAGGTCGCCATGAGGATGAAATGGAATAATCTGTATGTGTCCCACCCACACTCTAGCCATGTACAAATGTGGCAAATAAAAACACAGTTGCTGACATGTTATAGCAGGGCCACCTATGTGAGCATAGAGTACTGTGGCATAGCAACTAGACTGGGTGTGTTGGATGAAGCTGCCCAGATTCCGATTGTTCCTCTCTCAGATCTCTGGGGCAGGTCAAGGTCTCCAAGGCAAACACATCTCCAAGGGCTGTTGCAAGGGCAAAATGCAAGGGCAACGGTGTCACCAAATGTCACCTTGGAGAAAGGATAGGGGTGTAAATGCAGTACAAAGGATGCACACCTATGAATAGGTACGCTGTCGTCCTTTATAAACATGCATTGGAAACATGTTGCTAATTGCAGCTTCCCGTTGCAGCAAAATAGGCAGGAGAGCATATTTCTAACACATGCTTTGGGGTCCTATATGACGAACAGCCTAATTTTATCCAACTTTCCAGTACCAGTGCAACCGCAGTGCAGCCCCAAAGTAAGGGCACATACGTTCCTTGACCTTGAGGAGGCCTCCATGCAGAGGCGTATCTAACCTATGGCCCACGGGGCACGAGCCCTGGGGCGCCATAAGGTGGGGGCGCCGTTGGCATGGTGCCCCGCCTTCAAATTTGCGCACCCCAAGCCGGTGCGCCCCGAGCAGGCTGCAAAGGGACGTTGCCGCTCATCGAAACTACATATCCCAGGATGCATCGGGAGGTGGAGGGACGAATGAGGAAGGGGCGGGGGAGAGGAAAACTTGAGAAACGGGGCAGAGTCTGTGCCTGCGCCAACCGGCCTCTCAGTGGCGCATTTTTCCCCTATCAGGCGAAGGTGGCAACTGAAGCGGAAGGGGGTGGGGACTCAAGCCTAGCCCCACAGGGCTAAGGCTGGCCAGGGGCTTCCATCGGAGCCAAGGAACGACCTTGGTCCGGGCCAGCGAAGGAGCGGTGAAGACGCAGCTGAGGTTTGTGTTTGGAGGGGCTCCGACCCCAGCGTGCCTGCTGCACCATTGGGTTTCAGGCCGCTTCCTCCTCCCCCTCCCTTGGGCATGTGCTTCTGAGGCTCCGCCCTCCCGCTGCCCGCTCTAAAGATGGGGCCGCTGGCTGGGAGGGAGGCGTAAGGGCGCTTTTCGGCAGCTGTGCTGGAGTTAGCTGGTGACTCTGCCGTCCCCGTGCACCTGTTTGCTGCCGCCCTCCCGCGTTCGCGCTTCCCCTCAGAGAGCTCCCGTTGTAGGTGCTGCTCAGGGCTGGTGCTGGTGAGAGAGGGCAAGACCGGAAAAGCCAGCAGCCAGGGCGGGGAAGCCGCCGCCGCACTCCCCCCCCCCTCAGCCCAACTGGCAAAACAAGGAGGTGGGGCTTGGCTCATGACGTCACAACATTGCGTGCCCTTGGGCGCAGTTTCACCCAGATACGCCTCTGCCTCCATGACTGTCCCTCCACTGCAGGGTACAGCACAGTTGTAAGCACAGCTGCGTCAGCACTGGAAAGATGAATAGGATTGGTTCCACTGTCTTTTGCTAATGAGCTCAGGAAATCTTACTAGACTGAACTGTTGTAATTTAAGGTAGTTCCAAAGAGGATGGGGATCCAAAACTGTGCACCTGGCTCTGAATGACTGGCTTTCAAAGCAGATACAATTAGACCCCGGAAGCCTGAAGCCCACCCCAGACTAAAACCATCTAAACTTAAGCATGAGAAGCATTATGTTTCTAGCACTAAGCATTAGTGTTGCAAACAAATTGCAGTGCAGCAAACTGTGAATGAGGTTGCCTGCCATTGTGGTTGGCCTGGATCCAGGTTTCAGGGGGTCCTTGGCACACAATCCTCCATAAGCCCTGAGTGGACCCCAAAAAAGTCACCATAATATGAAAGTTATGGGCACAGAGGTGATCTCAGGGATTGGCAGCAAGCCCCTCTGAAGGCTCTGAGCCAATAGTGCCAGTTCTGTATTGGGTTGTTGCCAGCTCACCATTTGTGCCATAGAGACCCATTTACCTTTTCCAGCTGTAATTGAAATTGCAGTTGTAGCCCCAAAATCAAAATATGCTGTACTACGTTTACATTCTCTGAATCAGTCAAGTTATAACTGGATGGGAACTTGACTCCAAATGTTTGGTACCAATCCAAATTTACATCAAACTAAAAATCCACAAAGCTATAATTTTCTCCTTTCTTTCTGTTATGATGAAGATGAAATGGCTTGTCAAAAGGATTTGCCCAGTTTCTTGAAACCTAAGATTTTTCAGCTGGCCTACATTTTGCAGAATCCCATTAGTCTTCCACTAGACAGTTGCCACCAAACTAAGGGGACTCTTCGCTGACTTCAGCACCATATTCTTTTCTCTCTTGTTTAGGTTTTTTAAGCAGAGAGAGAGAGAGAGAGAGAGAGAGAGAGAGAGAGAGAGAGAGAGTCTATATAGTACACCAAGGCAATTCTTATTTGCCATCAGAGACTACGTGAGTGGCTGTTTTCAGGCATAGCTTAGCATTATGGGAGCAGTGGCACATGATGTGATCTACTTTCAGGAGTAACCATTAGCCTAAGAGTGCAATCCTAATCTGGAGTTAGGCTGGCACAGTTTGGCCAGCACAAGGGACACCATAAAGTAAGTTTGGACCACTCTCAGAGTCGGAGAGGCCAGCACAGAGACATGCGCCATCCTCCCTGTCTCCGAGAGTGCTCCAAACATGCTTTACGGTGTGGCCCTTGTGCCAGCCAAACTTTGCTGGCCTAACTGTGCCAGCCTGACTCCAGGTTAGGATTGCGCTCTAAAGCAATAATGGTGAACCTTTTGGGCTCGTGTCAAAAATGCCTAACTTGACTCTGATGGCGTGTCGCCACACCACCACCAATTTTCCCACCACCACCACCCAGGGACTGTTGGTGTGATAGAAAACCTAGTAGCTGAATCTTGTAGAGGAGAGGGTGGGAATGGAGAACAAAGTGTGCTGGTAGACACTGAGCAGATAATGAGCAGACATCCCCCTGTGACTGTCTGTCTGTCTGGGATGAAGGGCAACTGGCAAAAGGTCCTGGATTGTGAATGAATCAAATGGTAAGTGCAGGATATCAAGGAGGTCAGTGTCCATTTGTCAGTCCCCTGCATTGTCTCAGGGGTGTCTCTTCCAGTCCTTTTCCTTTAAAAAAAACAAAACACTTTAGGCAGAGAGTCAACCCAGGACTTTGTGTAAGTCTGTGGCTTCCCACTGAGAGCACAATCCTAACCTAGCATTAGGCGGCACAAATTAGGTTTCCATCAGGCCCTGCACAAGGCAGTCTTTGTCTTATAAAGTCATAGTGCATTCTGCAGGCTGAGACTCAACTCCACATCTCTTGCTTCCCATTACAACGTCTTTTCTCCCTGGACAGCTCAGAAAGGGTGACTCAGCAGACTGTTGCCTGCTATGAACTTGGAGTTGAAGCTTCTGTTCTTCCTTTGCACGTGGTCCTCACCCACCTTCTTGCAAAATGCTGGTGACCTTCACAGAGATGGTGATACAAGCATGCTCTGGCTGGTGTTGCGGGAATTGTTCTTATACAGTATTCCTTTTCCAAGGCTAAACATATACATGTCACTGTGTATGTGTGTGTGCGCGCTGATGTCTTTTCCCAGCTGCCTGGTTGTAATTTGCACATCAGATTGGATAACATCATTGTGTAATTAGGCCATAACCACTTGTGATATACTCAACTATGCAGAGATCATGTAAAGAGTATAATTGGTGCACAATATGGGATATGACAACAAAATTTCCAAGGATGCTGGAGAATGTTTCACTATGAATTATAGCCATTCCCTCTCCCTGAGGAATTCAGTTAAACTAGTAAGTCTGTGGTGCAGGTATCCCTTATGGCAATTAAGGCCAAATCCTTTACCCCCACCTGATGCAGTGGCAACAAAATGACTATCACTGCATCTTATAGTGGGGGCAGTCCAGGAGGTGAAAGAAAAATTGATCCCTTACCCAGGGATAGTCCTCTGTGGCACAGGGGCATCCACTTGGATAAGTAAAGCAACCTCAGGATAAGATCTAGGAAGAGGAAGAGGGTAGACTGTGCACAAGTAGCACCATTCCCAACCCCTCCCAGTCTCGAGTCACTCATTCCCTGCCCCATTCTGCCCTCCCTCATCCCCTTCCCACCTTCCCTTTTGACTTACTTGCTCTGGCAAAAACAGAAGCAATAGCAAAGATGGGAAGGCACAAGCCTTCCTGCCGGCACTCTCAGCAGTGCACTAAGTGGAGTGCAGTTGGAGTGCCTTTTATGATGGGTTCTGACTGCTTTATGACAATTGGCACCAGAGCAGGAAGAGCGCCACTAGCAGGTGGCAAGCATAAGCCTGGAGCCTTAGGTCCAAGCCCTAACCAACTTTCCAGCACTGACATAGCTGTGCCAATCAGTCGTGGTCCTACCATTTGGGGGGGGGGCAAATGCCCTGGGTGCAGCGCTGCTGGGGCAGGAGGAGGGCGGTGACAAGGCAGCTCACCTCTTGAAGAGGCGAACAGTGTTTGGCCCGCCCTCCCTCCCTCCCTTGTATTTGTACAGCTCGGAAATGGAGCCTGGCATGGTGTGGGGGCATGGCGGAGCGGTGCGTGGGGGTGGGGAACCATCAGAGGGGACGGAGCTCCTCCTTCTCTGCCCCTGGGCTGGGTCTACAACTGGTGCCAGTGGGGCATGTGCTGCATCCTGCAGTTGGGGGCAGTCACAGAGGCCTCCTCAAGGTAAGGGAATGTTTGTTCCTTTACCTTGGCGCTGCAGTGCTCTAATGCCGGTGATGGAAAGTCGATTGCACCCTTAGTGTCCTTCCAGTGCTAAATCTCTTCTACTATACTTCTGTTAGGAAAAAAATCTCAGAAAATCCCTACCCCCCCACCACCACCACCACCTATAACACAGTCTTTTCCTCCGTGGAAGTATTGGTATGAATCTCATCTACTGCTTTGAATGAACCAGTCGCAGCCTCCCAAATTTCAGGACATCACATAGGTCATGGTAGTTTAGACAAACAGGATGGAATATTCATTTACTTTTAACAAGTTTTCGGAAGGGAGTCAATGGCCACAATTAAAATGACATGTCTAATATGTGTAAGACTAAAGACCAAGATGTTGAATGTAGAAATCCTGATTTGCATCCCAGTTAGAAAAGCTTTTTCCTCTTTTTGCACATCTATGTATCAACCAAAGGCATGTAGGGGGTAGTGTTTTCCTAGCTGAAAATCTTGGAGGCATTTACTCTTAAATCTGGCTGGGTTCCACGGAAGGCAAAGCTGGCTCTGCGTTCCTAACAGCCATAAACAACAACATCATAAAGATGATGACTCAATGTTTTGACAAGGTTTTTAAATATTTTACACATGAGCATATGAACAATTTTTAATCTGGGCTTCATATTGACATAAACGTGTTCTTCTCAGACATACGTCTGCCATTCTTTGCCTTCTGGGCCCTATTAATATAATGTTTATGCATTTCCTAAGAAAGCCGAACACAGTCAAATACTTTGAGCCGATCCCTAGAATTTGGGTGTGACTTCAAACAAACAAGGACAACTTTGTTAGCATAATGAAACTGGGATTAAAACAGGAAATAATGTTACAATGGAAAAGCTTGGACAACTATGAAATTGCCCTGAGCTCACTCATCTTTATATTTCTTTCTTGTTCTACTGCTCTGCTTCGGTGGCATATTTCTATTACATAACACTAAACATCTAGAATAAATAATAAAACGAAGTGTTTTTTTCTTAATCAGACTAGCATGAGAAGGAAACAATTTCCAATAATATTTGGGAATGGGGTAGAGCTTGTTATTGCTCTGCAAGGTGAAAGTACAACTTTTCAAATTTTTTGTTTAGCAAAGAGTTGAAGACTCTTCCTCAATGGGTTTGTATAACTGGGGGCTACTAGCTAGAGGGCGCACCCCACCTACATCAGTGGAGAGAAGCAGTCTAGAGCAGTGTTAGTCAAACTGTGGGTTGGGACCCACTTGGTGGGTCATGACCTGTTGTCAGGTGTGTCGTGGAAACCTGGGAGCAGCCATCTTGGAAACTGCAAACCTTATTATATTCCTTTTGTGGGTGTTAACAGTTTGAATTCTCAAGTGAGGTTTTTTGTTTTTTTTTTTTAAATTTAGTTCAGTGCTTTTACATAATATTTTGTCCAAATCTTGCTTTCTGTCAGGGATAGTTCATGGTTGTACAATTGCTGCAGTCCAGGAATGCCAATTTGCATTTCAGGAGTGTCATTTTATTATGTTACAATGATAGCACTTCCTGCTTGATGATGTCACTTCCTGCCACAACATCACTTCCGGTGGGTCCTGACATGAATGCCATTCTAAAAAGTGGGGACCAGTCTAAAAAGTTTGAATACCACTGGTCTAGAGAGAAACAAGACTGCAGAGTAACTGGAATGGAGTCATAGAGGAAGGCAGAAGACTAATGTTGTCGCTAGCTTGCAAGAAGCAGCTTTGAGGGAAGAGCACAAAGATCTTAGAGCTCTCAGACATAATTCTGCATTTAAAGCCAACTGCTGCCTGTATGCCAGTCTTGTCTGCTTCCCATGTTTAGTTTCTATACTTGCCAACAAGCAAATGCAGGCACATTTTTAGCAGGGAGGTCATTCTCTTTGGGCTCGTGCATGGAGGGGGACCACATTAGTATTGACAAGTACTCTATTCCAGTTCAGAGAAAAATGGCGTTGACCCAGGCTGCAGTGCGGGGATCCTCAAATGAGCATATAGATTCTTATAGCTCGATCTGGAGCCCAGCAGCGCCCAGGGCTCCGAGGTGCAAAAATGTTGGCTCTTGGCCCTGCTGAGAAACTGCCAGTGGTCTCCTCAGGAGAAGGGACTATTTGCATTGATAGGGACATTCCTATCCCTCTAGAACAGTGGTTCTCAAATGTTTTCACACCAGGACCCACTTTTTAGAATGAAAATCTGTCCAAGACCCCCTGGGAGTTATTTCATAGCCAGAAGTGCCATCATTGTGACGCTAGAGCCTGCCGCTTTCTATTCCTGAGAATTGGGTTATTGCTCAGACATTTTCCAATAGCAAAGAAAAAAGCTTATTTACAAGCAAAACAGTCACATAGCCCACCCGCTTTCCAGTGTCTCATCTTCCCATATTTTCAGGGTGCAATCCTAAACTGGAGTTAGGCCAGCAAAGTTTGGCTGGCACAAGGGACACCGTAAAGTATGTTTGGACCACTCTCAGGTTCAGAGGGGCCAGCACACAGACGTGCGCCATCCTCCCTGACTTCGAGAGGCATCCAAACATGCTTTACGGTGGCCCTTGTGCCAGCCAAACTTTGCTGGTCTAACTGTGCCGGCCTATCTTCAGGTTAGGATTGTGCTCTCAATATTGCTGCTCTGGGTGATTCACCACCAACCTGAAAATGGCTTCCAACCCATTGGTGGGTCTTGACCCACAGTTTGGGAACCACTGCTCTAGAAGTCCTCTCCACATTGCTTTGCCTGCTAATGAATCCCTTTGCAATGTTGGCAAAATCCCTACATGATGCAGATAACTCTGGGTTTATCCAGTCTCGACTTGTATTAGGTCTAGTTTTCTTTTAGGCATTATTACTAATGCCTTATCCATTATTACTAATTTGGTGTCAAGGCAAATGCTGGGAAGCTTCCAAGGAATTTCAAGAAATTCAGGAAATGTAGGAGAACTACCGTTTGAAAACGCCTGCTGCACCGTGCACTAGACCGCAGATTGAATAGCTAATATACTTCCTTTAAGGCAAAGTGCAGTCAATTCTTCCTCACAGACTCGACAGCAACATAATCCCTTACAGCCGCTATTGTTGCCCCAGGGCCTATAACCTTTCCATCTGAAGTAAGAGCAGTTCCAGGCTCTCCTTTTTCAGAGACTCGTTCTCTTCTGAATGCACAACAGGTAGAGTGCTTTCAATGCAGATATATAACCAACAAAAAGGTCAGGCGCATAGGTAAAACGGTGTGGGTTACACATTAACTCTCAGGGAGTTTGCATTGGTGTAATTTATATGCACAAAAGAGGCAAAGTGTGATCGATGCAGAGCGTTCTATCTAGCAGCCATCGCCAGGGCTTGCGTAGTGTGTTGTGTTGTTCACTTGTATTGTCCTGTTGTGTAACACAATCCTCAAAACATCTGCACATTTGCAATGGTGATCTGCACCAAAGCTACAGGGGAGGTTGTAATTTGTTGCGCTTTACCAGCTGTCCCTGCAGCCTTAACTTGCACAACCCGCTTGGGAATTCTTACACACACAGGCAAAAACTATTCTTGTTTAACCTCGGCTAGAAGTGTACCCTCATGTTGATTTCTTTGTGGCGTTTCCGAAAGGTAGATGCAAGACTGGAGTACCCTCTCGGATGATAACCTACAGGTGGAAGTCAATAGTCACTTTCTAACAAAGAACAGTTGAAGGCAATTGTGCAGCTTTGCCACAACACATAGCTTGAAGAATGGAAGGCATGCGGTCCTGAACACAATTGCTTACTTCTTTCCTTGCCAAAGAATACTAATTAAATTGAGTATCCTGGCAAAATGAACCGTTCTTCCCACAAATCTATAAATCAAACATCTCTGTTGCCTTTGTATACTGCTTTGCTGTTCTCATTGTTCTGGTGTGGCCAATGCCTGCTTTGCTGAAGAGTTCAAATTTAGGAAGAAGAGGAGGGCTGGAGGCAGGGGTGTAACTAAAGTGCAGGGGAGTACAATTGTACTGGGCAACAAGCTTTAGGGGGGCAACAAGCTGAGCTTGACTCTAGTGGCCATAGTTGTGAAAACCTTGGCATGTACGAACAATACCATCACATTGTATACCATTCAATGCGGAATTTAATACAGAATGCAATGAAACAAGCCATGAATGCAATGAGTAATAATCAGCAGCCGTACACAGCCTAGATGGGCCTGTTTGGGGAGAGCAATGTCAATGCTCAGGCACAGAGTCCTAATCCGTTGTTATTACTGAAAACAAACACATGCAAAATGCTGGCATTGTATAGAAGATATCCTCTTTTGCATTTCTCTGTTAGCATTAATGAAGAAGGTAATTTCTGCTAATTACCACTGTTGACCCGGGCATCGTTACATTTCTGGAAATTCTTACCTGTTGTTTCAAGAATGGCATACACACCTCCCCATCTATCCTTCTTAGCACAAAATAGTTTTTCTTCCATTGTATGCCACAAGCATGGAAACAATGAGACCCATATGTGCAATTTGTTCATGAGTTTGGCCTTTAATTCAAAGTC
This sequence comes from Lerista edwardsae, assembly GCA_029204185.1. Classification (NCBI taxonomy): domain Eukaryota; kingdom Metazoa; phylum Chordata; class Lepidosauria; order Squamata; family Scincidae; genus Lerista; species Lerista edwardsae. Next base: position 14,358,775 of record JAJKFI010000002.1, read on the forward strand.
TGCAGAGAAATATGAGTGAATAAGGACTTTTGGGGGGAGCAAATCAAAATGCGATGAGAACATTTACAAAGTTAGTGGATCACACATAAACCATCTATCAAACAGGCTTGTTTTGGATTCAGCCAGTAGTAAATGCTAAAGTGCTGGAACTCCTCCTGACATCCCCTATAGCTCTGCCCCACTGAAATTATAACCCCAACTAAAATTTCAATTTCTTCATTAGAATGTTTCTTCTTTTGCCACTTTCTTCTTCAAAACTTCTTGTATTTCATTTAGCGATCCAGTTCATTCCATCCCAAACTCTTGGCACTGGTTGCAATAGTTTTAAAACAAATGCATAAAAATGGAAACTATCCCAAATAAACATAAAGGGACTATTAGGCTGCAATTTAGCGGCATGTGGTGTGGGGGCAGAACTTAAGGCAGTGACACCCCACCAGAGTTCTTCAAAAAGTGCTGCTGCTGACACTGTCAGTGTGCTAACACTCACAACCCATGTGCTGTGAGTACATGGGTTGTGAGTGTTTGTACACTCACAGGTGCAGCAGTGGTGCTCTTTGAAGAATCCTAGCAGGGCATCACTGCCTCACCTTCCACCCTCACACTGCTGCTGCAAGTCTATTTAAACTTAGATGGGAGCAAATGGGTTTTACTTCCAAGTATTCATGCATAAGCTTGCACTGTGGATGCTAGCCTACACGTGTTTCCTCAAATGTGTGTTCCACTTTGTTCAATGGGACTTATTCCCAGATCAGTTTGCAAGCAATTGTGCCCTTAATGTGACATGACCTACATACTGTCTTTTAGGCAACCAGTTGCAGAAGATGAAGGCCTAGACATGAATAATGCCCCTAAAACAGTTTGCCTCCTGCTGAGCCAGATGCTTCTTCTTGCCTAAGGACCCTTTGAAAAGGTTTCAAAGACAGCACCTGAGTGCTCCTATTCCAGCTGTAGGAGAAATCCCACAGGTCCAAATTCAATCGAATGAGTCCTTGACTACACTCCTGTATGCAATTTAAGACCAAAGCAGGGGTTCTCAAGCTGTGGGTAGCAAGCCAATTTTGGGTAGGTTGTGAACCCAGAGGAGCAGTTAGTTTTTTTTTCTGATAACCCATCTCAGCATGCTTAGCAGCATAATGCGTTCCTGCAATAGGACTTCTTGTTCTTTTCTTCCCATGTTGTTCTTATCCTGAAGTACTACAGTCCTGTTGTGCTCAGAAGGAGGGTGTATGCACAATTGAATCTGGCACAGGCCATAGAGATCCAAAGCTTGTTTGCACCCATATTCCTCCCCTTCAGGCAACTAGGCCCCCAAAGGGTGAGTTTTTGAGTATTCTTAGAAAGCTTCTGCTGAAGGTACAAGGACAAATTAGTGGGAATGGTCTTTTTCCCCCAGTGGGCAACAGAGGAGGATGGAACACAGAAGCAGGGAATTCACAATGGGATGGAGCTGAGAGGAGGCAGAACCCATTTTGGACTAGAAGGAGGACTGGAAGTGAGTCACAGTCTAAAACATTTGGGGACCATTGCATGAGAGGGTTACCATTGGAGCCTTACCCATAGCACTGATCAGAGGTACCGATTGTGTGTCTTCTTCTTTAGACTACAGTCCTATGTCTGATGATTGCTTGAAAGTAAGCCACTGAAATCATTGGGTCTTGCTACTGAATAAACAGCATAGGATTTGTTGATACATGAAATATACATCTCATGGCTCGAGACATCATTAATTGTACAGAGCGTGGTATTCCACTACCTTTCACAGTGGCTCTAACGTCTACAAATAATAATCCCTGCCAAAGAATGATTCTATGTATGTGGCCATCCCAAGAATGATTAGCAACAGTGATGCTTGCTACATCTCATGCACAATTCACATGCACAGACATGAAATCACGACAAACATCTAAACTGTAACAGCACTTAACAACCTGGACTGGATAAATAAAAGCACCGTTGATACATCTGCTTGATCTTCTTAATTAATCCACTTAAAGGATTTTGAACATGTACCCTAAAGCATCAAGAGACAATTTCACATATCTTGTGGTATGTTGAAGAATAAAGGTACTGACGTATATATTTGTTAATCCAAGATGCTGCAAGACTCTTTGCTTTTGCTGCAACAGACTACCATGGCTAACTTTCTAAAAATGTCATGTGTGAATTAATGCTCCTGCAGTTGCAGCAAAAAATAAATAAAAGTAATTGGATAGGGCATGAAGAGATGGAAGAGGGAGCAGGAATATATAGACATACATAGAACATGGGTAAGAGACAAGCTGAAGAACATAAGAAACTTGAGCATCCCCTGAGGATTTCTATGTATTTTCAGTTATTGCTGTTTACAACAATTCTTGGATCAATACTCATTAAAAATCAAGGAAGGCTGAAGTTAAAATATACTGAAATGAACCAGAATTATAAGATTCATGTTTCCATCAATTGCCATTGAATAGGAACTCAATTGCGGTACATGGGTCTTTCAGGCCCCACTTGATCTTTGAACCTGACTTGAGAATGTTTTCAAACATTTTGTGGTATTTGCATTTCTCTGATGCTTCGTCCCCAAAAAAGAAATTCTACCACTGAAATGCTTCCACTCTGCTCTTCCATCCTGGTAGCTGGTTCTCCTTCCAAATAAAAGGCAATCATGTAAGTGTCTTAAAAAGAGAGAGGAAGAGAGTCAATGTTGGGTTCTTGTCGGGTTATCTCTTACAGACTTGACCAAAGCAGGCATCCAGCCATTTAATTGTACAAAGCTTTTCACTCTCTATTTCTCTCTCACACAATTCCTTTTCTCTCTGTAAGCTCAGGCATGAATTAATCACTGGATATTGTGTAAAGAACAAAAGCAACACATCCATTCCTGGACAGTTCACAGGCTCACCTGTGGAACATTTTAATGTGACCATCATTCTTTAATGGAAAGGCAATGCAGATGTGCTGAATCAGCATCTTATACAGTATATGCTTCCCAATGGCATAATATCATGGATAGATGATCCTTAAAACCAAAGGCTGAGAATGGACGTAGTGTCTACCTTCTCCCTTAACATACGCATCTTATGTAATGCACCTTGAACGATAGAGTGAAAAGGGAAAGATCATGCACACCAGGAAACCATACTGTATGCACAGTTGTATAGAGATATGTGCTACAATGCCACACATTACATAGCAGGGGAATACTTAGGCCCTCTGAATGCTAGGGGGGAAATGAGCAAATCAGTTCTAAGTGAAAGCAAGGATTATTTATTTATACTTGATAACCGAACACAGTGCTGGCCCGTTCATGAAGCCAGCTAGCTGACGCAGGATGCATTAGTGTCAAATTGTGTGGGGTCCATGGGAGTGGAAGTGCCTTTCACCCCAAATCTGCCACTGCTGCTGCCTCTCCCCAACCTGCCACCAATACCAGCCACAACTATCTGCTCAGGTGAGAAGCAGATCATTCCCCCCCCCTTTATCATGTTCCTTGGTGCTATCGTCAAACTTGGAAGTGCAAGACTTCCAGGTTTGATGATAACATGCAAGGAGTATGGTAGGGATCTTAATGCAGCATAGAGGCATTAGATCCAAAATGGCATCAAGCTTAGTTGTGCCACCCCTGACTGGAGGAAGCAGGTCACTCTCCTCCTATCCCCTTTCCACCCTGGTGAAATTTCCACTCCTATCCAGTCACAAAAATTTGGTGACACACATTAACAAGCATTCAGACTGACATGGAGTGGGCACTGCTGTCAATTACCTTGTTCTTGCTTGTTGCAGTATTCCTGCCCAGTAGCCCTTTTCAATCAGACCAAAGGCCCATCTAGTACAACGTTTCGATGCAGTTTCTGAGCACTGGGAAACCAGTGCTGGTTTCTGAGCACTGTTGCAGTTTCACATCTCACAGTCCAGAACTGGCTGAAACTGGCAT
>JAJKFI010000002.1:14362706-14377517 GCA_029204185.1 Lerista edwardsae
GTCACCCCATTGGGTAAAATGGGGCACAAGGGGTCTTCAGGTATCCACCTACCAGATACACTCTGGCTGCATCCCTTTGTTCTGTTGTTAGAAGGAGTTTTTCACTGTGTGTGCTTAAGATGTAAAGCTGCACTAAAACGCCGCCTGCGAGCGGCCCAAACTCCACCGGCTTCCTAGCCGGCAGATTGAACCTTTCTACCTTTCTTACTTTCGCTACAATAAAGAGACTTTGTTATGGAAATGTGGCGATTGCTTCAATCCTTCGCTTCGGAGCGCTAAGGCAAGCGCTGGAATGGGTCTCCAAGCCCCCAACTCTGCTACTATTTACACAAATACACAACACAAGAATGGTGGGCCTATGCTCTAATCCAGCCATTCTCAATCTTTTTTTACTCCCCTTAGGAGCTATTCTCAGGTTCCAGGCCTCACTCCTCTCCCTGGTCAAAAAGGATACAACATGAGCAGAAAAAAACAATGAAATTATTATTTTCAGTCTGTGGCCCCCTTCAAATGTGCCAGGGCATCCTAGTGGAGGACATATGGCTCCCATTGAAAATGGCTGCTGTAGTCAACCACTCTACTGTCTTCTCCTCTATGCTTTCCCCCTGTTCCTTCCCAAGGAAGAACAGCATAGGCACCTGCAGGTGAACTGCTGAGTAATGGATGGGTGGGGGCATTTGGTGCACCATTTCAGATTCCATGAGGTCTTGGGCTGGCTCTGAACAAGCATCTCACTCTCAAAGAGAGAGAGAGAGAATAAAACCTTATATTAGACTGATGGACAGGCATACATGCCTCTAGGCATCATATTCATTTAAGAAGGCACAGCAATCCAGCAGCAGCTTCCTCCCATTTAGTTCTCCTATGTCCTTTTTTTCCTATTCAGCATAATATAATGTGAAAGTTTGAAGGCAGAGTATTTGTTCAGAATTCATAAAAACCTCATTATCAGACTTTCAACCTGTTCAAACAATGAATCATTGGCAGATCAGTCTGAAACCAGTTCTACAGAGCTGCAGATCTCCTTCTCCCCCTCCCCGTTTTCATTTTGGCAAAGTCCCCATCTATTGCCTAAGCCCAGTTGAAACGGGGCATACCACGCCCACCGCCACTGTCTTCACCCTGTTTCAATAAATCAGTACCAAATCAATGTCTCCTCCTAAGCCTCAAAGACTGACTGAGATTTAGCCTGTGAGCTTTTCCCTCCAGACAACAATTATGGGGAGAAACATCTGAATAAACACTGGATCATTTACTTAAAGAATTGACAGACCTTCCACTTGAACTGCTTTAAATTAGTTGACGCCACTTTGGTGTGTGTGTGTTTTTCCATAGAAACATATAATTACAGTCATTTACCAAACTGGAGCAGGAATGGCTAAGGGGGAATGCTCCAGCAGACAGACATGAATGCAGTATACAGAGAGAGAGAGAGAGAGAGAGAGAGCATGGCTCCGGATTACGCTATCAAAATAGCCACCCACTCCTTCTCCACACTTTACATCAAGTAGCTATTGGCTCTTATGTTGCCAGAGATCAAGCAGAATAAACTTTGGTTGCCTCTGCGTTTGGGCTGTTTGCTTTTGCTTTCCCCAAAAGAAAGCATTCTCAAGGAGGCATGGGGACACAGAAATAATGATTACTTCTGAAACCTCTTCACAGCCCAATCTGAAGCATAAATACATTAAGCTCAGTGGGACTTACCCCAGTCCCAGGTAAGCGTGTATATACGTTTCCATTCTAAGGTGATCATCTGAGATGAGATATCATTCAAGCTGGACAGAAAGGGGACAGTCACCCATAAAGGAGAAGAATATTTTTACCCGTGCTGATGGTCTTTGTCCTGTATGGCCATTAGCCATGCTAGAGAAGCTGGTCTCCGATCAGTAGCCACACCCCTTGCATAAAGAAAGGTAATAAAGACAGGGATTTGCCGTGAGGGTGTGGCAGGTGAGGCAGAACTGCACGGCCAGAGTTCTTTGAAAAGTGCTGCCACTGTTGTGATCAGGCAAACACTTACAACCCACAGGCTTTGAGCAGCTGAAGCCCAGGTGTTGAAAGTGTTTGCAGGATCACAGCCACTGCAGCAGCGGCGGAGGCACTTTTCAAAGAACCACGGCAGTGCAATTCTGCTTCACTTGCCACACCCTCACGGCAGGTCCCTGAATAAAGGCACCTCTGAGCACATACAGAACGTTTTTCTTTCATTACTCAGATTTCACAGGCAGGCTTTCTTCGTAGAGACCGTTCCCAGGCAGGCCTGAACCTCTGCAGCATCTGTTTTTCAAAAACAAAAACAAAACAAAAAAACTCGTGTATTACGCACAGTCCCCCAACCTCCTTGCCAACACTCTGGGAAAACTGTAAATGAGATCGCCTGTGACCATCCTCCCACGTCCAGCCTGTCCTGAAGCTCTTTCTGATGGCGCCGCACACTTTCTGACACCACCGTTTCAAAACAGAGTCCAGCATCTCCTTCTAAACTTCAGTTGGAGCTGGAAGACTATGTGATGGTTGCTCATGCCCCACCCGAAACAACAGTCTTCACTGCTAAGGAGATAAATGGGTAGTTCTCACGGAGGTAATTCACCTGTATCTGGGTTGCTTGCAGCGGTTTAGAAACACTTCCGTGCAAAATAGTTCTTTTCTCCTAGAAAACCCAATGTGAGGCAGAAACGTTCGAACCTACTTCCCTCTTTGATATGCCATTTTTTATATATATATCCAGCTCTTTTTTAAGAGGAAGTATTCCATGGCCTGCACTCTGAAGTGGTGCAATCCAACCACAGATTTACTTCCTCATTGAAAATAAGACAAAACTGGGAATAGGAAAGAAGCAAACTCCTTTACACCTTAAAGGGGGGGAATTAGGAGGTTGGCTTGTTTAGATTGTGATTCTGTCGGCCTCTTCGTTCAAAGCCTATGGAGGAGGGAGCCTAATATAGAGATATAAAGAGAAAATCCATTTATTTATATAGGTCTACTCAGAAGTAAGTCCCAATAGATTTAAAGTGAGTGTTCATAAAATTACCTCTATCAAAGGAAGTATGATAGCCCAAACACAGAGCCCAAGCCTATGCATGTCTACTCAGAAGTAAATTCCGTTATAGTCAATGGGGCTTAGTCCCAGGTAAGTGTGGCTAGAATTGCAGTCTGAGAAACAAATCCTACTGAACTCAGAGGTCTTCAGAGTAAACGTGCTTAAGAACTGCACTTAGTTTTTTTCTGAATTTAGTTGTGTGCTGTGTAATCGCACTTCAGTGGAATTTTATTTGAAACCAACCAAGGGAACTTATTTTCAACTCCTGTTATAAGGCGGAATCATCACTCTCAAACTGGCATTTTAACATTCTGATCCTGAACACACTTACTTGGAATTAAAATCTACAAAATCAGTGCTTCAGGCTTTCAAATAGCATGATTTTGGTTGACCAAAATTGATTTCAATTTTCAATTGTACCTCTACTTGAGTAGATTGCGGGTAGGATTATAAATTGAGGCACTATCTAACCTCTTGGTCTTAATCTAGGGAGGAGGGGCTAATCTGGAGGGGGACCTAAAACTACAACCCCAAAGACATTTACCAGAAAATAACACACCGTTACCCAAAACGATTTACGTCGAAATAAAATAGAATCAGCAAGCGAGATAGGGAAGGAGAGAACAATCCATCTCAGTTCCCAGAGCTTCACGTTTACGTTATTAAAACAGCTGGAAGAGAGCGAAACCGAGGGGAAAATGTATGCCTAAACTATAAGTAGTCTGTTCCTCAAAAACCAAGTGTCGGATTTACTACAGCGAGCGAAGGCCCCGCCCCATAACCTCACGTCATTGGCGGCAGAACGTCTTTACAGGGAGGCGAGAGATCTTCTGTACGCGCTCATATAGTCCATCTCTGGTATTACTCCACTTGTTTCATTTGTGCCTCAGCTCTGGCATGAAATAAATTTCATGCAAGTCTAAGGCTGTAATCGTATAGACAAACTGCCCTCGGATGAAGTCTCACTGCATTCAGTAGGAGCTACTTCGGAGTCAGCATGCACACGATCAAGCTTTGCTCAGTCGATTCAGTTTAAACTCTGGAAATTGCTGGTTCTGAATTGCTGGGAGGGTTGTTCAGAAGGAAGGGAAAAACACTCCGCACATGCTCAGAGAATCTGTGCGCCCATCTGCAAACCCGCCTCCACCGAAACCCGAACTTCCTCTAGATAAGGCCCGACAACAGCACGTCTTCAAGAGCCAAGGACTGCGCTCCAGAGTATCGCGCGGTTTTGGAAAGCAGAAACCGGTCCAAAGAAATATAGATGGGCGGGGGGATGAGGGGGACTTCTCCAAGCGCACATCGCTATGCGCGGCAATATTTCCAACTGTGCGCTTCTTCTTGGTCTCCCCCCTCCTTTCATACAGAAAACAGGGACATATGTGTTTTAAAGTCTTCTTTTGCAAGGACGGTAATTGAGATGGGAAAGGCACCAAACATGAAAGCTGCTCCAGACGAATGTTTTGCGTTAAATAGCGTGCTTTCCTCACCCTCCCCAGATCCCAGATACGATCTCACTCAGACTAGTGGGAAATGTTGCTTCTCACATAGCGATGCAGTGAAGCTTTCGAGATCTGAATCAAGTTATCCCCCCGCGCTGGGCGAGGGGAGGCGGCGAGGGAACACGTGGGCCTGTGTTTGTGCCTGTCAGTCTGCGGTGCCTTCAGGAAAGCTCCCCGGAGAGATCAAAGGCAAAGTTCGGGGAAGGGGTGGAAGAGCAGCTCCTGCTCGGATCCAGAGCCGTAGAAACGAAGATCTCGTTGGGGGAGGGGCGGAATTGCAAAATTGTGGCAAAGGGGCGTTGAAAGTGTGGCTACTTTGGGGACGGTCCCTGCTTCAGACGAAAGCCCGGGACAGCTCGAGGTGATTTTAATGGCATTGGGTTGCCACTCAGGCTGCAGACGGCTTGCGTGTAGGATTGCGTGTAAGCACTAGGGTCCGTAGTGGTGGTGTGATCACGGCAATGCCCAGTTGATTCTGAACTGCAAAACCTGACCTGTGTTTTAATGTATGCCCCAGAGCGCGGGTCCTCAGTGGCGTTCCTAGAGGAGGGGTGCAAAATGCGCCCCCTCCCCCTCGTGAGCCGCGAATGGCTGTGAAGTCGAGGGGCCACTTTACCAAGGAACTCAGGCTCCTGCAAAACTAAGCATTTTGCACACACGCCCTCTAGGTAAGCCGCTGCCGCCCAGTAACTTCTATTCAGAGTCAGGGGCAAGTGGGAGGGCCCAAGCTAAAGCTGCTCTGCTCGCCCCACTGACTTATAGCTCATGGAGATCCAGGCTGCTGCAGCAGGCAATATACTGGCTGCACTGGGGTGGGGTCCCCCAAAGTGCGGGGTCCAATGTGACGACATTGGTCACATGGGCTTAAAGCCGGCCCTGCCACCCAGGTTCAGATTCCGGCTCCTTTAGGAATGCGCACGCGTACACAGGCCTGTAGCCTTGCTCAGTGGCCAATCTTTCAATTTAAGGGCTCCTGGATCTTTAACACTTGTGTGGAGGTGATAACAAGCCTCACCTGCTGAAATTCCCAATTGTTCAAGGTCCAGGAGCTCTCACATTGAAAGGTTGGCCACCCCTGCCCTAGGGCAGGGTGCTGCCTCTCTGCCTTACAGCACAATCCTGTGCTCAGAAATAAACCCCAATGGGACTTACTTCCATGTAAGCGTGTACAGGATTGTGCATCCTCAGTTTCTCACCTGTCAAATGGAAATATTAGAGGTGAGCCTCACAGGTCGTTACAATATAATGTGCTGTAATTATCATATATCCTTGCACAAAAAGCAAATCACGTACATTATCATTCTGCCGATTCTGTCTACTAATTCAGCCAAACACGCATGCAGCAGCCCCAGTGAATGTGCATAAGGGAAGTGGAGACTCTTCTTGAGATTAATTGAAGGCCCAATACTACCCTGGAGTTAGGCCGGCACAAGGGCCACACCATAAAGTACGTTTGTACCACTCTTGGGCTCAGGGAGGATGGCTCATGTCTGTGTGCTGGCCTCTCTGATTCTGAGAGTGGTCCAAACATAGTTTATGGTGTTCCTTGTCCTAGCTAAACTTTGCTGGCTTAAATATGCTGACCTAACTCCAGGTTAGGATTGTGCTCAGTTACTTTGGCTGAATTTGCACAGTTCTCTTCTGTGTAACTTATTAAGGGCCTTTTTGAAACGAACTCGTGTCTAGCGTAAGGCTGCACTTACGTGAGAGTAAATCCCATGGAACTCAGTGGTGCTTACCTCTGAGTAAACATGCTTAGGCTTGTAGTATCAGTCTGATTATGTTTCTAAGATTGTTATCTAGGAGATGAAGTTCGCTGATTTCAAGGGGCTTACTTCGAAGTAATGTATATGCTTTGGATTGCAACCTTAATTCAAATATAGTGGACACTTATTTATATGAAAACAGGGGGAATGGACGTGTGTGAGAGAGACGTGTGGTGCGAGGTGTGGAAGAAATGCCCTACCGAAGTTCTTTGAAAAGTTCCACCACTGTTGCTGTGAGCCTGCAAATACTTACAACACATGGGCTTCAGTGGGTCAAAGCCTGTGGGTTGTAAGCGTTTGTGTGATCACAGCAGTGGTGGCACTTTTCAAAGACCTATAGTAGGGCAGTTCTGCCACACCCGCACCGCACCTCGCTGGTGTGTGTGTTATTGTTTAAAATTTATTGAGCAGTAACTCCTACTATCTTCAGTGTGGCTTACTCGCTGCAGCCTTATAATCACTTTTGTGATATCATTTCATTTAGAATCAATGACAATCTGGCTATCATCGCTGTGGCGCGCATCCCAGTGGAACGACCTGAGACTTGAAGCCCGACCCTATAGCCTCTTGACATGTCAGTAGATGCTAAACTGTCGCAAGGCATTACTCAAACGCCACAGACATCCAGCTCCAAGTACCCATGCAGCTGCAAAACTTCCTGGATGACCTGGGATCAGTCCTTCTTCTCAGCCTCACCTACCATGTCGACTTGTTGCGAGAATAAAAGAGGGGCTGGCGGTGGAAGCAAGTGCACCACGACAAGCTCCTTGGAAGAAGAGAGACATTTTTAAAGCGTTAGCCGAACCCAGTCATTCCACCGGGCGTTGTTTCCCGTTAACCGCGACGCGTTTAGGATCCGGCTTCGCTTGGCATCCGAGCGCGGAAGCAACGCTTTGAGGGCAGAGAGGAAAAAATGGATGAGTCGCGCAGGTGGAATCGGAGCAAGGAGCAAAAGGCTCCAAACGGCGGAAGGCAAGTTCGGGTTTGCCGCCAACTGGAGACTGGAAGTTTGTTAATGTCTTGGAGGAGGAGGAGGATGACCCTGCAGCCGGTGAGCGGAGAGAGGCCCTGCAGAGTCCAGACAAACTTTGATTTGCGGTGAGCTACTCAGACAGTTCCCAGGACTATGCGGAGCGGCTGCAAAGGACTGTGATCGTCCTACAGAGTCCGGAATGGCTTCTGCTCCGCAAAGGACTAGGGTGGCAAGGAAGAAAGCCATGGTCTAGGGAGACGCCTTTACCAGAATGCATCGCGGTTTACCAGGATGACCTTATGCTAGCTAGATGGCTCAACTATTTTTCCTAGACTAGTAGTAACTACTACCAGTAGTGGTTGCTCATTAGCTGCAGCCGTTGACATAACTGTGTGCTTGTACAAAGGAAACGCACCCAAACACCATATACAGTGAGTCAGTTTTCTTCAGGATCAATAACACCGAAAGCTTGAACCTCTTTTGCCAGGGTCTCCAAAATCTCTCACTCCGGCTATGCAATTCAGTGAATAGTTAGCGGGAGTATTTACCCGCTCGGTGAATTTACTGAAGAATGCAGTCGTAAAGGGGTGGGGGAGTTGGAATCGGCTTCTGTTACATGACTTTTATACCACTGCTCCTGCATAATTTGGTTGAGGGTCCCAATCTTTCAATATTTTGCTCGCGATTCACCCCCACAGGAGTTTTCTGGAGTGAGCCATTTAGATTTCTGGACACTGAGTAAACGCCAGCGGCCTCTACAGTCGAATCCTAAGTATTTACTGGGTCCTAAGTTTATGACCTTTGATCGAATTTACTCCCGCGCAAGCATGGGTAGGAAACACAACTTTTCTTCTGCAAACTGATGGAACATCCTTCAAGTTTCACAGGAAGTGCATGAGATCCTGGCCTAACAGGAAAAAAATGGGAGGATCAAGAGAGAAAGGATACTTTTTAATAGCTAAAGGCCGGGTCAGAAACTTTATTAAAGCTGCAATACGTTTATCTGGAAGTATGACCATTGAGCTCTATGTCACTTCCATGAAAAGGAATGTGGAGTGGCCTAGCCTTTTAACACCAAGAGGCACCGACGTACGCTGGCAACCCAATGCTGTGTAAGTTTGCTTAGAAGAGAGTGTCTCCCCCCCCCCCAATGTGCAAGAAAAGGCCTTTGGTTTCCGTGTTTCTGCCCAAGTCATTGTACATACAGTCTGCCTGGATTTTTTCTTAAAGGAGGAGTATCCTAAAATAGCCTGGCCGTACTCAAAATACAGCCGAAGTTATTACCATCCATGAATGTGAACAATTTGGGGCGGGGAAAGACTTCAGAGCCATTCACTTATAAACATTCCGACATAAATAGACCGAGACCGACCGCCAAGGGTGGGGGGACGTCTGCGCTTATTCTCCCTCCCCCTTCCTTATTTGGGGTTAGAGAGGAGGAGCGCGCCTTCTCTTTGGCATTGCACAACCACGACTGCGCACCTACCCTTCCCTTCAAACCCTCCGGAAACTGTTCTTCATATAAACGACCAGGGCTTCTCTAAACTGCCTTGTGGACCGTGGCCCAGCCATCCTACAGTCCTGAAACCAGCTTGCTCCTGCCCCCTAGCCTCTATAAGCAATCTGACATTCGCAATTATATTAATACGAAACCACACACCATACCGAGACGTTTTGTGGACAGGCCTTCAAGTTATTTTCCGAACCGCACACACACCCTTTCGAATCAGCCCGAACCCATGGCTAATTTGAGCCAAAGCGCAACCCCTGCATGTCCACGAAATAGCAAGGCTCCGCACTTAACACGTGCGGATAGGACGGGCCTGCTTTGAATTCCAAGACTTCCATTGGGCAGTTCACATTAAACTGAACCTGTTCACTAAATGTCTGAACCTGGATATAGTCACCTACGCGTTCTAGTCAGTGCCGTTACACTATCTGTATAGCTGGCTTGTTGATTCGTAAAGATAAACCCCGCACACTTTGATGCACAGGAAAGTGTGTACCCAGGTACAAACGGGGCTTCCAGGACCAGTACTGTGTAGTGTGCACAGCATTCACCTGAAGAGACCACGTGCAACCTAATTCTAAACGTGTTTACAGGTAACTGTATGCTGCCCGAGCTCGAGCTCGGCGTAAACTGCCAACCTGGGTAGGTACATTAACATTTCTTAAATACAGTTGTAAGGTGAAGGTAAAGGTTTCCCCACGAGCGAATGGTCTAGTTGTGACCCTGTAGAGCCGGCGTTTGTCCGAGGACAAGCTTCCGTAGTCATGTGGCCGGCATGACTATATGCCATAGGGCACAGAACGTCGTTACCTTCCCACGGAAGTGGTACCTATTTATCTATTCCCATTTTTACGTGCTTTCGAAGTGCTAGGTTGGCAGGAGCTGGGACAAGCAACAGGAGCTCACTCCGTTGCATGGTCGTGAACTCCCAACCTTCCGGTCAGAAAGCCCAGCAGCAGCGGTTTAACCCCCAACGCCATCCCGTCCCACAATACCTCCCATAATACGGCTGTACTAACTAGTAAATTCCAACGAGCTTCATAAGGCTACAACGCTATATATGCTTGCCCATGTATGGTGACAGCCTTACTCCCAAGTAAACATGCATCGGTTTGTGCTGCAAAAGCGTGTTCCTTAATAAATCTGTTTAGGATTCAGCCATTCTTGATAAAAGAAACACGCACTGCGATCAAGGAGCCAACAAGGACAATAATCTCAACAAAAAGGATTTAAACTTGCAAGTGCATCCCATTGCATTTTTACTAAGAAATTACCCACCACTGTGTTTAAGATGACTGCTTACAGCCCGATCCTATGCTGGTTTACCCGGAAGCAAGCCCTACTATGTTCTGTGGGGCTCATTATTCTCATGTGTTTTTCATTGAGCACGGTGGGATTTAGAATGAAGTTCATGAGATCAGGCCGTAAAATAACTTTTTGACTTGGTCTTCCTTCATTCCAGTCTCCCCAGTCTCCATTTACCCTCCTTCTAGTCTAGGAAGTGCATCCTCCGAGGCTGACTATGCCATAAGGGAGTATCCGTTCTTTTTCCAAGAAGCTTGGATGGATGGAGCAATTGTCTTTGGAACCATTCGTCGTTCTCTAGAAAGAATAATGCTGTGGCTTTGGAGAAGATATTAGTTTTCAAAATACAGGACACAGACCATTAAGCTTTTAAACCCGCCTCGGCCCGCCCCCCAGCAATAACATGGTAAACTTGTTTGGAAAGAATCTCCATTGAACACAGTGGAATTCACTCCCGAGTAAACATGCACAGAACTGGTGCCCGGCAGAAAAGAGAGAAAAGGAAGATTTATTCTAAATTGGGGTGGGGGGGGTAGGGAAAGAGAGATTCTTCTCCCCTACCGAATATGACCCAAACAAGCTCTCAGAGAAAGTTTGAGTGTTTTGGATCGAATTCTCCCCGCAAAAGTGAGGCGCACCGACCTGCCAAGGAAAACAACAGCGATTAGCAAGATCATGAATGAAACTCGCCGGGGAGTTTTATCCGGGAATCTCTCGCGTTTCTGGAGTCCTCAAGAATGCGCTGTCTCCTCTGGCTCTGGTACCAAACTGCGATCAAATGCAAGAATAATAAGCACAACTGTATCCTGCCCTGATTCCTCACTCTCTAGGAAGAAAGTCAAGCCTTGCGGTTTTGCTTTCTAAACAGAGCCCCCACCCAAAAAAAGTTTGCTCAAATAATGCTCCAGCGATGAATGAAATCCAGATTCCCAAGACCGCTCGGAAATTCCTGCCATCTCAAGCTCTCCTGCACCAACTCGGGCTTGGGCTGGGTTTTTGTTCCCACCCCACCCCCTCTTTCTTCCTAGCCGGCAACTTCGATTTCGCTACAGGGCTTCAGTCACACAGGAACTCCACTGCCCAACCCCACTTTCAAGCCAGGACCGGACCGCAAGTGGGAATTTGCGTGGGAGGAAGAAGGAAGGAAGACTGCCGCAGTCCTCCGCATGCTTCGCTGGGAGTGCATCCCAGGAGGCGCAGAGTGGGAGCACTCCGCTGCAAGTTACAGGGTGCCCGGCTGTAATCCTATAGCCATTTTCTATAGCCATGTATAGCCATGAAATCCTAGTGACTTACTTCGGAGTAAACGTGCCTAGAGCGTGGCGCTCTCCATCTGATTTTTTTTTTCCATGGGCATCTCTATTCCAGCCAGTGGTCTTACGAACCCCCCCCGCCCCCCAAGGCCCCTTCACATAGGTGGTCAGGCGACTTTCACAGAGATCCGCGCAAGGTAGCATATCTCCGTGCCCTTACTCTAGAGGCGGTCCCAGGGGAATCCGTCGGGTTTAACTCCCGAATACATCCCCAGGCTCCAATTTGTCAAGGGATTAATTGTTCTGTTTTTCCCAAGGGAGGTTCCCCGGCCTTTCCACTTTATTTCATTTCGTTTGGGGGGTGGGGGTGGGAGTAAAGAATCAGAAACTGCTTTTCACAGCTACAGTAGTATCCGACCGACTCCCTCAATACCTCCACCGGGCTTACTCAGCGACTTCAGCCGCCCTTTCCACTGTCGTCCTCGACACAACCACTCGGAAGCAACCGTAAGAAGCTCAGTGACATTTAATTCCAAATCAACACCCAATGCGGCGATGCAATCAATCTTTAGGATGTTAGCTTGCCTTATTTCCCCCCTTGCGTAACTTTTTCCCTTTGCTCTGAATAGTCTCTCCCACACCCAGCATCTTCACTCTACAGCGAAACCCTCTCATTACCCTCGAATGTCTCGACTTTTCTCCTACCACTAAGCTCCGAGCAGATCAGGTTTGCCCGGCCGGCCATTTTCGCTAATCGTATCTTCCAGCCTCGATCCAACCCCCTCCCCCTTTTCAACCCACAGGACAAGGCTCCCATCCTGACACTTACGTGGGAGTAAGCCGCACTGAGCACAGTGGCACTTACGTCTGAGTAAACGTGCTTCGGGTTGGGGAGTCTGCCATCATGGCACGCACACAGATTAAATGATACTGAATTTAGTGGGACTCGCTGCGAAGTAAACACATTTAGCATTGCGATGCATTAAAATATCATCTTTTTTCCTGGAATTTCTTTTGGAAAACGAAGGCACCCTTCACTTTCCTATAAATGTTTACATCTCCCCTTGGAATGGCTTTAAATAGCTCGGGGAGTAAAATGGGAACAGGAAAAGAGGTTTTTAGTGTAAAATATTTGTCTGAAGTCATCTGACAACCAGACTGTAAACGCTTTATGAGGTGGGGGGGCGGGGGAGGTTTCCTTCACAGACCAATTACGAAATTAAAATCTTATTAAATGTCGACGTTAAAACGGCAGGAAACTCGGAAATAGAAATTAGGTGTTTAGTTTTTTCACATTGCTCCTGGCCCCCAAAACCTTAAAACCTTTGGGGGGGGGACGGAATCTCATTGACCACGATCCAGACAAAGTAAAGCAAAGTTCCATGGATGTCAACCGGAGAATGAAGCGCATGCGTCATATATCTCCCATTGGCCTCCACTGGATTTCAAAGTGCTTCATTTTGGCTGGATAGCACCAACTTGTCCCGTTAGGTTAGGCTCTGAGGCTCAGTGAGTCCTGGTGTCATCTTTGCACACGCCCGGATTGTAAAGCACGAAAGGACCGTCGTGAGAACTCGCCCTAGACTCAGAAACTTGGCTTTTATCAGGTCAGTGTTCCCATGCCTCGCTCTGTTCTGTGAGATCCCAGCATTCTGCTGGCCATGTCTCAACAATCGATCCACATGCGGCTAGGTTTTAAAAGCAACCCAAACAAGCGGGGCAGGCGAGATTCCCGCAGAGAACAAACTTCCGAGTCCCATCAACGCGGCCGCTTTTGCCAAACGGGAGGCTAAGGATTCAAAACTGACTTCCACCACCACCACCACCACCACCACCACCGCCACCGCCTCCCTCGACCAAAATAAAAGCAAAGGGGAGACATTCTGGGTCGACTGAGGAGACCGCGATCCTTTTTCTTTCCCCAGTCCCTGAACCCATCGCTCGCCCCGCCAGCCACTCTACTCCTTCCTCTGGCACCCGAAGTCCCAGTCCTTAGGCACAGGGGCCACTCGGGCAGCAGAACAGCCATTCAGCGTCCTCAACAGACGTTTAGAAGTTCTTTATTCCTTTCCCATTTCAAAGAGCCTTCGTTGATGTTCCATCGTACTGTGGAAACACACGCACACACATTCCAGGGATTGAGGGGGGGGGTGGCCGTTCTTGTACCTCCAGCCTTTGATGTTGAATCATGCTTTTCAATAAAATAAATAACAGCAGCACGCGGGGAGGGGAAAGGAGGGGCTGAGAAACCTGGAAGATATTTGTCTCTGAAGGCTCAGATCATTGGCAACGCCTCTTTCTCAAATTCCAATCAAAGAAATCAGAAGTTCCGGGTGGGTTTTGCCCAACAGTTTGGAAGACCTCTCTCTTATTCTGTCTCTTAAAAAAGAAAAGAAAAAGAAAGAAAGACATCAGAAGGAAAAGGCGGAAGAATGGGGTGGCCAATGCCTTTCAATAGACTTCCCTAGGCTAGGAGTAACAGCAACACAACAACAACAACAACAACAACAACAACAACAACAACAAGTAAATAATTATTTTTTTAAGCCCACAGGAGAACATGATATGAATGTATAATAACCCCTCCTGAAAACTCCCTATCTCATTTGATATTTGGTGCTAGGCAGAAGCTAGCCTTCGTAAATAATATACAAAGTAAGAAACCTAATCCAGCCGGCTAGAATGTTTAATTCATCATTATGCGAACTAATTGGAAGGTGATTATATGGTAATTGCTCATTAGTGGTGTATATTTATCGCTGTACCTTATGTCAAGGCCATGGGAATTGTGTAGAGTCTGTTCTCTCATTTCAAGATCAGTTTCAGAAGCAGGCTGGATCAAGTGTTTTTTTCTTGACGTCAGGTCCAGCCAAGTGCAATGAAGAGCTCAGCTATAAATATTAGCCGGCTTTTCCTTGCATCGAAGGGGGAGGGCTGTGGAAGAGGGGGGCGCCCTTTGGATAGGGCAGGGTCACCCCCCAAAAGAGTCCTTGGGGGTGGGAATCCTGCTGGAACTGCTCCAAGCGCATTTCAGTGATCAAGGATAAAGACCTGTCCATCGGGGGCATTTATCAGCGGGTAGTTGCTGCAGGGCGAGGCCAATTTTAAAGCAGCAGCCCAAGAGACGAGGACGTTCTTCCGGGACGTCCTCTAGCCGCTAGAGATGTAACGGAGGAATGGAAGGCAGAGATGACGGGATGGGGTGTGAGTTGGGTAAGGAGCGAGCGAATGATGACTCACTTAATGTATTGATAATTACCGCCAAGGAAGTGCACCGCGAGGAAAAAAAAGTTTTACGCACACATGGAGATATTTGCTATGAGTAAGAAAGACCGAACTGTAGCAGGATGTGGAGATGTGCTACTACTACATCCCGTTTTTTGTTGCAAGCTCCATTTCAATTTCAATGGGACATGCCTGGAGTGTGTGTGTGTGTGTGTGTGTGTGTGTGTGTGTGTGTGT
>JAJKFI010000002.1:14377617-14388110 GCA_029204185.1 Lerista edwardsae
GTGTGTGTGTGTGTGTGTGTGTGTGTGTGAGAGAGAGAGAGAGAGAGAGAGAGAGAGAGAGAGAGAGAGAGATAAAGCATATATTAATGAGTGCGATGAAGTGGACTCAAGTCCAGAAATTTTACTCTGACATAAAGTGACCAGGTACTACAAAACGCCTGTTCTTTTTGCTGGAACAGAGCCTTAGGGCCCAATCCTATCCAACTTTCTGGTGCTGGTGAAACTGCAAAGCAGCCCTGAGGTAAGCGAACAAGTGTTACCTCGAGAAAGCCCCCATGACTGCCCACCACCACAACATGCAGCACACACCCCATTGGGATGGCGACACCAGGGCTGGAAAATTGGATAGGATTTGGCTCTGACACGGTTCCCCTCATGCTGTGTTAATGTATGAGTATATAGCTGAGATCCTGATCACTGCTCCCAACTCTTCTAATACTACCTGTAAGAGAAACCGAATTCCAGTTATGGTTTCAGTCTCACCCTCCGCAAATTGTCAGTGCAGAAAGTTGTCTTCGGATGCACCTGGGGATGCTTCTCCCCCCCCCTTCAAATGCACATCAAATGCTGACTTGGCGCGAGCCTCCCGCGGGCTTGTCCGAGCAGGGTTGATTTGGAAAAGAAAAGGCTTTTGTGAGCTCACAGGTCACCCTGGCACCTGCCGGCGTATTGAATTCAGGCGAGGCGTCAAATAACAGTCGCCTCTTTGACACTTTCTCCTCCACACTTAAGGTTAGAATTTTCCAGGGTGGCCGGCGCTACCCAGGTAAGCCAAAAAGTTTCGGTTTAAGAGGATAGCGGCCTTCAACACACCTTTTGAGACCCACATCTTCTTTGATTTCACTGCGTCCTTTCCCCAGTAGACTTTAGCAGCTCTATACCTCGATTCTAAGGTATGGAGCGATGTGAGTGAGTGATTATGTGAGTGATTGGCCCATTCATTCCAAATGATCTTTTGCTGAGACCCTCGGATCCCATGTAGGTAACGTACTGGAAAATAAGTTCAACAGAAATCGAAGCAAGACCACAATTTATTGGCATATTAACTGGCCGTCTGAAATCAGTGGGACTTCGAATCAGGTGTTAAACTATCTGATTTAAGCCTCCGAAATAAGCATGCTCAAAAGCATTGGGTCTCTGGTTCCATCGAGGTTTTAACTCTCTCTCTCTCTCTCTCTCTCTCTCTCTCTCTCTCTCTCTCTCTCTCTCTCTCTCTCTCTCTCTCATTGGGAGAATCCCTTCTTTCTTGATTCTATTCATTTAGAGGAAAGTCCGGTTAAAGCAGAACTCTGCGAGACGGCCACCTTGCAGTAAAGCAAACTAGATATAGGAACTGTGCTTTCCTGAAATAAATGCACCACCGTTTGAGTGAAGGTCAACAGAACGGGGCTGCACTCATTGGACTGAAGCAGTAAATATGGTGAAAGTGATGTACTTGCGATTCTCAAGCCACTTAGGGGCGAGTGGGCCGAAGAAAAAGGTTTGCACTCCGACCCCTTAACTCGTTTAACTGGAGGTCAATGTAGACTTCACTGATCTCAGAGGACGTTATGGCCTGGATATTTCCATGTTTCTGGAATAAATGAGAGAATCTGGGGTGGGGGGGGGAGAGACTGGTGGTGAAAGAAAGTAGAGAACGCCGGAAGATTCCCCGGTCTGTTAGCTGCACTGCCCGGCAATTTTTAAAGAGGGCGAGCGAGCGAGGAGTGCGAGAATTAGCTCATTTGCAGAATCTGCGGGAAAGGGGGAGGGGAGCGGGGTTCCTCTCCATTCTGTTTGACATCTCGCTTCCTCTGCCCGGTCACTAATCACAAAAGGACAATTAAAAGCCAAGCGTCGCAGATTAATCGGACTTTCACTTTCAAGTACTGCTTCCCACCCACCCCCGCCTGGTGGTTGAGAGCTCCTAGCAGGACGAGCCCTGGCAAGGAGCAAGGTTACTGCTAAGGGTCACTAGGTTATCTAAACTCCGGCTTCCTTGCCGCAGCGGGGGCTATTTGGAGAAGTAAATCAATTGATATATTATTAGCTCTAAGTAGTTATGAAACACTGGCGGGGCCAGGAGGAGAGAGCCCGGGCTGGGAAGAGCGGCTGTATCACTGCAGCGGAGCAGCGCGGTGTTCCTGTCTCATTTCCTGACCTCAAGCCTAAGTTCCTCTGCCTAATTGGGAAGATCACTCAATGCCGTCAAGCGGGAGAGAAACTGACCGATAGACTTCAAGCAGGCACAGGAACCGCCTGGTCAAAGGGGGCCAGCCCCACAGACACCTGCAGGGTATAAACCTATCAGCGCTTACTTGGGAGTAAGTACCCTGAACATAATGGGACATCATTAGCTCCGAGTAAACATTCAGAGGGTTGGGTTGTAAAGAAGCCTACAGTTCTGCAAACCGGATTGTAGTAATTCTCCGAATGAAACCGGAATCGCAAACTAAAGGAAATTTGCACATCTCAAATACCGGAGACACTTGGACTCTAGAGCCAAAGGGAATCCGCCACCGCGTTTGACTCTGCTGATAAAAACTGTTTTCATAGCAGTTCATTCATTTTTAGTAGCCTACGCTTGCTTACTGAAAAGTAAATTTGATCACAACCAGTCTCAAGTAGATATGAAGATTGCCCTGATCTCTCATCCCTATCCGTAAACCACGAAGTGGTAATGACTCATAAGCAAGTTTTGTTTAAAATCGCGTTGTTTTCATAAAGACTCACTACTGGCAAGCAAGGAGACATGCGGCTGGATTCGATGCGTGCTTATGCGTTCAACTTGGTTTTACTCCCATGTAAATGCCCATTGCACTGGACTGCTAACTTTTCCAGTTACACTGAATTTCGGGTCAGTGAGAGTCACAAGCTGTCCTTATTTGATATGGTCTCAACTCTAGTTGATCCAGAAAGCAGCACTCTTCAAACGTGTAAAATCCCGAGAAACCCGAACTGCGCTCGCAGACCTTCACTGTGCAGGAACGGGCGCTATACACTCTGGCTGGGTTCTGCGCATGCGTACACCCCCTATAGTTATGCCCCCGTCTCCAAACAAGCTTTGTTATATGCTGTTGTGGGTCTGCAGGCATTAACATCCAATGAGGATTGTAAAGTAATGTCCCCTCAGGTCTTAATACAGGCACTGGATGGTCCTAACAGTCAGTCTCTTGAAATTAGTCTGGTCAATCAGTGCCTGGAGTGTATCACTGTGGGCTGAAGGTGAGGAGATCACAACATGACTGAGAGTGCAATCCTAACCTGGAGTTAGGCTGGCACAGTTAGGCCAGCACAAGTACACCTTAAAGTATGTTTGGACCAGTCTTGGAGTCAGAGAGGCCAGCACGCAGCTGTGCACCATCCTTTCTGACTCCAGTCAGAAAGTCGGATCAGACTGCAATCATGATTGAGTGGTCCAATCATGCTTTTTGGTTGCCCTGGTGCTAGCCAAACTTTGCTGGCCTGTGCTACCTTAACTCCAGTTTAGGATTGTGCCCTGAATGTTTTTCTGTAGAAAATATTTCCTTTACCTCGAACTGGGGTATCAAAGGGAAGAATCCTGTCTAAATTTCTCTCTGACTTGCTAATTTCTTCCTGCTTTTTTGATAGGGAAAAGTATTCAGTCACTTGCTGTCTAGCACAGACACTCATTTTCCACCTCTGTAAAAAGTCAGCAGAAGTGTAGGTGAGGAACCAGAAGCAAAAAGCTTGATTTACACCCCAGTTTTAAACTAATGGAAGCTACCATTCACACGAGGAAGCAGGGAGTAGGAATAAATGAGCAGTTTTCACAGGGGATGGAAAAGATCTGTACTGGGCCCCCAACTTTTTAACTTGCACATAATTTCGAGTTGGGAATAAGCATTGAGGTGATCAAATTTGCTGATGATAGGGAATGATTTAGGGTGATAAAAAAACCCTCAAAGCAAATTGTGATGGGCTCCAAAAGGAACTCCTAAAAGGATGGGCTCCAAAAGCAACCAAATGGCAAATGCAAATGCGCTTCAGTGTCTGTCAGGGCTGGCCAGCCAGGATCTCCATGGGCTGTAAGCCTGAGGACGAGTGGAGTGGCTGCTCCTTGGGCCATTCCCACCTGGCCCTGCCTCCAAATGGGCCTCCCAGAAGCAGTTGCTGGTGATGTCATCATGTCACCACCAACTATTTCCAGGTGCTGCACTTCGTGTGCGGCACAAGTGCTCTTCTTTCCATCGCTGTATGGTGAGTAGGGGGCCATGGGGAAGGAGGCCTTTGGAATGCACTGCATTGGGCCCTGCCACTCTGGGGGCTGGCCCTTGTGTCAGTTATACAGTACAAGCATGCCCCAGTATCCACTGATTTGGTATCTACTGTTTCATTTATCCACGGATACCATGGATCCTGGGACACCTATTAAAAAGATAGGAGAACATCAAACAAATCTCTTTTTTTTACCTTGTTGCAACAAAATCACTGTTCTCCTATCTTTTAAAAGGCATCCTGAGTATCCATGGTTTCAGATATCTATGGGGAGGGGGAGGGTCCAGAACAGAACCCCAATGATTACCAGGGCATGCCTGTAATTCACATTAAGGTTAATATACCGTGTATATATATATACTTCATACATAATTCTCTGGATTTGGGACAAAGTGTGAAATTCTGGTCCCCAGCCTTCAAGAAGCATATCGTTAAGATGCAAAAGAAGACAATCAAAATGATAGGAGGCCTAGACCACCTCCTTTAACAGGAAAGGCAACAACATTTTGGGCTTTTTAACTTGGGGAAAAAATGATTAAGGGGGACTATGGTTAAGAACCCAATTCCATGCACGTCTACTCGGATTTAAGTCCCATTATAGTCAATGGGGCTTACTCCCATGTAAGTGTGTATAGCCTAAAACTTGTAAAACAATGCAATAATTAAATAGCTGTTGTGCCTGTATTGTAGTACTAGAACCAGGAGTCATCCAATGAAACTAAAGAGACACTTCTTCACACAGGGTATACATTAATCTGTGGAACTCATTGCCACTATATATGATGGTAGCCACGAGCTTAGATGACTTTAAAAGAGCATTGGACAAAGTCATGGAGGACAGGTCCTAGTCTGCTGCCATGATGCCTATGCGCTACCTCAAATCTCAGGGGCAGCATGCCTTTCTCCCCCTGCATATGGGTTTCTCAGAGGCGACTGGCCTCCAGTTCTGTTTCGCACCCACGAAATATCTTCAGGATCGAAAAATCATTGGTGCCAAATCATACCACAAGACAAAAGTGGAGAGGTGAAACAAGGGTTGCCAGCGCAATTCCGCAGCCAGACTCTGAACTGGGGCCCGAGACTCGGCGAATCGCTCTGCACAGCGCACAGTTTTCAGGAGCGTCTCCAGCTGGTGCCGGAAGTGGCAGCGTCAGCCAATGACCACCTCACCCCCGCACGGCGGCGCACTGACTTTCTGTCTACCGGACCAGTAAGGAAAAGATGGAGAGGGAGAAAAGAGCAGAGCCAACGTCAAGCGCACTCAGATCAGAGCGAGTCACATTGATTTAACCAGGACCTCTGGGTAAAAATGCAGGATGGGGCGGGGGGCAAACTAGGCAGGTCCCCGTGCATTTGCCAAAGATCAAGAGCTAGAAGGAAACCAAGGTTTTCGCACAACCCCTTCAGGGAAAAGGACCCTCGTGAGCCCCCGCCGTGGTCCTACCTCCACCACCACCACCCTCAGCTCCTCCTAACCTCCTTTCCCTCTTGCAGCTCCTCCTCCTCCTCCGTTCCTTTTATGTTTCCGACTCGCTTTGGCCCCCGCTCTGGGCCGGCTGCCTCTTTGGGGCGCATAGTCCGCCTCTGTCCCGCCTGCCAGCGCCGCCAGCAGCCCTCCGTAATCCGGGCCACTTTAAAAGAGATGAATTAATAAAGCAAATGAGGACTTAATAATTCCGAGCGTCCTGCCTATTGAGACTGGGGAGGGGGAGAGGAGAGGGAGAGAGGAGAAAGTGCGCCCAAATTGTTTGCAGTGGATCAAGGCGAGCCGCCTTTTGCTTCACTTTCTTTATCTTAATTCCGACTTGAAAAGATATAATTATCTAGTTTGAACAGAGCTGCTATCAAATCCTTCTTTAGGCAGGGAAGGGGGAAGCTGGAGTGGGCTGCAGTGTTCTGAGCCGCTTGGTGGAGCCTGAGATAGCGAGTAATGAAGTTGTGGAGTCCTCAGATACAAAGGGCATTAACCTCATTAGCATGAAACCTTTTCTTCTAGCCATTGTGGGACTCTTTCAGACTCCTAATCCCCCCTATTTTCAAAGCTTGGTTTGTAATAAAGCTTTTAGGTTTTTTTTTTCCAAAGCTAATAGCATTCTCTGAAGATTTTATTGCTGTTACGCTACATAGGACGCTTAATATATATTTTTTTCTCTTTTCGGTCTTCCTTCTTCCCCTTTGCGGTTTAAGGGAAGAGAATTAAAAAAAAACAAAACAGGGTAGAGCTCCTGCATCTTGCAGAAATAAGCCTCGGGGAAAAGAAACACCAAATCAGTATGGAAAACAATTTCCAATCATAAAACCAGAGCCCAGGAACTAGATAACGAACAGTGATTTCTTTCTTTAAGAGCAGCACTGGGAGGAGATTTTTTTTAAGTGACCAAAAAAATATTAATCCTGTTTTAAAGGAGAAAAATAGAAGGGGTGCAAGAAGGAAAATAAGTTTATTTTAGGTGCACGGTTCTGAGATCTAAAGTGGAAAGTAACAAGGGGGGGGTCTCCCCATTGGCACCCCCTATCTTCAACTGCTGTGAGTGGAAAGTCACTCATTAGGATCGAAAGGAAAATACAAAGAGGTAAAAATTTTAAAACAGTCTAAGGAGAAAGGAAAGAATCTGATCGGACCTTTTAAACCAAATTTCCATAGTGCCCTATAGTGACAGCACGTGCGTAGAATGTCTAATCTGAACTTTTCAAGGCAGGATGTTTAACAAAGCTGGTATTTTCGCGACGCATTGTAACTTCGCCTTATCACAGTGTAAAGGGTAGTCAGATTGTCCTAAATTATGTCCAACCAGCCCCCCTGGATCCACGGATTAAGAGATTAAAGGAGACCACTGGGCAATGGCTCCTCTTTCCCCTTCATATTCCTGGTATGATAATTGCCTAAACTGATTTGCACTTCCACAAAAAAGTCTTTGTAGCGAGAACACTGCAGACGAGGCTTGCGCTGTCAATGGGCAGAAAACTGATTAATGCAGCCTATCAGGCGAAGGAGCAAATGAAGCATGAATTAAATAATAAAAAAACTGGGGTACCCCTAGAAAGCCAGCTAGCTTCCTCAAGGATTAGGGGAAACTTTTTACCCCTTTCCTATTAAAGTTGGCACCCTTCTTTATCCCAGAGAAAGATTCCCACTTGGAAACCACCAACAAGGAAACCCAGGAAAGACGCAACCATATTTTCCAAGTCAGAACTCAACTGCAGCCTCGCAGCAATTAAAAGCCTCGTTCGACCAGGACGATTACTGGATAAAAACGTGTGTAAAATTACGTGTGACGATTACGTGTGTAAAAACACGACCAAAAGCAGAGTGACTTGAAAGGAAGTTTCGCTGACATTCAGGAGACGTTACTTCCATGTAAGTGGGATTCAGAGGGTGAGGAATGAGGAACGAGTCATACTGAGTGAAAGTACAGTTGATTTCAGTAGTACTTTCTTCTAAGGAATCGCGTTTACTTACATCCATAGCTTTAGTTCAACTCGTGCATTTTGACTCAAACTATCGCCTCCCCAGGTAAGATACAGCACTGAGATTTAAACCGGGACTAAAAGAGTGTATTTGCCAACACCCCAGTCCAAAGCATAAGAAGGGAGGTAAACACAATCAATTTCTGTAGGATTTTCCTCCTGCCTACTGTGATTAGACCCACGTGCAATTTAGGGAGTGTTTTATATGGTGCATCTCAGTAGACCTCAGTTTGCCCCAGAACCAGTCCTGGCTCTCTGGTGAATGTACAGGACACGTATTTGCTCCTTTTTCTCACATTGCCCTACATTTTGACATGCACACGTTCAAAAACAAATGTGCAACCATGGAAAACATAATATTTTTTTTTTAAAAAAATGTCCAACTTTTCCCTACATTTGTTTGAAAAACTGATTATCAGCATGAATTTATATATATAAATATATAAATATTTATATTTATATATTTATAAATATATAAATATATCCCCTGTGAGTCAAACGTCTGCTCAGAGATGGCTGATTGATGCCAGCATTAAATTTGGGCCAGGGATCATGAAGTCTATGGACAAGAAGAGGGACAGAAATGGGGAGGTTAACCTTTGAAAAAAAAAAGTTGCTTGTCATTGTTAGGCCATATTGATAAATCTTTATTGACAAAATATTGACATTGAGATACTTCTTGGAAGTATATAGCGTGTTAGAATTCTAACAAATTAAACACAAAACACAAAAATATTTACATTCTGGTAAAGAAGACATTAAGGAAACATTTGTCATTTTTTTTTAGTAGCTCTATAATCTTGGAATATCATTATCAGTGCTTGAAATTTGTTCCCAATGAAAATGGGCCTGGGTTGCCATCCTTTCTAGAGAGGGATCTTCGAGGTCCTCTCTGCTTGGGCACAGCCCATCAAAGGGAGCAGTGGAATGGGGTGGGGCAGAGCAAAACCCAAAATTTTAGAATGGGGACTATTTTCTTTAGATGCCTTATTTTATTTTATTTTCACTCTTTTATATATATATATATATTTTTTGCAGCAAACGTGATGAGGGTTCTCATACCCTACCCTATCCCAACCCCTTTTTCTTCAAAGGTTATCCATTTCAGGGGGGAGCAAAAAAAAAATTGAAAAATAAAAAAAATTGTTACCGCTACTTCATTGAGTTTTCACAACCACGTTGACGCCAGAAGTTATCATAAAAAGGTTTACAGACTGCACAGTTTCTCGTTAAATAAATTTAAAAAGCACACGGAACCTGTCTCAGAGGAGGAAAAAAAGTACAGTTCGTGTCTGCTTGACTTTAGCAACCATCTTTTTTAAGCCCTCCCCCCCTTCTTGACCCCCTCCCGCAAGGTCTTTTAAAAGCATGCAATTCAAGTGTCTGAAACAGGTGTGTAGATTTTGGCTGGGTGCAGATTTTTTTTTCCCTCCCTTAAGAACTGGGAGAAAAATAGAAAATTATTAATAAGACTAAATCCCTCGTGAAGTGCAACATGTCCTTTAAGGTAGTCTTCTCTCGGGTGTGGGTGCGGGTGGGTGGGTGGGTGTTCTTTAAAATTTGAAGCGATTGGATTTTTGAACTGCGAGAAACGGAACACCTGTCAATCATCTTTCCTCGGTGGTTTGGCTCTGATTGACACCTCCCCCTCCCCCTTTATTGTTATTATCTGTACCAGAGCAGGACCAGCAAGGCCACGGTTTTGGACTGACGTCTCGCTAGCTGGCCGGCCGGCTGGCTGCTGGCTCCGGCCCCTCTCAGCTGCCTCTCGAAACGAGAATTGCCGTGCCCAAGCCGGTCTCTTGTCCCTCGCTCTGCCACGCCACTCACTTTCCTGGGGTTGTCAGGAGCCTTTGAACACTTGCGTTGTTCGTAGAAAAAGTCTCTTAAGTGCCAGCCTGGAGTTCGCTGCCGCTGCTGCCGGTGCTGCTTTGCTTCTTGGTTTGTTTTGTCTTTTACAACAGAGATGAGTTAATCGTCCGACGTGACGTCGATCTCTTCCGGGCTGGCTTGTTTGGTGGCGATTCTCCACCGGTTAATATGATGTGTCCCCTTTTTCTTCTGTTGGGAGTCTGAACCTTCTTCTTCCAACTTCTGCCGCTTGAACTTTGTCCGTCGGTTCTGAAACCAAACTTTTACCTACGGAGGGGGAAACACAGGCTGCTGTTAGCTCCCTGCAGGCACTCCCAAGGGGGAAAAACCAAACCAAATCTGCGTGCTGCGTGGACCGATTGTTTCTGCACCTTAAGAGCTGCGGGGGAGGGGGAGGGAAGGCTATTCGGAGGCCGTCAGCCCCAAGGACACACCACTCCGGGACAGATCCGATTCCGCGTGCGTTTCTTCTTCGTATTAGGCTATACACTTTTGAATGGCGTCCATAGAGTAGGTTCCCATCCCACACACACAAGCACCCAGTTCACGTCTGTTGGGTCGTCTCACTCAGCAACACACATGGCTGCGATAAGCTACTACAGGACACTTACATGGAGATCCTCCCCGAATCGTACGCACACGATCATTTCGTGGGGAGGAAGTCGCATGAACCCAGTGCCATTTCTTTTCCAGTGCGTAAACCCGAGCTTCAAGGGCCACCGGAATCAGTGGGACCTACTTCTGGGTAAACGTGCTCGGGACTGGCATATCTCTGTCCTGTGTATTTCCTTCACTTGCAAACCGCCCTGTACTTATGTATGTTCGAGGAGTTCGGTGGAGCTGACTCCCAAGTAAGGATGAATTCCATACACCGTTGTAGTATTAGAATCTCTCTCTCTCTCTCTCTCTCTCTCTCTCTCTCTCTCTCTCTCTCT
>JAJKFI010000002.1:14401403-14426287 GCA_029204185.1 Lerista edwardsae
TGTGTGTGTGTGTGTGTGTGTGTGTGTGTGTGTGTGTGTGTGTGTGTATATGATACATGGATATTTAATATTCAGATATTTAATACATCCAGTGGATGTAATCTTCAAAAAAAAAATGAACATAATGAGGATCGGAATGTAGGAGGTATAAGCAGAAAATACCCCCCTCCCCCAAATAAATAAGACCTGGGAAGGTCTCTGACAGGGAAGGTCTCTGTGTGGATTTCCAAAATCATGACTACTACGAAATTATATTTGCTATTGTCCATTTTATTTCTGAAATTATGAGAACCTAAAATAAACATACGTCACCCCGACGCACTACTGTATCTTAATTTTTTTGGGTTCCGGAGATTCTATTTTTTTTTTTAAGCATGCCTGGATCTCAGCACGTGTTAAATAGCAGCTTGAGTGCTCGTAAAGTTTTCTGCTATAAAAATGGTTATCTTTCACATCACATTTGCTTGGAACCAAACCTTTGCTTGTATTTGAATGGAGCGAAACGCTCCTCTCCTTTCCTTGCAAGTCAGTTTTGTTCAAGTTAATTATTTTCAGGCGAATATTTCTCAGTTCGAAGATCCGTTGCCTGGCCTTGATGTGCAGATTAAAAACTCTTTACCCTTAATCATAAACCGGGTTTTTCTTCAACCTAATGTACCTCGGACACGCCTAATCCCTAATTGGGGGGCGGGGGAGTGAACCTTCACCAAATCGCCCACTGGAGAACAGGATGGGGCGGGGGGGGGGGTTTCCCCACACTGGGCCTTCTGGTCTCGGAGCCTTTTATTGCCTGCCGTTGCGTACTCTAAGAAACCTGGCTGGAGTCCCCAAACCAGTTACTGTCCTGGAAGAATCAGCAGGATTTCAAAGATGTCTTCAGGGAAGTTGTCAAACGGAGTGATTTGTGCGGTGAATTTCGAGCCCTTCTGTTGATGATGCCCCCTCCCCGCTTCCTCGAGCCTGCCCAACATTCACGGAATGTTTACCCAGATCCTCGCGAACTTCCTTTCAGAACTTTTTTCCTTGACTTTCGTCAGCTGCAACGTGCGCTCTCTCTCTCTCTCTCTCTCTCTCTCTCTCTCTCTCTCATCCTGACTCCGGTCTCGCTTTGCTTGTGAGCCCGAATGGTTCTGTATTTCCACCGGGATGACTTCCTATTTGCTTTTTGTTCTTTTGCTCTGCAGTCGCCCGCCCCCCGCACCCCACACTTAGGAGGATGCCCTCCGCCTTTGCCGGGGGTGCACCAACTCGGCCCCTCGTTTCCCAGCCCTCCAACGGGCCACTAGCTCTTCTCCGGACCTTCAGTCTCGGGGCTCGACTAAAGAACTTTGGCTAATGGACGCCCCCCCCCCATTTGCTGGTTTGCTCTATTTTTACACCAGCAGAGAGGAATCCGGATAAAGTTCATCGAAATTCCCGATGAAGAGCGGGAACTGAACGGAACTGTGAGAATGACGGTGCACCAGATGCGGTCTGAACCGCAAGCTAAGGACGACGATTTCCCCCAGCAACTTCTTCCGTACTCAATCAATCAATCAATCAATCAATCAATCAACAGTATTTATATACCGCTTTTCAACACAAAGTTCACAAAGCGGCTTACAGGCAAACAACAACAACAACAACAACAACAACAACAACAAATACTAATACATTGGGGGACTTTGATTTTTACCGGCATGAATTTTTTTGCTTTCCATTGTTTGCTTTCCATTTAGTAAATTGATTGGATTAAGAACCTAGAGATTTTTGCTTAAATTCATATTCAGAGTTTCTAGTCCTCATGTCAAAAATAACATTTTGGAAATTACAAACAATGAGTGCAGCCAAGAATTAATGCAGGTTTTGTCATGTCATTTTCAGAGGACTATGAATTGAACCCAATGTTTGCTTAAAGTGCTCACAACCACTCCAGCCCTGTCAGATCAAAACGTTTTCATGATGCGAAGATCTTTGTGATCTATCTCAGTCTTCGACCCCATGTATTGCATGACATCTCACCCCACCACATATAC
The DNA here is from genome assembly GCA_029204185.1 of Lerista edwardsae. Classification (NCBI taxonomy): domain Eukaryota; kingdom Metazoa; phylum Chordata; class Lepidosauria; order Squamata; family Scincidae; genus Lerista; species Lerista edwardsae. The sequence continues at coordinate 14,403,419 of JAJKFI010000002.1, forward strand.
AAATTTCCTTTTCAGAAAACATATAAATCCTTATTATCCACAAGATTCTACCATAATAAAAAAGTTGTGCTCATGAAATACATACATATAAAATACATTTACAGCACCATCCCAAAACTGAAGATAGTTTTGTGTGTTTGCTATGCTACATGTTAATTATATCTCTCTTACAGCACAATCCTATGCATGTCTGCTTAGCAGTATGCCCCACTGAGTTCAATGAGACAGAGAGCGCAATCCTAAATTAGAGTTAGGCAGGCACAAGCCCCTTGTGCCGCCAAGGAGTGTTGCAAATGCACACATTTGCAACACTCTCTGAGGGCACAATCCTAATCTGGAGTTAGGCCGGCACAGTAAGGACAGCAATGTTTGGCTGGCCCAAGGGCCATAGTAAAGCACATTTGGACCACTCTTGGAATCAGAGAGGCCAAAACACAGACATGCACCAAAACCCCTGACTCTTAGAGTGGTCCAAATGCCCTTTACCATGGCACTTGAACCAATCAAACTTTGCTGGCCTAACTGTGCCAGCCTAACCCCAGGTTAAGATTGCCCCCTGAGTCAGGGAAGCCAGCACATGGACATGAACTGTCCTCCCTGACTCTGAGAGTGGTCCAAACACCCATTTGCAACACTCCTGGGCTGGCACAAGGAACTTGTGCTGGCCTAACTCCAGGTTAGGATTGCATCCTTACTCCCACGTAGTTCTCCTAGTTCTCCCCTCTACACTACTGCAGTATGAAAATATCAATCGACCTGATAGGTGTGTTGTCAAAATATCTGCGATCATGTATGATGCATCCGAACTCTCTAAAGTACCATCTCAAAGATATAAGACTATTATATCGCCTGCAATGGCCTAGGTCAGGACAAGGCGAAGGAAGTCAATCAATATCCATGAATGACAAAACTCCCATTCATTTAAAAAAAGATCAGGCACACCTGCTCAATGGAGCGTGTTTGGTTTTGCACAGTTCTGTAACTAAATAGGAGGCCTACTTGTTTGGGATGAGTTTCCAGCGATGAATGTATCAACTAGTGAAATAACTTGCTCACTTATGGCACTATCTGCCTATGCATGTCTACTCAGAAGTAAGCCCTATTGTGTTCAATGGAGCTTACTCTCAGGAAAGTGTGGATAGGACTGCAGCCTTAGGCAATTCCCTGATCCTCGGAAACAGAGGTAGTGGGAATAGAACAGGGCTTGGACAAGGAGAGCGAGTTAAGAGATTTCAGGAATATTTAAGAGCCATATCTATGCATGTATGCATTATAGACTGTCTGCATGCTCTCCTACGGCTCCCACAACTCTGTGGTCACAAATCTGCTCCTCAGAGCACAATCCTAACCTAGACTAAGGCCAGCACAGTTAGGCCAACAAAGTTTGGCCAGCCCAAGAGCCAACGGAGGGTGGCTCACGTCTATGTGCTGGCTTTTCTGACTCGGAGAGTTGTCCAAACATACTTTACGGTGGCTCTTAAGAACATAAGAACATAAGAAGAGCCCTGCTGGATCAGGCCAAAGGCCCATCTAGTCCAGCTTCCTGTATCTCACAGCGGCCCACCAGGTGCCCCAGGGAGGCATGAGACAACAAGATGCTTGGATCCTGTTGCCGCTCCCTTGCACCCAGTACTCTGAAGTAGCCTACTACTAATGTAAGGAGGTTGCACAATCCATCATGGCCTATAGCCCACAATGGACTTTTCTTCCAGAAATCCATCAAATCCCCTCTTAAAGGCATCAAGACCAGATGCTATCACCACCTCCTGTGGCAAAGAGTTCCACAGATTACCCACTGGGTAAAAAAGTACTTCCTTTTATCTGTTTTAACTCTCCCAACCCTCAGTTTTAGCGAATGCTCCCTGGTTCTGGTGTTTTGAGAGAGGGAAAAGAACATCCCTCAATCGACTCTATCCCTTCCGTGCATTATTTTGTATGTCTCAATCATGTCCCCACTCAGGCGCCTTTTTTCTAGGCTGAAGAGCTCCAAATGCTGCAGTCTTTCTTCATAAGGGAGGTGCCCCAGACCTGTAATCATTTTTGTCACTCTCTTCTGCACCTTTTCCAGCTCCGCTATGTCCTTTTTGAGGTGCGGAGACCAGAACTGTACACAATATTCCAGGTGCGGCCTTACCATTGATTTATACAATGGCATGATAATATTGGCTGTTTTATTCTCAACCCCTTTTTTAATGACCCCAAGCATGGAATTGGCCTTCTTAATTGCTGCCGCACACTGGGTCGACACCTTCATTGAATTGTCCACCAGCACCCCAAGATCTCTCTCTTGAGCTGTCAGACAGCTCAGAACCCATTAGCCTATAGGTGAAGTTTTGGTTTTTTGCCCCAATGTGCATCACTTTACACTTGTCTATGTTGAAACGCATCTGCCATTTGGCTGCCCATTCCCCCAACTTGGAGAGATCCTTCTGGAGCTCTTCACAATCCCTTCTGGTCTTCACCACCCATAAAAGTTTTGTATCATCCAAAAACTTGGCCACCTCGCTGCTTATCCCTGTCTCTTGTGCTGGGCAAACTTTGCTGGCCTAACTGTGCCAACCTAACTCCAGGTTAGGATGGTGCCCTCATTTTTATTTATTTGAAGAATTTATATCCTGCTTTTCCAATGTCCAAGTAAATGCCCAAGGCGGCTTACACCTCATCTCTCTATGGCATCAGTGGCCAACAGAAAGTCCATTCGTCCTCCCTGTGTCGCATCTCTGTCAGCTTCCAGGTGTTTTGCTTATTCCGCCATTCAAGAAATGGACCGTCTATTGACTCCTAACTGGTTATTTGCATTTCGTTTTGCTTCTTCGACCTTTTCCCGCTGTCCTCGAGCCCCATGCAAAGTGCTGGAAGGATTTACTCAATCGGGAGGGCCAGGCGCAAACCATTGAAACCGGTCCCGGAAAGGAATCAGGTTGAGTGCTGCTAATTCACTGAAGGGGTTTGAGGATCGCAGCCTTGTCTCCCGGTTCGACACGGTTCAGGTCTTCCGGTGTGGATTGTTGTCTGTTGGTTTGTTGCTCCCCTCGGTTTGTGGCTCTTCTTCCCCCTTTACTTCTCTTTCTCGTCTCTCGCCTCCTCACTTCCAGCGATCTTGAACGGGAATTGCTGCAGTGGAGACAGCAGTATTTTCCCAGCCATTCACATCAGAAGTCACCCGGCTTCTAAAGCAGAGAGATTCAATATTAGCACATTAAAGTGTCATTTAGGATACTAATTAATACGTATTTCGTTTTAAATCATGCATTCTTCAAGGACTTCGAGTGGATAATTGCTTGCAGTGGCATCTTCTTCTGACTGGGAACATCAGTATGCGGAATTGGAGTGTCGTCACCTTCGCGGATTCCCGCTCCTCCTTCCTCGCCGGCCCAAGCGCGTTTCTCAAGCAGCCTCGCTCCCAAGCAAAGGGGCCCGAGAGAAGGGGGGGGGACCCCGAGCCGGCTCATTCCTCGGGGGCTCCTGCGACTCACACGGTTTGCACCTTCTCCTGGGGCATTCGATGAGCGGCCCCCGTGGCTGACAGCTAAAACCGTGTACGTCTGAATGGGCAACAGTGGCCTTCCTCCGGATGAAGCGGAGCCCTGCCTTCGCCTAGCCACTTCCCTCCTCCCTAGAGTTCCCCGGTGTGGACGTTTAGCAAGAGGGTGCCCGAGAACGAGGCGCGGTGGAGGGTGGGTGAACATCGGATCCCAGTGCAACAGATTCCCCAGGCCCTGCACGACTTCCTTCAGGTGTATCCCTCCTTCCCTTTGCTTTCAATGGGATGGGACTACTCAGGAAGAAATCGCTGCTGCGCTGCCTGAGGCCTGGGAAATTCCAGAGCGAGCGAGCAGTCAGAGTGGGGGCTTGAGAACTGCGACCCGCGCCCACGCACTGCGGCGCCTCCCACTCGGGTTTGTTTAGCAAGGAAGCTCCCAGGTGACGGGGCTGCACTGTTCTCAGGCAATGCGTTGACCGTCGATGCGCCAGTTCAGGCCCCTTTAGGGAGCGCCGATCGTCGCCGTCTATTCTCCAAACCGCATTTACTTCGCCATCCAATCCCAAATGCTTTCAGTGGGATTTGCAGCCCAGTAAATGTATGTTTAGAATTGTCGCGTGGGATTTCCAGGACGTCGGAAAATGAATACCTACGTTGGAAAGGGCTGTCGTGGGAATCCCCCACATGTGGCTTGAGATCACCTTCCTAAATAGGCCACGTAGTGTTGGGAGGGGCAGGCAGGAGAACGAGACTTGGGACACACACACACACACCTTTTTGTGTGTGTGTGTGTGTGTGTGTGTGTGTGTGTGTGTGTGTGTGTGCGCGTGCGTGTGTGCGTGCATGCGTGCGCGGTATTATGAAGGGTGTGAAAGTGATTCTAGAATGTGGTCACCAAACAGCCTGAATGGAATCCTAGCAAGCAAGGAAGATGGTGGGAAGAATTGATATTCCCTTCCCAGCCTGGTTTCTTTGGATAGCATTTAACACCCACGAATCATCATCATCATCATCATCATCATCATCATCATCATCATCATCATTATTATTATTATTATTATTATTATTATTATTATTATTATTATTATTATTATCTGGGGGGGGGTTGCTTGACACGCCTGAAGCTAATCACATTTCTTGGGAGAAAGGAGACCTCTAGACCCCAAATGGAGTTCGCTTCCAAGTTAGTGGCCTGGGAATTGGGATCCCTCGCAGGGGACATTGTTAGCTACAGCTTCGTGAGCCCCGTGATGGACGTCGAGGGGATTTTATTTTCGGCAGAGTCCGCGCCTCCAGAGATCCCGTCCAAGTCTCTCGCTTTTTTGACATTGAAAATAACTGCGGCTTTTCACAAACGTTCCTGTCAACCCACATGTGGCTTTGGAACTGAAGGCCCAAGTTCTGTAAATTCCACGCGTGTTTTGGGAGGGGTTGCTCGTTCCGCTGACTTTGGTCAGCTCAAAGCTACCCTCTCCGGTTTAACAGAATTCTGGATCCGGCTCAGTGCGCTAGTAGCCTCTTGAATAGAAAACTGCCCAGTTTAAGTCTCTCCGACAACTCGTGGGATTACCTCGAAAAACAGTTTGAAATCAGCGGGTTTGACTGATTAATTCAGAGCCGGAGTAAAGTTCGAAGGTCTGGTTTGCATCACGTGCCTCTACTTCTGTCTGTTTCTGTCTCTTACACACACACGCACACGCACACACACACACACCCCAACAATGTGTGTGGGAAGATTGGAGAATACCTGCGAGCTGGAGGCTACTGGCTCACAATCCGAACTGGCCCGCTGAAATTCTCTGTGAACGTGCAGACGACGACGAAATGTTCCCGATCCGGATCATGTGCCAGCGGGGCAGAGTCTGAGGGCGCAATCCTAACCTGGAGTTAGGCCGGCACAAGTCTCTTGTTCCAGCCCGAGAGCCAAGCGCGCCATAAAGCGCGTTTGCACCACGCTCGAAGTCAGGGAGTTTGGCGCATGTGTCCCTGCGCTGTCCTCCCTGACTCCAGGCGTGGTCCAAATCCGCGTTACGGTGCGTTTGAGACACCTAACTCCAGGTTAGGATTGCGCCCTGAAGCACCCTCCATCCCAAGCTGTGTGACGCCAGTTGGGATAATAAGCTCCCCATTGCCCGCGGAAGCGGCACTCCTCCTCCAGTCCCCCCTCACCCCACAGCAGTAGCGGCTGCGACGGAAGGAGCCTGGCACGTCGAGGCCTGGTGTCTGTCGCTGCCTTGTCTGGGGGGTATTGCAGGCCGGAGGGGCGGTGGAAAGTCTCTCTGCTGCGTAGAAATTCAGGAAGCGAAATGCCAGGCGTTCCTGCTTAGGAAGGGGAAGGTCTTTGGGCGGCGAGGTTCAGTGGAAGCACTTGGGGAGTGGCGCCCTGATGCCGAAGTGAGGCGAGTTTGGGACGGCGCCTCTGCAAAGGCTCCTGGAACAACCCGCCGGGAAACAGCGGGAAACAGATCCCTGCTACCTGGGCCGGCGGGAAAGTAACTGGAATTTGGGAGGTCTGGAACGGCAGCCAGATCCAAATTGCAGGTTCTGTGGAGCAGCGACTTCTTCTGCCGTTACAAGTGCAGATACTCGGGAGTCGCCCCGAAAATCAGCGGAGGGCTGGCTCCCGAGCCGAGTAGCCCAGACAGAACCTCTCTCCCAGACACCAATCCCACGACGTCATGGGACTCGCACTTGCATGCAGCGGGCCATAACATTCCCGTTGGGTCAAACGTCGCCGCGTTAATGGCGGTTGCTTCGGCATGGACGTGCGCCTTGACGTGCGTAAGGGTCCGCTCGCCTTGGCTGGGTTGCTGCAGTGCGCGGAGGCTGAATTTCTCCTCCTCCAACCCACCACGTTGGTCTTCTTGGAAACCAGGAGAAATATTTCCCCGATCTGCACTTCAGAGATCTGGGTGTCACAGATTAGCCTGAGCATTTTATGTACTTTATGATTAAAAACACATCCCGCCTGCCCCGCGAACGGGTTATGTCAACACAGAAATACAGCTGGACAGACGAACTTACAACGCTAAGGCGTATGTACACGGAGTGGCGCCGGCTCATTTCCCACGCGCTCCACGGTGTGCTTACACGTGTGTGAGCATGCTGGGTGTGTGAGTGTGCATGTATCTGCTATAAGCGCATCTAATATGCCTGCCTTAATATTAAAGTGATTATCTTGTTATCACAGAAGCGAACATTCTCCACTCTCCTACAGTGGAGAGAGGGAGGGAGACCGGGTGCTACGCGGCGCTGCGAAACCTCAAGGATTTCGCACGTTTTCATAGTAACCTCTTGATCAGAAAATAGATTTGTTGAAATTAACAAATATTCAGGATGATTTTTGAGCTTTCTGGCTCCCCTCTGCCCTCCTTTGCGTCGATGGAAGACTCTAGTCCTTTCCCGACCCTTAAAAAAATGCTTTCGCGATGCCAACTGTGCGCAGGTCTGTTGTAATAAGACAAGATGGTCGAAGAGAAATTTCCAGGACGTGGACATCCTATACGGGGAGTTTGTGTCTGTTGGAAACGTGACGGCTATGTAGTTTTGTGATAAAGGGGGGTGCTATGAAAAGATGTTTATTCTTGCTTATGCGGACTTTTTCTGTGTATGTAACAATTCTGTAACATCGTTAATAGGGGAAAAAAAAATCAAAATAATCGTCTGCCACACTGAAGTCTAGAAAACCGAAGTTAACAGAGCAGTGGAAGTTTGTCATTCTTTGCCCCCAAGAGCCGCGGGATTGTAGCTACGGTGCCACAATTGCGGAGGTCATCGCAGCGTGGGCCAAAAAGCAGAGACCTCACGACACGGAATTTCCTTCCGTGCCCACAACCGAGCTCGACACAACCACCCAGAAGAAACGCTTCGCAATCCCTGGACGCTGAAAGCCAAGCAAATGATCTCCGCCGTTCTGAACGTGAAATACCAGCTTCAGGCAGGGAAAACGGGACCGTGATCAGGAACAGGAAGGCGAGGCAGGGTGCCCGCCCGGTAGAATTTTCGCTGCTGGTCGGACTTGAATGACAGATTGTTCTGATAAAAAAAAAAAAAAAACAATAATAATGTCGATCTTAAAGCCGGGACAGATGGTCAGGAGATGCTGGATAACAAGATCTGCGAACTCAAAAGAAGAGCCTGTGAAGTCACACAGATGACAGGAGAAAGCACGATATGAGACACCTGCAGGTTAAGTCTGTGATTTAGAAATCAGCTCCCTTGTGGTGCGGCTCCCCTCAGAGGAAAGTGCTGGGGCGGGGTGAAAGGAATGAGATGAAGAGAGAGAACACACACACACACACACACACACACACACACACAGAGAGAGAGAGAGAGAGAGAGAGAGAGAGAGAGAGAGAGAGAGAGAGAGAGAGAGAGAGAGATTTTGCCCTTTCAAAACGATCCAGCCAACAGATAATTAGAAAATGGGAAGGGGGAGGAATTTCGGCAGTGATACGGTAGAGTCTGTGATATGTAAGGATATGATATCATTTGGCAGCAATGTTGTGTATATACAAGTCATAAAGATACGAGCATAACTATTTTACAGCCAGCACAAGAAGTTACTCCTTGTCCAGTTTCCCAAGGATCCTGTTAGTTTCTGGACCTAGACGTTTGTCCAGGATCTTGGACATAATTTGCTCACCACTTATTTCCCAGGCAAGATGAGCCAACCCTGGAGTCGCAACAAAGCTGACAGTGACCTGGGTCAAGAGCTCTCAGTAGGGATCCATGTTTCGCCATCCTTGATTCCTGGGAACTGCTTCACTGAAGTAATGGAATTATTACAGAGCATTTAGGTAAAGGACATTTGCAATGAAAACGTCAGGCAGAACATAAATTGTCCTCTATAATATTGGAGTAGTTTAAAAAAAAAACTTCTCTTCCTTGATGCTCAACTCTGAATGTCCTCGTTTTAGCAACTCTGTTTCAAGCCAGACTGGCTAACTAGATTTTATCAAGAAGTATTTCCGAGGCTGCTCCACCCTGTCCATGGCACTTCCGTCTTGTAGAAATGCATCAAAATCCAGGGTCTGATCACCAAGAAAAAAACCACGTAGTTTCCCCCCCCCCCAAAAAAAAATTGGTATTTCAGTACTGGAATTAAGCCAAGTAGAAAAGTGATGGAAGTAATATTTGTGATTGAAATAATATTTATATGCCTCTTTTACATTTAAAATATCCAAAGTGACTTATAACCAATCAAACAGATATAAAACATCAAATGAGTAAATATGTATATAAGCAGCCTATGAATATAGCAGAGGGTAAAAGATAGGAATTTAGCATTCAGACCATTTCTAGCTGCCCACCAGAAAGATCGTTTAAATATTTCAAAAGCAAGCATGCACTTCTTATAGTTCTTTTGGAACTGGTATTTCAAGGTTCCCCTATGTCAGAATTTCCCTGCACATGGAAAGTACCACTTCAGAGAAAAAGCTAGATCAGACCCTGCCTGATGTGTTAGGTTTGTACTTGAAAGTTGGGGGTAAAAGCAGGAAGTGTGAGTATACAAGGGGAATTCAAGCATATTGTGTTCTTCCTTCCCCTGACACTCTGAATGGTATAATCCAATGAAGACTGTAAGGTATGCTTATCCTGGAAAGCTACAATTGGCTGTATGGCATGAAAAACCAGTGCATGAGATTATTGTGACATGTAGCAAGCTTCATGCTGATTACATGCTCATTCCTCCAAGGAAGAAGCTTTCATACAGAGATGCCATAACATGTAGCAAGTATTTCTGTTCCCTTCACATTTGCAGAATGTGAAGGCATTTGCAGGACTCCCCCTCTCCCCTTCCCTGTTCTAACAAAACTAAAATTGTAGATACCAAAAGTATGTAAAAGGCCAACATCGGTTTGACACAGGAAGTTTCTTGGTTTTGGAAAGAAAAGAATGGCCCAAATTCTTGCTCAGTATTTTTTCTTCAAAATGAAATGCATTACCATACCAAGAGGAAGGCAAATAGAGGTAGCAATTATCAGGCTGCAAACAGCTATGATTGACTACACATGTGGTGGAGATCCTGAGCTATTCAGGAGTGATTTGCATGACTGATTTCTTCTCAATTGCCTTGGACTGAACATATCTCTGACATGTACCGGTGACGTGAATCGACATTCCATCATTCATAAAAGATGCTGGTGAGTGTGTCCATAGAAAGCTCTCAGCTCGCCACACGACTGCTTGACTGCTTCGTAATGATGCTCAATCCCTCCCCTTTGGCTTGAATCATAACTGAGTCATGCAGTGCAAGCATAATTTGCAAATGCTTGGGGAAAAAAATCCCTCCCCCCCCCCATTAGTTCTAAATTGGCTTGCATTTTTATTTTTATCTTTTCACAAATATGCATTTCCACACTTTCACTTTGGAATCATAGCAAGTTGTACATATGTGGGTGGATGGGTGGGTGGGTGAGGGAGGAACGTCTGGTGGGGACAGCAGCAGATCTGCCCACAGAGATGTGCAAGCCATTGTGTTTCATTCATTTTCAGTTTGATTTATAAAATCTCATTCGCGTCAAATAAAAGGGGAGGGGAGGGGCTTATACCTTATTAGCACAGCAGCTGGCTTTTTCTTTTCTAAAAAAAAAATGCTTTTAAAGCACCAACGACACATCAGAGCTCCTTCCAGTGACTGCTTCCTGGTGGCTGCCATGGTTTTTCCTCTACCATCATGTCTCAAGCATTGCATTAGTCTGGGGCTCAGTGGGGAGAAACACAATGGCTACCAGGAGGAGTTCTGATGCCACTATTACACTATTAGAGTGGTTTTCAACAATAACACAACCACAAAGCTGTTACCCCCTTCACTACAAAACAAACTGGCCCAAATGGACAGAAAAGACCATCCGGCTCATTCAAGCATTCCGAGCATTTGTTCAATGACGACAATTGGTCAAGATCAGGAGTGGGGAACCCTCAAATATCTGTGAGCTTCTTAGCAAAATGATTAACTGCCGAAGAGCTACTGTGATGGCCCCATATTTAAAGGTAGAGAAAAAAATTGCCAGGGCAGGGGATCCTTTCAAGAAGCAACACACACACACACGCATGCACGCACACAGTAGTAGCAGATAACTAATAAATACAGCCCTCATGTTCCTGGTTACTCCCCCCCTCCCATATTTAAACGTCAAAAATAATTGCCGGAGCAAGGGAGCAGGGCTGGTTCACTGGGGAGTGCTTTTGAGGGTGGAAGAATTTCTACGACAGTCCCTCACCCATGATGCTCCAAGGAGGAGAGGGAACCCTCTTTCACTTCCTTTCCCTCCATGGTCTGCCTGCTCTGCCTCTCAGCATCATGGAGAAGCTGCTTCTCCCGCCACCCCATCTGGCTGCTCTCACCAGTCCTGCTTCCAGCAGCCACCTCACAGGAGCACGTGCTGGCTCAGCGCTCACAGCTGGAGAGGGTGGGGCTGACTGCTCTCGTGAGAGTCAGGCTGCGGGCTCTTGTAATAAGCGCCAGGGCTCTCGCTAGAACACAGAGCTGGTCAACCCTATCCTTTCTGGCTGCTTGGAGGCTGTGGCTGCTCTGAGCCAAAAAGGGCCGCAGGCTACTGTACCAGTAACCACCCCATGAGCTACCAGTAGCTCACAAGTCCCAGGTTGCCTACCCCTGGTTAAGGTGGACCTTATTTGGTTTCATCTGCCATTTGTTCTGCAATGAAAGCACACCCAGTCTGTCCACTAGTGACACAAGCCACAGGATCATTCCCCAGAGAGGTGGCTGTCACCACCTGTTCAAAGTCACCTGTTGCTGTGGCATACCTGTAGCAGTTTCCTTCTACTCCTTTCTGGGTGGAAATAGATCCTGAGGTGATAGCCTGGGCTACTTTCTGACTGAATAGGACTTCCATGGGCTAGGAGAATGGGTGACTCAGACATTGGATTTTGGAAGTGGTGGTGCTTTTCATCTTTTTGCTCTCCCATTTGTTTTTGTGGAGGACACATTTACTTTCTCTTGGGGCACATAGGAGGAGACTGAGGGCACAATCCTAACCTGGAATTTGGCTGGAACAGTTAGGCCAGCAAAGTTTGGCTGGCACAAGGGCAGGGGCGTAACTAGGGTGTGGCAGGGGGTGGCACGAGCCATGGGCGCCATCTTGCAGGGGGCACCGTTCGCATGGCGCCCGCCCCCCCAAAATGGCACCCACGGCCCGCCCGCTCCCTGCGCCGCATTCTCCTCGCTCCGGCTCGCCTTAAAGAGCCAGCCGGAGCGAGGAGAACGCGCTGCCACCCGGCGCCCCCTCCCGCTTCTCAAGGGGGGCGGGGTGCTGGGGGGCGCCGCGTTCTGTTTGCTCCTGCCGGCCCTTTAAGGCGGCATGAGCGAACAGAAAGAACGCGGCTGGGGCGCCGCATTCTGTTCGCTCCACAGCGAACAGAACGTGGCGCCCCAGCTGCGTTTTGTTCGCTCGTGCCGACCTTAAAAGAGCCGGCACGAGCGAACAGAAAGAACGCGGTGCCCCAGCCGCATTCTATTCGCTCGTGCCGGCTCTTTAAGGCCGGCACGAGTGAACAGAAAGAACGTGGCTGGGGCGCCGGGTTAGAACATTTACAACAGTTAGAACAAGAGCCGCGGCTCTTTAAGGCCGGCACGAGCGAAGAGAAAGAACGCAGCTGGGGCGCCTCGTTCTGTTCGCTGCCGCCGGCCCTTTAAGGCCAACGGCAGCGAACAGAACACGGTGCACCCGCCGCATTTTGTTCGCTGCCGCTGGCCTTAAAGGGCCGGCGGCAGCGAACAGAACGTGCCTCTTAAAAGGGGTGGGGCGCTATGTCATGACGTCACGATGTGACGTCATGACGTTGCGTGCCCCTAGGGGCACATTTTCATTGGGCGCCATGGGCGCCCTTTCAAATAGATTCGCCCCTGCACAAGGGACACTGTAAAGTGTGTTTGGACCACTCTTGGAATCAGAGAGGCCAGCACACAGAAGTGCGCCATCCACCCTGACTCCAAGAGTGGGCAAAATAGAAGATATGATGAGCTTTTAAATGACAATATGGAAATCTGTTCCAAAACAGAATTACTGAATAGAGATATTATATTGGATTGGTGCACTGAAACACAGATAAGATCAAGATGGGAAAGAAGATAAAAAATGAGTTTTTATACACAATATACCGATTTTGACAAACTTTTTCTAGTAGATGAGGGACAATATATAAAGATATATAGGTATCTGTTAGACATGAATATGGAAGATGAAGTTGTGAAAGACACTATGATACAATGGGCAAGAAATGTGGGTCATGATATATCATTAGAAAGTTGGGAACAAATCTGGAAAACAAATATTAAACTTACCAAGGCAGTATCATTTAAAGAAAATATTTATAAGATGTTTTATAGATGGCATATATCGCCATATAAATTAGCTAAAATGTATCCGGGAACAAATAATAATTGCTGGAAATGTTATAACTCTGTAGGGACCTTCTTTCATATGTGGTGAACATGTTGCAAAGCAAAAAAGTACTGGGAGAAGGTACATACTATACTACAAGATATGTTAAATTGTATTATCCCATTTGAACCTGAATTATTTCTTTTGAATATTTTTTTCTTTAGCATTTAGTAAAGAAGCTAAGCATATTATAGTAAATATCAACACTGCAGCTAGACTTGTGTATGCACAGATGTGGAAAAATGTAGAAATACCAACTGTAGAAATTCTATTGCAGAAGATTTTTGAATTGGTAGAAATGGATAATATGACAGAAAGAATGAGAAATGGAGATATAGGTAGAATAGCTAATATTGAAAAGTATTTTATACATGGTTAGATAGTTAATACATTAGCTGAAATGTTTTTTTCTCTCAAGCTTTTTCTCCTTTTGGATTGAATTATTGATGTTAGAAGTTGCTTTTTGAATGTTAAAGAAATTTATGGGGTAAGTAAAGATGTAGTAATCCGATGTGTAAACTTAATTGTAAAATTGCTGAGACTGACGGATACCTAATGTGTTTTCCCTTTTACCCCTTCCCTATGTCTTTTTTTCCTTTCCCAACCCATACCTATAAAATTATATAATAAAAATTATTACTACAAAAAAATGCTTTGCAGTGGCTCTTGTGTAGGCCAAACTTTGCTGGCCTAACTATGCTGGCCTAACTCCAGGTTAGGACTGCACCTTGAGCCAGCGCAAAATAGGCACATATGTTCATGAGGCTCTTGCTATCAATTGAAAGTTGAAGTCTGCTTTGGGTGGCAAAGGACCTGACTGCAAAACATGCTTGCATATTGCATATTAGGTAACTGACATAGCAAGCCAGATAGTCTTGGACTTCAACAGCATCACAATTTCTGCTCATGGCAGGCTTGTACCACCATCATCAAGGCAGAATTGAGCCCCATATGAATCTGCATTCACAGATGTCTGCAGCACTGTAATCTTGGTGCTATATCATGATAAGTTACTATAGCCTGTGGCTTGTAGGAACTCAAGCGCTCTGCAGGTCTCTATCTAGAGACGAAACTATGAAATTTCATCTAGATCTTCATCCAGTCTTTGAAGTGTTTGTCTGCTGTTGGCTCCCCAATAGCAAAAATAGCAATATTTTGCTATTGGCAAACACGCTTTTAACAATCCTGGATTCTCTTTCAGGTCATCTGATACTTGACACTGTCAGAGAGCAGTTTGACACTGTTAACAATATCCCTTTTTACATAGGGGTTTTGTGCAGATATGTTGGTTTATAAAAGTGTAGGCCAGGGACAGGTTAAGCCTAACAAAGGTACCTTCAAAATATCACTCAAATTCTTATGGTGGAGTGTTCTTTCTTTCTGTTATATGCAGTCTATTGATGATAACCATTGAAAGTGTAAGTCAAATCAAACAAAAAGAAACCGGCACATTTTCGAAGGAGGTTGTTCTTTGGTGAATGATTTATTTGTGTTCATAATACCAAAAACCAACACAAACAGGTATAGAGGCATGTAATGAGTTCTTCTTGCCTTCCCCCTTCTCGGCCTTAAAAACCATTTTCTACCAATGATGCATTAGAGCAACACTGGTAGAAATGCAATCTCCAGCACATCATTGGTAGAAAATGGTTAAATACAGGACATCCATGGGAAGCTACCTTCTACTAAGCCAGACCATTAGAAGTCAGACCTTCTGCTATTGAGTCAGGCCTGCCTAGGCTGATTGGCAGAGAAAGTTTGGCGCTGTGGTTTGGCAGTTCTGGGCTCTGTCCAAGAACCCCATCAGAAGGCTGATATAGCCAGGTTTATCTCTCAACCCAGAGGCAGCATCTAAGGTACCAAAAACAGCAGGCACACAGGAGGGACCAGTGCAGGGCCCCCAGCACCCTGGGGTGGCTTTGGGCAGGGATCTTCACCAGCCCCACTTGAAGCTGCATGCATTCAAAAATGGATACTTGGCCATGGGGCAAACACCCCATTCCCTCTTAAACTTTGTCCCGTGTAAGAGATGGATTGGACAGCAGAAGCAAATGGATTGGACAGTGCTGTGTGCAGCAAATGACTGCCAGGTTTTTCATGCCACCCAATGCCATTACAATCAGTGGCAGTTTTGCCACTGAGTGAGATAAGGCTGGAAATCCTTCATTTAATATAAATTGAATTCACAGAGCTGGTCATAGGAAGGGGGCGGAATGCTGACAGCATGCATAAACTCTGTAAAAGAGATTTGATTACCTCCATCGTTGCTTTTATTATTTGGAAGTGTTTTGACGAAAGGTAGAAAGAAATTATCAGCGTATTTGATTCCTAATAGGATTCAGAATTCTACTATTCAGATAAGCCCACATTCTATGCCAGTGCAGCCTAACATACTTAAGGATATCCTATTTCGTTGCTCTAGAAAATGTGGTATCAATTTTGAAATGGCACCAATAACCTGACAACCACGTCAGCCCTCTCATCTCTTTGTGTGCAGAAGTGCCATGATCCCAAACACACTTCATCACAAGAAGATCTTACCGAAATGGATGATGTTTTCTTTTTAAGAAACAATGTCTTTGATTGCAGCCTTTATGGACTTGTAGTGGCTTAGCACTGACAAAAGTTATAGCATCAAGAAACAGGAAATTCTCTTTCAAGAACTTATTTCAGCCGGAACAAAGAGGAAGCGAAAGCAATTTTGCATTCAGCAAATGCAAAGTGGCAATGAAAGAAGAGGATGAAAATCAAGTGGGAAGACTTTGGAAATAAGTGCGAAAACATGGAAATCTGGTGGGGCACATTAGAGATAAGTTTTAAAAAATACTAGACAGCTTCTGTTTGCAGAAAAACTGAAGCAATTGAACAAGCAGTAAGATGTTCACAGAACCTGGAACACTTTTCAGGGCAGCTGAGAGCTGGGGAGATGCCTGATTGGTCCCCACTTCCTACATTTTCCTGCAAATCAGATGTTCAGTGGCGTTCTTAGAGGGGGGCAAGGCACTGAAGGTGAAAGGGGAGGGGCCACTACATAGTTGTTCAGGATCTTGAAAAACTAAGTGTTTTGCCACCCCTCTAGGAATGCCACCGCATACAATGCTACATTTTAAAACAAAATTTTAGTTGATAGTTTTAAGTTAGCATAAGCAAGATTGGAATTAAATGAACACATTTATCAGATTGGGACCATTTCCTTACTTTAAATAGAGGTACCACATTTCTTTCCTTCTACCTTGGCAAAGTCTTTCTCTTTTGATTTTTCTTCTAATAATGAATGCAAGGGCATCCAAGGATTGGCTTTCACTATCTCCCTTATTACTATGGGATGATTTTGAAACAAAGCCCAAGTGAAGCAAACTTGTTTGGCCTTTTAAACAAAACTTTCCTCTTTTTTTTTCTTTCCTCTTCTGTGCTCCAAACTTTTATATGTATTCCATTCTGTTAATTTCACCTTCAAACAGTGCCAAAACACATGTTGATCTGATCCAAGACCATGTGTTCTGGAAACACCCTAAACTAGAGGAAAGTTTGGAGCTTACTATTGGGGCCTGAGAATTATGTGAACTGAACTGGGTGATCTACTACTGAAGACTAATAATTCTGATCTGAAGCAGTACATTTCACTTTCCCGTGTTTGAATTGTACTAATACATGTTGGTGCTCATGGAGAAGACCTGGACTGCATTTCTACTACAGCGGTAACCCAATTTCAAGGCGCTCCTATTCCCCCAGTGCATTTTGGGGTGGGGGTGGGCACTTGCTGTAGTCTGATAAGGTATCTGAGAGCAACACTTAAACTACAGCCTCCAGCATGCATTGGGGTGATAGAAAGTGAATTAAAGCAGTAGTAGAAACATAGTCCTGGGTAGGCTGAGATTGAGGTACCCAAATTTATTTTGTAATAAATGTGTGTACTGTATAGTTCAGTGTTCCCAAACAATTTAGCACCAGGACCCACTTTTTAAATCAATGCTCACCTAGTGCACTGGGACTCACCTTTATGAAACAAAAAAAATCCATCTTGTCAGGTTCTTTATTAAAGCCTCTTTATTCTTTTTACTATGATTGGGGACCACCTTCTGGAGCATTTGTTGGGCTCTCTGGCCATCAGATTGGGCTCATTCCTGCATTTCCCTTTGCCTGTCCTTTGATAAAGCCAAAGATGTTTGCCTACTCATGATTAAACATGCATGTATGGCTCAGTTTCATCCTCTGTAGGGTTCAATACATTTTCTTTGTCAACTTGGAGCAGGAGCTTCCTTCTCAAATGTTTTTGGGGGCCTGCATTCATCAGATCGGGACCATTCTGGTGACATTGCATTCCTCTGGATCTGCCCTTTGAAATAGATTGAGGCACGTTTATCTATTCATAAGTAAATGTGCACATGGCTCTGTTTCACTTTTCATAGAGCTCAATACATTTTCCTTGTCTGCTATCAGCTTGTCAGTTTCGTGACCCTGCCAACAATCAGATCGCTGGTGGGTCCCAGCCCACAGTTTGGGAAACACTGGAACAGTTTGTTTTGTTAGTGATTGCACGTGGTTGCTTTTTTCAGCTCACCTAGATTTTAAAAGATGGTGACCAATGGTCAGTCTGGTACATAACTTGAACACAGAGATCATCACCTTGAGAGTTTGCACCATGTGAAGATGCATTTATGGGCTCTGGTGTGAAGCAGGTCTAATGCTGATGAAAAGTCACCTGACCACCTACTGAGCACATGGCTGGAGACTGATTGAAACTGAAGCTGAAGTTCAACACTATGCACTGACCCAAATAGCATTACTATTATTTTTAGCAGGTTACAGTTCTGTATTTGTATAAAAGTGGCTTTAGAACCCTTCCTAGATATTCTGTTTTCTTTTTCTTGCCAAGTGAGTCCAATAGAAACACACACACTATTGGCTGGTTGTGTTTCTGCCAGACCACAACTACAAACTGCTATTCCCTCCCAAGAAATCTTCTGGCGGTCTTTGGGCATAAAATGTGTCATTGTGTGTGGGAAAAGAAATGGCAGGCCCATTCTCGTCGGCCCCAATCCAGCAAACCACTTAGGCACCAAGCAAGTGAATAGTTGCATTGATTTCAAAGGGGCTGGTCAGCAGGTGGGCTCTGTTGATGCAATTCCCTGAGTAACAAGGTGAGAGCTTAGTGGCCTACTGAGAAGTGGAACTAGTGAAAAGAAAGCCAAGACCCAAAGAAAATAGTTATTTGCAGTAACTTATTTGATGCCCAGAGAAATGTGCTTTCACTGACAAAGATGTTGCATGGCTGGCACAACCATGAGGTCACATGATGTGGCTTGCATTAGGGAAGCAGTGGAAGATTTCGGGTGCGCTTCAAACCCAATCTGCTGCTGTTTCTCTCCAGTGGGTGCAAGTCATATTGATTTGCTCCCGACTCACAAAATGTGAGCTGGAATAGGATCCTCCCCCTCTCCCAACACCCCATCCTCATGTGGGACTGAAAGTGTAAAGAGAATGCAAATTTAAAAATAAGTTGAAAGAGAACATGCAATTTGGAACCCAGTGAAAACAGGAAGTGTGTGAAACAGTGGCCAAACAGTGGCTGGGTCCATGCTCTGCACCTCTAGCACCAGCTTTCCCCCCATTGACATGCCTCCCAACATGCCAGGCTCTATTTCAGAGCCATACAGGGTTAAGAGAGGGTGGGCGGGCCAAAACCACGTGCCTCTTTGAGAGGCGTGGTGCCTCTTTGCGCCTTCCGCCCACCCTGGGAGCTCCGCGCCTGGGGGCCCTTGCCCCCCTGCCCAATGATAGGTCCGCAACTAGTGTGAAAACAGGAAGAGTGCTCTAATTGCAACACAGAGCAATTTGGAGCTTCGGGGATGCCCGTAGAGGAGGCTGCTGGCCTTCCAAACCCTGCCGAAGACAGCATGACCCCCCCCCCCCGGGGGGGCCAAAAACCTGGGGAGGCCTACAGCGCCACAATAGCAAATATTCTGACTCCCAGAGTCTGAGTAGGGCTTTGAGAAGCACTGGGATAAAGTAATTTTACACAGTTAAGAATATTTGTATTTTAACGTATATACCAGGTGCCAGATGTAGGTGTTAAAATATGTTATTACATATTCAAAATTGGAACAGCACAGTGTGCTAGGTAATATCCTACACAATAATCCCCAGTGAAGTAATGAAGGGTTATGCCGAAACAATGTGCCGTGGATTGTATCCCGGTAATTTGCAGGCATCTGTGCATGCCCCATTTTGCAAATCTGGACCGTGTGGTAGCCAATTTCTAATTAAAAGTAATTCATGTCAGTTTATGAATCATTTTGGTAAAGCCTAAGTGCACTTTAACATGCTACATTTCTAGCCTGTAATTATCCACTTTTAAGAGCATCATGAGCTAGAACTCGGAGCTGCTCCCAGGCATCTAAGCAATACAAGTGAGTGTAAAGATTCCAAATATATCCTCTGTTAAATCAGAAAGGTGTCATGATGTGTGTGCAAAGTAAGAAGTGACTACAAGTTGTTTGAAGGAATTTTTTTAAAAAGCGGGGAATCTTCAAATTGAGATACTAGATGGGGTGTTTTCAGATAGGGATAATATAAACAAGGGAACATAGAGTGGGAAAGGACTAAGGGCACAATCCTAATCTGGAGTTAGGCCGGCACCGTAGTTATGCCAGCAAAGTTTGGCTGGCACCAGGGCCACCATAAAAACCATGTTTGGACCACTCTTGGAGTCAGGGAGGATGAAGCATGTCTGTGTGCTGGCCTCTCTGACTCCAAGAGGGGTCCAAACATACTTTACAGTGTCCCTTGTGCCGGCCAAACTTTGCTGGCCTAACTGTGCTGACCTAACTCCAGGTTAGGATTGCGCTCTCAGTGGATCACCTAGTTTTGGGATGGCCACTGTCTGTTTTCTCAGGGGACATTGTATTCTGTAAGTAGTAGTTTAGAGGTGTGAAGTACTGTATATTTTGTTACAAAAATTGAGGGCATTTATGAATGGTCAGGTTCCATAACACTGTTATTTACAGTGCAATTGTTATCATGTCTACTCGGAAGCAAGCTCCATTGAGTTAAATGGGACTTACTGCCTAGGAAGCCTGTCTAGCACTGCAGTCCAATCCTAGGCAAGTCTCTTTAGGAGTCCCATTTTAGTCAAAAGGGCTTATTCCCAGGTAAGTGTGCATAGGATTTCAGCACCGAGTAATCTAAAAAGCATTTTTCCTGTGTTCAAGATGGCCAACAATCACAAGTCTTTAAATAATAAGCCAGCAAAAACTAAAATTACAAAACCATTGAAATCAAGTGAGAACACAGAGACAGCCCACAATGTAAAATTAAGATGGAAAACCACTCTAAACAGAAATGTCTTCATGCTGCAATGAAATAAAAGCACACCATGCATCAACCAGTGATGAAATACAACTTTCACAGATGACCTTAGAGAACAGGTAGGTTTGTGTTAGGAAATGTGGTCACTGAGTTACTTTTGGCCTTAGTCATTGAGGATTAAGGGCACATTCCTAACCTGGAGTTAGGCCAGCACAATTCGGCCAGCAAAGTTTGGCCGGCACAAGGGACACTGTAAAGTATGTTTGGACCACTCTTGGACTCAGGGGCCAGCACACAGACATGAACCATCCTTCCTGACTCCAAGGGTACTGCTTAATAATTGTGTTGCGATCTCAGCCTTACAGCAGAATTATTCCTAGCTTAATAACAGATCATCCCAGTTAATTATCTCATTTGTAGTAATGAACACACTTCTAACATGGGCAGCCTGATCCTATCCTGTGCTGGAATAGGCAGGCTAATAGGCCTATGCCATATCCAGCGCAGGGAAGGAGGTGACTGCTGTGTAACTCGGAGAAAGGGGTTTTATTTCCCCTTACCCTGTTTTACACAGCAGCCACCCCTATGGGGCTACTTGGATCTGAGCAACCCAGGAAAGGCCAACCAGGCCAGTCGCACTTCCCAGGCTGATCCACCCATCGGCCTGCCCCAATATGCCCCCTTTCACCCTCCCCTTGCCCCCCCCCATGCTGGCCACCCTGAGCCAGGGCTTCCTTACCTGGTCTGGGTGGCGGAGGGCCTAGATTCAGCTTTGTTGACCTAGCACATGTCCATGCGCTGGCTCAGCCTACTCCTGAGTTGTCAGATGTGCCTTATTTTCAGGCTTGTGCAAGGGATTTGTACTGGTGAATTGAGCACTCTGGATTGTGCTCTGATTCTGTTTTGCGGTTTCATACATATAAGATTAATAAAAAGCAACTAGGTTAATTACATCTGGCACAAACTGGGTATAAGGTATAATTGGAAGCCTGCAGCCAAAGAATTAGCTGGCTAGTTGAAGTCAACATTTGACATTGCTTCAATCCACCCTTTTTTTTTTTTCCCCTTCTCCCTCTTTCTCTCCTGATCCTGTGATGACCCTTTTCTCAGCTTCTTCTTGCATCTCAATCCATGAATCCACTTTGCACTTACATTAAGGGCCCAATCCTTTCCAGCACCAGTCGCGGATCCATGGGGGTGCAGGGATGGCAATCCGCATGGGCGCCAGGCGCGGGGGGGGCGCCATTGCATGGAGTCGGCACACCATTGCATGGAGTCCAGGCGCTTTTTGGCCTTCCCTCCCTCCCTCGTGCCTGGAACGCTCCAAAATGGAGCTCTTCCGGGCGCAGGGAGGCGTGGTGGGGAGACGCATGGGGGCTGGGCGAAGTGCTGGGGGTGCGGTTTCATCACCTCACCATGGGGCGCGCTCCCGGTCTGGACTGCCTCTGTCCAGCACCGATGCAGCCATGCCAACAGAGCATGTGCTGCATCCTGCAATGGGGAAGGAGACATGGAGGCCTTCTCAAGGTAAGGGAACATGTGTCCCCTCTCTTGGGTGCTGCCTTGCAGCTGCATTGGCACTGGAAAGTTGGCTAGGGTTTGGCTCAGTCAACTTGTTTCTGGTTTCTCTTTCTCTGCCTCTTATCTTCCCCACCTCTTGAGACCTCTTTCTAAATATCAACCTGTCCCAAGAAGCTATTCTTATCCTTGGGCCTTGAAGTCGGGATTCTTTCCAAACTAATGCGATATTCCCTTCCCTCACAGACATTGGACTGCAAACAGCCCGACTTCCCGCTAAGCAGGTGGACATTTTGTGAACATTTCCTGACTTCATGGGAGCTCAGTCCATCAGTATAAGAGACTTCATGACAACAAGCATACTACAACGCAGTGTAGATTACACGTGTTTATTGTTCTTAGTGTCTTTACTGCTTTTAACTTGTTAGAACATCCAAGATACATAGCTATAGAATTGCTGCACTCAACAGAAAATGAGACTCTGCAAAACACGTACAGATAATGATGGTCATATAAATGTCTTCATAATTTTATAGCAGACACCAACTTGACATTATCCAAGTGTTTGGCAATCCTTTCCTCATTTTCCTCACTTCAGTCCTGTGAGATGTTGGCATCCCCATTTTAGAGTATGAAAAGAGGTTAGGAGATACTAGTATCTTGCCCAGAAAATCATGGTTAGGATCGAATTAGAGAAGTCATAGCTCTTTGTCCAAATTCAACAGCATCCTGAATCCTTGCTTCATTCCCAAAAGATCTTCAGCCGACTGTCCCATAGTTTTTGAATTTTTCACAGGTGTGGCCAACCTGCTGGAGTTCCATCCCTTCCTGGGTTGCCCCTAATTCTATGCCCTGTTGAGATGGCATATGATAGAATAATTATATGGGCATAACCCAATTCCTATGAATAATAGAATGGGAAAAAACACCAATTGTATTTCATAAAAAATGAATTAGGTTTACTGACAACTGTTTACTGGTCCCACTGACTGGTGTTCCTATTACACAGGAACGTGTAAAGGTAAAGGTAAAGGAATAATAAATAGTAAAGGTAAAGGAATGTAAGACATGAAAACACACACACACACACACACACACACACAGAGAGAGAGAGAGAGAGAGAGAGAGAGAGAGAGAGAGAGAGAGAGA
>JAJKFI010000002.1:14426297-14440325 GCA_029204185.1 Lerista edwardsae
AGAGAGAGAGAGAGAGAGAGAGAGAGAGAGAGAGAGAGAGAGAGAGAGAGAGAGAGAGAGAGAACTGAACTATATACATCATCACATAAGTAAGTATGGTTGGCTCTGGAATGTGTATATTAATGTGTGCCCCATCCCAGTTCTCTGAAATGCACATCTTATGGATTGAATCAAAAGGTGGTAGCAGAAAGCCTCCTACCATCAAGTTTATCTAGTAAGAGAAATACCAAACAGGCTTAGGTCCCAACTTGCCAGAGGCATTCCTGATGGGGGGGAAGGGGGATAAATGCCATGGGCACCAGACTGGGGGGTGGGAAAATAGGTGCCAGCCCCCCCCCTTGGTGCCCTGGGTGCCCTCATCCGTCCTCTGCACGGGGCCACCCGGCCAGCACTGGTGCTGGAGCGATTGCTTGCTCCTTGGTGGTGGTGGCGGCACTGACAGGAGGCAGGAGAGGCCTTGTCTTTGCTCTGCTACCAACGCCCAGCCCCTTGTCTGGGGTCCTTGGGCTCCCCTCGCTGCAGAGTCTTTGCCACCAACCAAGAATTTAGGTATACAGATGCTGTCCCACTGTCACAAAATGGGGGATAGGATTGGGCTGTTTGTTTCATATCCTTTTTTTCCTTTTAAGAATCCAAGTTTTGGCCAGTCTCAAGTTTACCTGGATATCTTTCTTCATTCCTGCATCTTGAGAGAATCTAGACCAGTGACGGCGAACCTATGACATGTGTGTCAAAGGTGACACATCAGAATGTTGGGGTGACACGCCAGAGTTCACCAACATCCAACAACAACTGAGTTTGTTTTACTAGTATTTCATTTTTGTAGTGATTCGATGTTTCTTTATACGGGTATAATGCATAGTCCCACACCATGATTGGGCTGTACCTTAAAAAACAAATTTAATATATAAATAATTGTTTCTCTTTCGTTTGCGGGGGATGACACACCAGCAGACTCAAGTTAGGCATTTTTGTTATGGTGAGCCCAAAAGGTTCGCCATCACTGGTCTTGGCTGTGGCTCATGTACATGGGAGACAGTCTGAGGGTGAAATCCTAACCTGAAATTAGGCCGGCACAGTTAGCCAGAAAAGTTTGGTTGGCACAAGGGCCACTGTAAAGTATATTAGGACCACAGGCAGAGTTGGAGAGGCCAGCACACAGATGTGCGCCATCCTCTCTGACTCCGAGAGTGGTCCAAACATGCTTTATGGTGGTTCTTGTGCCGGCCAAACTTTACTGGCCTAGCTGTGCCGGCCTAACTCCAGGTTAGGATTGCATTCTTATACTGGATCAAACCATTGGTCCATTTAGCTCAGTGTTGTTCATGCTAATTAGCAGCAGCTCTCCCAGGGTTTCAGACAGGGATCTTTTCCAGCCTGAACCTAAGACCATTTATGTGATTTATCACTGAGCTATGACATCTCCCCCTGCTATACAAGACGAGAGCACAAGAAGTCAAAGCTAACCTGAATCCAAACCCCAAAAACTGTTTAGAGGATTTTTTTTTCCTTTTCAGTACATCACAGCTGAACCGAAACCCTTTTCAGTGAATCACAGTTGAACCCAAACCTAAATATCATGGTTGTTTTAGATCTGAGCAAAACACGAAGAGTGGTAGCAAGTGCAAAATAAATGGCTCAGTAATCGAACTTTCACTTACTTGCTCTGTTCTCCTTGAGTGTGCTTGCTCTAGTCTCCTGTTTTTAATCCTGCTGTATATATTTTCTTTCTAAAAGGGTTTTAAAAATTGAAGAAACACTTAAAAAACAATAAATTTTATTCTCAAGTGAAAGAGTTCTCACTCTGTTCATTTTATAGAGCTGCAGTACATGAAATATAAACTGGTTACTGAATCACTTTAAAAGCTGTTTGTCATTACAAACTTCTGAGGTTCTAGACCACGCTCCACACAATGCATGGAATGTATGCCCTCCACAGGTGAGGGCAAAATGTCAGGGAGATCAAAATTGTGTGGAACAGGGACCAGAATCTTGGAAGCCTGTAATAACAGTCACATTTCAACCACGAAAGCCTGAGTGCGTAAACCTTAAAAGCTAGTCAGTATCTGAATCAGAACTGAGCTATAGACCACTGCATAGACCAGAGTTGCATAGACCACTGTTCTTCAACCTGTGCCTTATTTAGGGGGCCACAGCAACCTTTTAAAGCCTATGCGAGAGAAGGCTTGGACCCAATCCAATAGTGGTATTGCCTTATCAAAACTGAGTTCTGGATATAATCCTGCACAGCCTCTTCTCGCTGTCTTGCCTTGCAACTTCTAAGGCTGGCACCTGCTCAGGCTGCTACCTCGCAAGGTTGTTGTGAAGACGAAAGGGGAAATGGGGGCAGGTAGGGCCACAGGTGGCAATGATGGGGTGGGGGCAGATGAGGCCCTGGGATGGGTGTGCAGAATCAGGTAATTCCCCAGTCTCATCCTATATTTGGGGGGGGTCATGGCATGAAAAAGGTTGAATGCCACTGATGTAGACTGACACAGTTTTAGTAGCCAGAGCCTAAGCCCTGGGAGGGGAGGGTACATAAGGCCGAAAGGGGGCCCAGGTCAGGCTACAACTCAATTACCACCACGGGGGGCGCCTAGTTATAGATCATGCTTGAATATATTTGTGACAACCTGTTTCCCGATACCTGTGCATCCATCTTCCAGATCTTGTGACATTGGCTGGAGCCAATCTGAAGCAGATCCAGCTTTCCAAATAGTGGCCTGCCCCAGTGGTCCAGCTCCAGAATTAGCGAGTGTGCTGGTGCAGCACTTCAACCCAGACCTGTAGCTTGAGAGACAGATTGATCAGTGCTTCTCTATGCGAACTGCTCTCTCAAGAACTGATACAGAGTGCCTTGTGCATAGGCAGGGGGGAAGGTCAATTAGTGAGAGGCAGAAAGCCTCATAATAATTAGGGCAACTGACCCCAGTAGGAGGCAGTGCTACTATTAGGAATTATTTATTTATTTAATTAATTTAATTTAATTTAATTTAATTTTATTTTAGTTATACCCCGCCTTTCTGCCCATAGGCACCCAAGGCGGCTTACAACAAAAACAGTAAAATACAATAAAATTTACAATTTAACCCTAAAAAGCAATAAATGATTGCTTTTTAATGTTAAATTGTGAATATTGTAAGAACAATATTAAAACAATTAAAATTTAAAACAACAACAAGCCCCATGGATCATAAAATATAAGCAAGAGTATAAAAACCAGCCAGCCAGTCTGCCAACAACTAAAAGCTTTTTGAAATAGAAAGGTCTTCAGCCTCCGCCGAAATATTACCAAAGAGGGAGCAGTTCTCAATTCTAAGGGGAGGAAATTCCAAAGTTGGGGGGGGCCACCACTGAGAAGGCCCTCTTCCTATTATAGGACCAAAATCTGTATCAGTAAATGTTTACTTCTCTCTTTCACGCACATGCACAGACACCCCCCTCTCCAGTCCCATACTGCCATGCCTAGTGGCTACAAATAAAAAAAATCAGGCAGCCAGCTATGCAAGGAAGTTACTTTTATTATATTTATATACTGCATTTCAACAAGTTAAACAAAGGGGACAAAAAAATGGAAAATGAAGTGAAAGGTCAGCAATCACTCCCCTAGTTCCCTGCCCCCCAAGAAAACAAGGCAATACACCAATTAGGTCCAAAGATGAATAAAATGATGAACATGATTCTACTACTGAGAGGCTGAAAAGGGTTCCAGAAGCAATATAGAAAATATAATTTCAGCATTAAAACAAAATTATTATTATTATTATTATTATTATTATTATTATTATTATTAATAATAATAATAATAATAATAATAATAATAATAATAATAATAATATTTGGTATTTATATACTGCCTTTCCTGGTCATCAGAGTGACTTTAATTCAAGGTGGTTTACATAGGCAGGCATTTTCTAAACCGCAAGGGTTTTTACAAATCACAAAGTTCTAATCTTTCAAGAACAACTACATGCAGATGACGCTTTCATCGTCCAGTCCTCCTTTCTCGCTGCACGATTGCCTTCCACTGGCTGATAATCTGCTTCTTTGCTCTCACCAAAGAACAGCTGGCCGCTCAGCACAACTCCCCCTCTCACAGGCAGCTGAGACAGCTCAGATCTTATCAGCCGCATTCTCGAGGTCTGCCGCACACAGAAGCTTCCGGTGGTCTCAAACTAGCGACCTTCTGATCTTATCTTCGGGCAATTACTGTGGCTTTAACCCTCTCGACCAGACCTTCAAACATTAAATCATTAATGTTATTATGGAACTCCCTACAGAAGGATTGAAGATCCACCTTCTCTCTCATGGCATTTGGGCTTAAGATTTTTCGGCTCCTTCTGGTGTTTAGGGCTGACTTGTGTTTGCCTCTTGTGCCTCTGCAGCAGTACCTGCTACAGGTAAATCGTCTGCCCTCCTCCAATGATTTTTATTTATTTTCACCCTGATTTTATTTATATTTTATGTTATTGCTTATTTTATATTTTTATGTACTGTGTATTTTCCCAATAATTGTGAGCCACCATGGGCATCTGCCCTGGCAGAGGAAAGGCAGGGTAAAAAAAGAATCTGCTAAATAAACAAACAAAATTATAATAAAATTATTATAAAATACATGGGATAGGATTATAGTATGTGGGTGGGAGAGGGCTGTGTTACATGTTTGTATTCCCCTCCACAAAATATATGATGCTTGGACTCTATTAGTGCCCTATTTAGTGTTTTATTGTCCTAGACCAAATAATTATGGCATTTTGTACAAAATGTGCACTGGTAAAACTGAGATGACTGAAAGTGAACTTTAGAAACAACCATGTTAAAGTTACTGTCCAGTACAGTATCTCATTACAAGATCACATATGTCTGATGAAAGAAGAGGCACTGTGCAGTCAGAATGGATGAATTATAGCTGCTGAAGAGCCCTGTCTGATTAAATACAGAGGATGGATGGTATGTAATGTATGGGGTACGTGGCCATACATCTAACAAAGAGGATAAAAATAAATAGTGAACAGCTGCCTCTTTCATTAAGCTTGGAGTATCCTGTACACTCCCATGAGTGTGGGATCCAGCCGAAAGACATGGTATATGACCATGTTAGGCAGCTACACGCAAAACACATTCATGAATCAATGGGAGCTGATTTATATGGGAAGGACACATTTTGGACTCCAGACCACGATGCTAAGTTTAAAAGGGAAAGGAATAAATTGCCTCTCTGGCACTATATAACCTAAAGGAAATGTTCATCATGTGAATAAAACATTCATGATATTTTGTATGGCATCATTCATATACAATTGTTAAAAGGTTTTAAAGAGGTTCCTCCACTTGTGAAGCAAAAATTTCCTTTTTATCTAACTTTGTGGCCTGCTGGGCAATCATAGCGAGGAGACGTCAAGTGCATTCCCAACATCAGGACCTAAGAGCACATTTTCTATATTTGTTTAATTAATAAGACTTTGATGGGAAACTCAGGGCACAATCCTAACCTGGTTAGGCCAGCAGAAATTTGGCTTGTACAAGGGCCCCCATAAAGCATGTTTGGACCACTCTCGGAGTCAGGGAGAATGGTGCACACCTGTGTGCTGGCCCCTCTGACTCCAAGAATGGTCCAAATGCACTTTACAGTGTCCCTTGTGCCTGCCAAGCTGTGCTGGCCTAACTGTGGTGGCCTATCTCCAGGTTAGGACTGCGCCCTCAATTACATTGAACATACTCAGCTGCTTTGCACAGAAATAGGCCATTAGTTCATCTAGCTCACTGGTTCCCAAACTGTGGTTTGGGCAGCACAGGTGGCCCACAAGACCCTGAGAAGTGGTCTTTGAGGTCTCAGGAAAAAAGATGGCCTTCTATCACTTCCAGCATCTTGCAAAGCGAGCTCCCCACATGGACCATCAGACAGGGTGGAGAATGGACTACCCACAGCCACAGCTGGCACGGAAATGTCAGCTGCAGCTATGGGTGGTCCATTCTCATCGCTCTCTGGTAGCTCATAGGGAGCACTCACTAGGGGGACACTTCCCCATGGACCACCAGAGAGGCTGGAGAACGGACTGCCCGCAGCTGCATCCAGCAACAAAAGCGGCAACCCACAAATCAAGAGCGGGGGGATTGCAGGGAGGTTGCATGTCAATTCCCTGACAATTCCAATTTTTGCCTCAGTGGTCTGCAAGCTCCTAAAGGTTGGAAACCACTGTTGTAGTGGCATACTATCCAGTGATGTCATGCAGGGGGTACGCGGGGATACGCGAGTACCGGTTTCTAGGATTACAGCTGGCCCCGCCCATTCGCCCACCCACTCGTCGACTCCGCCCTCTGCAACGTTTGAATTTCCTGCATGTTTGAGTTGCCTGCATATTCTCAGAGCCAGGCAGGCAGGCAGGCAGCGAGCGGAGCCTTTCCTTTCCTTGCCACTGAAAAATGAGTTGCTCTGAGGTTTTAACATGATGCCAGGCCTCCTTAACATGTTCTGGGGGTGCTGTGGAATACTGTTGCAACTGTTGGGTCAGTTTAAAATCATCTGAGGCTTCAAAAAGGGCTTTTTTCATGTCACTTCCTGCCACAACATCACTTCTGGCTTATGACGTCACTTACGGTAGGCGGGTCCCGACACGTGCCAATCAAAAGTGAGTACCTGTTCTTAAATCATTTAGATGACACCACTGATACTATCTATGCTGACTGGCAATGGTTCTTAGGGTTTCAGGCAGGCTCTTTCTGGAGCCTACTGGACAGGCCAAGATTGAATCTGGAATCCTTCTGCATGCAAATGCTCCAGCACTGAGCTCCAGCCCTTCCCCAAATTGATTCCCATCATCCCTTAACATCCACCAAAATGTAGGAAGCAATCCAAGACACAATGTTTAAGGATCCGCTATATATCAAACACAACAGTGAGATTTTTGGCTGCTTGGGCAGAGACATCAAGGTAGAGCTATGTGCCAACTAATTCCTTCAAGACTTCAGGACTTAAATATGTTCTGGAAAATAACTAATGGTCCGGAATGTCAAAAATCCTTATTTCCATTAAGGATTTCTTTTTAAGAACCATTTTGGAATTAAATCTCTGCACATTTCCAGCAAGATAATTATTCAGAACTCTTGTGCACAATTCTCCCTTGAGTAATATGATTTAGAATAAATTGCTGCAAATATGGGATTGCGGAAGAATTTCAGTTATCCTGCTACTAATGGGAATTGTAGGAACGTAAGCTGGAGAATGCTACTTCAAGCCAAAAGATGTCCGTTGTATTATTACAGCAACAATTAAGGACACTTCAAGCACCAATGTGCCAAAACACCACATGAAAGCCCAAGGATGGTTTAAAAGATGATCACATTTGTTCTGGCTAGCAGTACACTAGGGGAGAGCGAGAGAGAAAAAAAACCTTTCCAAGTTGGTTATTCCACTGAACATAGGCAGATGAAGGAGCTCTGCTGGCTTCTTTCCACACAGATGTTTATGAATGAATCTTTTAAATTGTGGATTTGGTTTAAACGACAAGTCTGTGAAATATAAAATAACCCAGATCAGTCTGTGCTAGAAACAGAAAAGGTTATCCCACTGTCTAGTCTCCCATCATTGTGCAATGTTGTGCGCATGCCCAATCAATTGCCCTTCCAGAATCAAAACACAAATCTTCTGCTCTTGTCTTGATCTACTCCTCACCCACTCAACGTCTCCTACATGTTTTCATGGAAAGAGCATCCATATTGCCAAGTGGGTTTCACAATGTGAGGTGACACACGCTCCTCAACCCATGCACAACAAAAATTTTCTTGGATCATCTGATAATTCATATTTCCCCATCATAATAAGTATGTGTGTGTGGGCAGCTTTCTGCTATAACAACTCAAAAAGATAAACCACTTGTGAACCACTCCCTGTATTAAAATCAGCTTGAGAATATTTCATTCATTTTTTGTGCCCAATTCAAATAAGCTGCAGTTGAGCAGGTCAGTGGTCAATGATTCCTGTAATGCATGAAGTGGTTTCAAAATGACACCTACCAGAAAGCCTTGTAGCAGGTTGGATGAGATGACATGGGCAAGACTTTCAGCTGTTTGAGCCTAAGATTTGTACATTTGTGGGATCTGATAGGTCTCAGACTCAGCTACTGTAGCAGCAAAATCTCATCAGGAAATGCAAACTTTATTGCAGAATAAGAACATAAGACGAGCCCTGCTAGATCAGGCCAAAGGCCCATCCAGTTTCCTGTATCTCACAGTAGCCCACCAGGTGCCTCAGGGAGCACATGAGACAACAGGATGCCTGCATCCTGTTGCCATACCCTTGCACCTGGCATTCTGAAGTAGCTTCCTTCTACTATAACATAAGGAGGTTGCATCGCCCATCAAGGCCTAGAGAGCCCATGATGGACTTTTTCTCCAGAAATCTGTCCAATTCCCTTTTAAAGACACCGAGGCCAGATGCCATCACCACCTCCTGTGGCAAGGAGTTCCACAAATTACTTGCTGGGTAAAAAAGTATTTCCTTTTATCCATTTTATCCATTCTAACTCTCCCAACACTCAACAGTCATGAAATGCATTGCAATGTAAAAAAAAAAAAAAAGTACTATGCATGTGAATCTCACATACTGCTTCTGGCTTGGTAAACTCCCTAAAGGCCCAATCCTATCCAATTTTCCAGCACTGATGCAGCCAGTCTGCATCCTGCAGTTTGGGGAGGGGGCAGCAACAGCAGTCTCCTCAAGGAAGGGAACATTTGTTCTTTCACCTCAGGTCTACACTGTGGCTGCATCAGCACTGGAATGTTGGATAGGACTGAGTCCTAATTAAACTAAACACCCAAAATTCATATATGAAGGTGCCTTATAATGCATCAGTCCGCTGGACCATATATCCCCAATATCATTCACTGCAACTGATACCAGCTCTCTGCAGCTCTCTGTTCTCCAGCCCTGCCATCTGATATCCCAGGTTTATGATATCTTGGGATGATTCCCAGGCTGGAAAATGGTACTTTAGGTGCAGAAAACATCAGAGAACTATAGCATTTTTCTTTTAATGGCAGTAGGCTTTTGCTGATGAGGAAGAGGAGGAGATGGCAACATGAGAACAACTT
The DNA here is from genome assembly GCA_029204185.1 of Lerista edwardsae. Classification (NCBI taxonomy): domain Eukaryota; kingdom Metazoa; phylum Chordata; class Lepidosauria; order Squamata; family Scincidae; genus Lerista; species Lerista edwardsae. The sequence continues at coordinate 14,435,388 of JAJKFI010000002.1, forward strand.
GGAGGGAAAAAGATTAGACTGCTGGATTCCAAATCTCTTGCATTGTTTCAAACGATCATCAGTTTCTGAGATGGACTTTTCATTCATTTATGGTTCAGAATACAAGCCAGAAACAGTGCATGAGCTTTACACCATTGGGGCAAGACTGTCACCATTCACTGCAAATTCAGCACACACAACACTCCCACAATCTTCTACAATGTGCATAGGATGCTCTCTCTTTGTGCACTGCTTCTGTCCACACTATACATAGTTCTTTTTTAAGTGAAGTAAATTGGAATAGATGTTCCACATGCCTGATCCTGATTAGCTCTATGAATGGATAAGAGCCAAGTCTTCTGGTTCTCTTTTTTAAATACTATTTTGATGAAATAATTGGAGTACCAATTGCTCCCCCCCCTTTTCTCCTTTGCCCTCCTGATCTTGGCTCTGTTTGCTCGAACAAATCTTCTACTTCACATGCTGCACAGGACCATTTAACACAAATTAATTTCGCACTTTATTTTCGTAATTAAAAAAAGATAAAACCCTGTGACCTTAATTAGGATGACTTCCTCTTGACAAACAAGAAACATCTGCAGGGGAACCGGGAGGATTGCAATGGCAAACTGGGCAAGAGGCAGCTGGCTAGAAACTGCACAAAATTGCCATACCACCTGGATGCCTTCATTTCTAAGGTGACTTGGAAAGAAAATCTCAGGTAAGAATGTTTGCTGCGGAGTTCAGGCGAGTGTTTCCTTTGTTAAAAGTCTTTCCCTAAACCTAGAATATTGTATTAAAAAAAAAAAAACTGCCTCCCTCTGCTTTGCTATTGTATATACTAAAGCAGTGGTTCTCAAACCTTTTAGCCCCGGGACTCACTTTTTAGAATGATAATCTGAATGGGACCCACCAGAAGTGATGTCATGGCCAGAAGTGACGTCAGAGCCTGTTGCTTTCCTTACAATGCAGCAATAAATTGCGTTATTTCTCAGTCATTTTCTAACAGCAAAGTGAATTAGAAAGGGGGAAAAGCCTATTTACAACCTTGACACGGGCAAACTGACCACACAGCCCTCCCTCTTTCCAGAGTCCCATCTTCCCATATTTTCAATATGGCTGCTCTAGGTGCTTTACGACCGACTCATGACCCGTGGGTGGGTCCCGACTCACGGTGTGGGAACCACGGGACCAGAATCTTCTCTGGCTGGAAATTGAAAAGGCGGCCCAATCCTACTAGAAGTGCTCCGCTGACAGAGGTAGCAGGATTCAAGGGGAAGTGCCTGGATCCTGTTGTGTGACATGCAATCTTGTTACACTCACTGAAGCCTCTAGTAAGAGCAATGAGGGCTGCCAGTGCACTGACACGTGGCCGAGCCTACTCACTGGTGCCAAGTGGTGCACCTTGCTGGTGCAAGGCAAGGCAAGGCAAGGCAACAGTGGGTAGGCAGTAGGAGAGATGGGGTGGGAGGGAAAGGAATGGGAGAGTTACCCTCACCACTCAGGAACTCCCCAGAATGGGGAGGGAGGGGTGGAGTCCGCAGCATTCAATTGTGGCTGGATCTTATTCCTCCCCCTTTTACTGCAATTATGCTCCTGCACCAGCAAAATAGCTGGTATAGAACCAAGACCCATAGGGGGAGCCAAGGCTTTCCCTAAGGTAAAGGAATGAACGTTCCCTTGAGGAGACCTCTTACCTCCACCAGAGGATGCATCAGCGCATGCCTCATTGGCAAGAGTGCAACTAGGGGAGATTTATTTAGGATCAGGGCCTGAAATGATGAAAGCAAAAAAAGATGTGCAGATTTATATTTTGGAATGAAGCAAACACATTATAGAAATATGTCTCTGAACATACAGTATGGTTTGGTTAACGACTTCTCCTGTCAGGATCTGTTATTTCCCAGAGATAGACTCAAATGAGACCTTCTCCCCGGAAGAGGTCCCCACTAAGGGGAAGGAACTCTTGAGACCATACACCAGAATGCTACTCTGCCCAGGGAACCACAAATTCAGAAGCTGCTAACCTTTCCATTCCATTCACCTTTGACAAAAGACTTGATCACTGACTCCTTATTAAGTACATTGGATGTTTTCCTCCTTGGGCTCTGGCCTGACAATCTTGCTCCAGAAAACACAAATCCCTATTTACCATCCTTCTCAAGGATAGGTAGAAGAATGAATGGACCATTTATTTCTCCCATGCCAGAATGTCTGATTGGCACAGAATGTTGGTTGCGCTTTGTCCTGGTTCAGTAACTTACCTGAGCAGAAGAGTAGAGGAGGAGGACATAGTAGAGGAGCCAGTGTATACACCTCCACTATGCGCACAAAATGTATGATGGAAGGGGGTTCCATGCATGTGGTTCCATGCAATTTGCACAATCTGCCCTTTTTCTTGTGGAAGCAGAGTCATCAGAATCAAATATTTCTGGCTATGCGCTATTTCTGTATGGACTGCCCACAGCAGAGGTGATGTTATTGACAGGGTGAGGAAGATGGGGCCTGCCAGCTCCTCCATCCCATAAAGGTTCTTGCTGCACAACAAAGTATTTGAACCGTACATGGCATCATCTGCCTGGAAACCGGAAGTGGCCGTGTCTCTTTCTTCACTACATGAAGACTCTTGGGATTCAGGTAAAAGTCTGCATTGGACTTATATCTCTGGCTCATATAAATGAAAACAGTTCAAAGCCTTCTGGCTTGAGGCACACTCATCCATTGACCTCTGTAGTCTGGCTTGCAACCAGCTGGCACCAGCAATGCTGAATGTGGTTGTAGGTGTCTCACTGTGTTTAACACAGTTGCAGGCACACAAATGGCCTGCACATGCAAAGGCCAGCAACATGAAAGCTGTCATTAGATGTACCTTCTTTTTTGTTGTTGTTCAGGCCAGATTGCCAACCAGGCTACTTCCCGATAGCACAGCATGGATGTTATCAAGATGAGCAATTCTTCCTCTTCTTCTTAAGCCGATGTGTATGACTTTAAACTGTTTCAAATCTTCAGGGAGATTACATTTCAGGACTGGCAACAAAAAAAGGAGGAGCACACATCTGAACAACTCGGGCCACTTCCTTTGGTTTCATCTGTTTTCTTCCAGAGAGAAATCATGTCCAGCTGCAGAGTATGTGGAGTTAGAGTGACAGCCTGTGGCAAAACAGAAGAATTTCAGTACCTTAATCCTATTGATTTTCATTCGCTTTTGATCTTCTTCATTCTTCCTGCTTGTCAAGCAAGATAAAGGTACTGGGGTTTGGGGGCTAACTCTACTCATTGCTGCACAGAAAACTCTTCTTAAGCAATGGGGAAAAGGGCCTCCATTCCCTTCATACCTTTTCTTCAGGAAACGTATCATGTGTCACTCAAGGCTACAGTGGATCCCGAAACTGGGATTGGGAAACATGAATTAGAAAACCATGTACCATCACAAACCGTGGCCCAATGAAGAAACGGAATGATTATCATTACAGTCTATAATAGCCAAAGAAGTTCAGGGTGCAATCCTAACTTAGAATTAGGCCAGTACAGTTTGGCCAGCACAAGGGACATCCTAAAGCATGTTTGGACCACTTTTGGAGGTAGAGAGGCTAGCACACAGACGTGCACCATCCCCCTTGACTCTGAGTGGTCCAAATGTGCTTTACGGTGGCACTTGTGCCAGCCAAACTTTGCTGGTTTAACTGTGCTGGTTTAACTCCAGGTTAGGATTGTACTCTCAGTCTCAATAAGTCTTCATTAGAAATAAACTTATCTATTTGCCACTCTACTTCCAAAACCAAGCACAGAAGCTTTTCACCATAAAAAATGACAACAGTGTCATCTATCTGCATCTATAGAAGTAATCACCAGTGGTGGATTTCAGTTCAACCCTTCATATTCACGGTTGTATGTTGCATTCATTATTTTTAATCATAGCGCCATCCTAAACTGGAGTTAGGGTGGCATAAGCTAAGCCAGCAAAATTTGGCCAGGACAAGGGCCACCATAAAGCGTGTTTGGACTACTCTTGGAGTTAGGCTCACGTATGTGGCCTGGCCTCTATGAGAGTGGTCCAAACATACTTTACGATGTCCTTGTGCTGGCCAAACTTTGCTGGCCTAGCTTATGCTGGCCTAACTCACTTTATGAGTTTGGGGGGTGCAGAGTGATAAATTTTGCAAGGAGCCTTACCTAGCTGTCTAAATCCTTCCTCTTCCTTGCATCCAAAGCCAGTAAGCCTTACCTTTCTTCCCCTGTGAGGATAGGCTACAAAAGCGAAGAAGAGGAGTAATGTATACAGCAAGGTATACAAGGCTTCTTGCAAAATTTAGCACTCCGCCCTCTTATAGGGAAGCTACTGTGTTCTATTAACCCAATGCATGCTGGTGACTGTAGTTTGTTAAGGGTTACTCTCAGTTTTCTTAACTACAGTCCCCCCAGAATGAATTGGAGGAATACGGGTGTATTCAAAGTTGATTAAAGCTGTAGTGGAAATGTAGTCCAGGTGTTCTCCATAAGGACCAACATGTATTAGTACAATTCAAACATGGGAAAGCAAAACTTACCCCTTCAAACCAGATCTACCAAACCCCAGTAGCAGGTCACCCAGTTCAGGGCACATAATTCCTAGGCCCCAATAGTCAACTCCCCCCATTCTCCTCGTTTAGTGTATGTCTAGAACAAATGGCCTTGGAGCAAGTCTTCATGTGTCTTGGCATTGTATAAAGGTGAAATTAATAGTATGGAGCACAATATAAGTCTGGAGCACAAAAGAGAAAAAAAGAAGAAGGGAATTTTTTTTAAAAGGCCAGGTAAGTTTATTTCACCTGAGCTTTGCTTCAAAATAATCCCATTGTAATGAGGAAGATAGTGAAAGCCAGTTTTTGGATGCTTGTGTATTATTAGAAAAAGCAAATATGGAGGACTTTGCAGAAGAAGAAGAAGAAGAAGAAGAAGAAGAAGAAGAAGAAGAAGAAG
>JAJKFI010000002.1:14443399-14561168 GCA_029204185.1 Lerista edwardsae
GCCAATTGCACATAAGTCCCGCGTAAGTCCCGCCCAGCATTCCACTTCTTCATTTGCAGATCCCACTACTGGGTTAACCACATGAGCACTTGGCAGGACTTTCCACAACTGTGAGCCCAATGCAGCTCAGAATTACAGTCAATGCAGTCCCATTACAATCAATGCAGCTTATTCCCAGGTAAGTGTGGATAGGATTGCAGCCTGACTCTTATTTGTTGTATAATGCTTACATTGACATCTTCCAAATCTACCACTTGAGCTACCGGATCAGCTTCTCCTAAGGTGTAAGCAGAGCTGGGTGCAGCAAGGGAGGATTGGCGCTTAGGAGGTACTCTGCACTCCTTTGGGACTTGTTCCCAATAACCCCTGCAACTACAAAAGTGGTGGCGCAAGTCCAAATACTCCAATCAATGTCCCAGATGCCTCCAGATGTGCACAGAAGACTCGGGACTCACTTGTCATTGCAGGAACCAGGACAATAACTGGAGGCTGGCCTAATACATTCCTTCAAATGAATGGGTGAGTATTTTCTCAAAAAATGCATCATCTTCCTTAACAATCTCCAGAAGGTAACATTATACAGAGACGACCAAAGAAAAGAATGGGAGGAAGCGGCTGGGGCATATGGAACAGAAAAGTGCCTAGGTGGGAGCCTCCTTTCTCCATCACTCTCTTAGAGCCTCTCCTGAGTACCTAGTTGCAGTCCTGATCCATTGCAGCTGCCCCATATTATTCATCTTTGCCCCCAGGCCTTGTCTCTTCCCAGGCAACCAACACAGAAATAAGGGCGTTCTCCAGCCCCATGCTGTGCAAACCATAAGCAAAGACAGCAGCAGCAGCAGCAGCAGCAGCACTGAAAGGGGACAACAGGTGTTGCTCTGCAGGTTGCCACCTTTTTCATTCTCATAGGGCTCCTAAGTCTTTCCAAAGCATGTGAGAGACAGAAATGTTACGGATTGTGTCATAGCCAGCAAGGAGATACAGTGACAGGCAAAAACTAGACCTGTTTTCTTTCTGTCTGCCATGCAGCTTTCAAAAGCATAGCAAGACCTTGGGAGAACAGAAAGGTTGCCAGCGACTTGTTCCTCTGTGATGTGGTCAGAGCTACCTCCACAAATGGTCGTGTCCTATACAAGTCATTACTGTTTTAGCCATGCCTCTCTCACGATAGTTAACTGATGTTCCACCAAGCCGCTCCTTTGGTGCTCCCCTCAACCAACTTCACGGTGATGGATACAATACAATAGGACCGGGGCAGATTGTTCTTCAGCAAAGCACCCCATCACCAAGGCTGAGAGCTGGCACTGGGGACATGGTAATGGAACTGAAGCACCAGCAAAGGTAATGGAACTGTTCCAAGCAGTGTTCCACCTACCTTCTTTCCTGGGCGCTGTTAATGTGACAAGCCAGATAATTGGAGTGCATGCAGGGAGGAGGGAGCAGATGACATGGTCTCCTGGCAGGATAATCGGCAGCCACTGGCAACTAGCCAAATGTTCACGGCGGTCATCGCTGGATGGGCTAGAAGAGGCTGAGGCCAATGACAGGGTTCCAATCAGTGGTGTCATTCAAATGATTTAGGAACAGGAACTCACTTTTGATTGGCACTTGTCGGGAACCCGGAACCAGCCACAGAGCCCGTTAGGATCCGGAACGCCCGTTCTGGTCCGTTCCCCCTGAATGACATCACTGGTTCCAATGGCCTCACGTTGCTTATATAGGCATGCCCGGGGGCGGGGAAGACGGCGAAACGGACCGGAACGCTGCCGCTCACCCGTTCCTTCCGCCCAGCGTTTCGGCTGCATGACGCCGCTGCTCCTTTCCCCCTATCCTGTTTGTCCTTCCCCACACCTTCTCCCTGCCCCCCAAGCCCACACTGCTGCCCAGCGATCTTACCTGGCTCTGGCAGTGGTGTGGAGACTGGGGTCCACATGGCAGGTTTACAACGCCCGGAGCCAGTGGTTAGAATGTTCCACCAGTGGTAAAAGCCTTAGGATTGGGCCCTTACTAAGGGTGCAATCCTAATGCAGGAGTATTGCAAATGCACTCTAAAGCAGGTTTGGACTGTTTGCCAGAGTCAGGGAGGATGGCACATCTCTTTGTGCTGGACTCTATGACTCTGAACACGCTTTTGGTGCATTTGCCACACTCCTAGGCCAGCACTTGTTAGGTTAGGATTGCGCCCTTACTTGCGGACTTAATTCACTGCTTCCCCTGGTAGCTACACCACTGTGTAAAACAGAGAATGCTGTTAGCCCTGGCCGAACCAGGGCACCCCAATATAGTGGACCTCACAGCCCCAGCCTGTTCTTTGGTTTGGATAGACGGGAAATTCCATCTTAAATGAATACTTGAGAATTCTAGCAGGTGAAATTCAGATTATCAGTGAGTTCAGATGGAGTTTTGTCACTGGCGTCAAGACTTTTCTACTTCACAAAATCTTCTTAGACTTGACCAAATTCAAGAATTCTCAAATATCAATTCTCAAGAATGATATTTGTCCCTAGGCTGAGCAACCTAGGAAAATGAAGCAACAAAATAGGCAAAGGTCGTGGTCCATGGCCAGTTTGGTTAACAAAGATGTAGAAACAGAATGTATTTTCCCAACCAGCAGCACATGGCACTGCCAAAACACCATGAAATAGGCTTCTGGAATCTTGGGGATGAGCCAGTTTGGGGTCAATTTGACAACGTAGAAGTGTGACCCATGTGACATTAGTCTTTCTTTACATGTGCCGACGGTTACTGAGTTCTCAACCTCTTTATAAACAGACTCTTTATAGAGCACGATCCTAAACTGGCATTGTGCTGGTGCAGTGCTCCTGCGAACGTGCCATAAGGCATGTCTGCGCTGCACAATCGGTCGCTAGGCCAGCGCTAGCAGCGGCACTGATGGGCGGGCACGGCGGCGCTTGTCGGCTGCACTGGTCAAGTGCTGGCAGTGCTCGGCCAGCACAGGACTGCTCCGAGGGGGTGCCAGAGGAGTAATGGGGTGGTGCTGTGGGTGGCGACAGGGGAGACATGGCAGTTGGGCCATATCCTAACCCCCGTCCCTGGGCTGGCCGGGCTCAATTTGGGCCGCTCCTGGCCACATGGACCTATGCCTGCAAATCTGCAGGTCAGATCTGAGCAACTCCATATAATAGGGCTGTCTGGGGCTTACCTTGGGGCAAGGGGAAAACATCCCCTTGCCCTGCACTGAGCTGTTGCTGCTGCCTCCTAATGTGCTTAGGATGGAGCCCGGCTGCACCAGCTTGCCTAATCCAGTGCAGGTTAGGATTGGGCTGTTATTTCCGTGAATTAATGAAAATATATCATCATAGCAACTTTTTTTTTTTTTTTGGCACAATGTGAATTTATTTTTGTGAGTTTCACTTCCAAGTGTCACAAGTGTCACTTGTATATCAGTTTCTTTTTTAAAAAAACAACGATAACATAAAATTACAATACAAGAAATGTCTAAGCTGTGCATTTTGTTGGGCTTCATGCTCGTCATACCCTGTGCTCTGAGACGATGTTAGTAAAAAGGACATTTTTATCTAGTGAGAAGGGAAGTGCAGGAGGTTCCGTTTTGATAAATGATGGTGTTCCTTCACTTTCATCTTATAATGCTTATAATAATTTGGTTACTGCTCTGCAAGTTCAACAACGGGAAAGACAATGAGTGATGACACCCCTGGTGTGAACTTCCCTGGAAGAAGGAGAGAGAAATGCTAACACTTGTTACACTTTCCTTGCTAGTTGCAGCAGTGAGTTATAAATCTATTGGTCCCATTGCTTTTTCGTCACTTGCGTGATCCTGTGCCCTTCTTTTCATGTGTTGTAATTACGAACATCTGCTTTCTGATCCTGGGCTGGGTGGACTTTGCAAAGGCACTTTCTATCCAGAACAATGGGAACAGCTGTTTCATTTAGCCTTGGGCCAGTGCTTCCTGTTCAGTCTACAGCTGTCCTCCTGTGTCCAATTTATGTTGCAGGGGTTTCTTTCTTTCTTTCTTTCTTTCTTTCTTTCTTTCTTTCTTTCTTTCATAATGAGTCATAATGAAGACAATGGAAATGGATGATTGAAAATTTGGAACTACAAATAGCTGATCTTCTTAGAATATAGTCCCAAATACAGGCTACTTATGGCCCAATTATAATGAGGGTCTGCACCGACAGAACACATGTTGTGCGCTGTCACAAAAGTGCCATAATGTGTTTTGTGACAGCACAAGGCCCAAGTATATTGTTGGGAAGGCTGGAGTTGTTGGGAGGCCCCCCCGGAGCAGGTAAGTCCAGGGCAGGGATAAGGGGAGGAGGGTGTTGAACAGTGCAGTGGAGGACAGAATAGGACAGCAATGGGGGCAGGGATGGGTAGATTGGGCCCAGGACAGAGCAGGATCAGTGCACTAGTGTATGCCATGTCCAACCTCCCCTTCCCAGGCCTGATCTGCCTGCCTGGATCAACATGGACTTGCAATATGCCTGGTGCAAGTCCAAGCTGACCCATTGCCACCGCTGGTGCCCTGGAGCAAGTAAGTCAAGTGCAGTGGCAGGGGAAGGGTAGGTGGGGAGGGCAGAAAGGGCGGCCACGGGAGCAGGGGTGAGTAGATTAGACCCAGGAGGGGATTGGGATTGGAAGCACCACTGCATGTGTATCCAAGTCCCCTTTCCAGGCCTGATCAGGGAAGGCTCAACATGGACTTGTGCCAACAATATCCCTGATGCAGGTCCAAATTGACCCATTGCTGTTGCTGGTGCTTACCCAGAGACAAGGGGACAAATGTCCCCCCTACCCCCAAGAACATCACTAGTGGCCAAATCCCTAGTGCTGCTGCATTGCCACATGCAGATAGGATTGGGCTATTAATCTGTAGCTGTCTTTCTATAACCCAACAGACTCTTTCCAAGCATTTTTAAAGTGTGTGCTAGGGAATACCAGGAAAGTAAGCTAATACTATAGTTACATTAAATCATCTCAAAACACCTTCCGCTCTGTGGGCACAAATGCACAATCCTAACCCTGGAGTCAGGGAGGACGGTGCATGGAGGTGCGCCAGCCTCCCTGACTTCAAAAGAAGTCCAAACACACTTTAAGGCTCGTTTGCAACACTTCTGGATTGGCACAAGTTACTTGTGCCAGCCTAACTCCAGGTTAAGATTGTGTCCTGTGATTCTTTGCATGTAGTATGCGTTTGTGATTTCGACTCTAATTACTTGTGATTAAAAGGCACAGATTAACGTAGAATTCTGAAAGCATCCCAAAATGCAAGGGGTAAAATGCATTCTTGATAGTAAGAATGAAAACTGTGTTAGTGTTGTGTTTCTCAAAATACGGGTTGGGACCCACTAGGAGGGTCACAAGCCCATTTCAGGTGGGTCCCCATTAATTTCAACATATATTTTATGTTTAAATATTAGACGATGCTAACATGATATGTGACTGCATTTGGGATAATGTTACATATCTGTACTTTTAACAGACTACTGTGCATATGCTTTTAACAATGATAGTCAATGGGGCTTAAGTGTGGATAGGGTTGCAGCTTCTGGGATTTTGGAGGAATTTTTTAAAAAAAAAAAATAGACCAGCAACTGCTTGGGAAGGTTCTTCTTGATTTTAAACATTTTTAAACTTATACTGATTGTAAACTTAATTTACTTTAGTTACTAAGGGTGCAATCCTAAACTGAGTTAGGTCGGCATAAGCTAAGCCAGCAAAGTTTGGCCGGCACAAGGGACACTGTAAAGTATGTTTGGACCACCACTCTCGGAGTCAGAGAGTCCAGCACACAGATGTGAGCCATCCTCCCTGACTTCGAGAGTAGTCTAAACACGCTTTATGGTGGCCCTTGTGCTGGCCAAACTTTGCTGTCTTAGTTTATGCTGGCCTAACCCCAGTTTAGGATTACGCTCCTAAATTACACAGTTTAGGATTAGGATTATTTGATTTGGAGGTGTTAAAAATTGTTAAAAATTTTCCTGTCACTTCCGGCCATGACATCACTTCTATGTTAATGACATCACTAACAATGGGTCCCAACAGATTGTGATTCTAGAAAGTGGGTCCCAGTGCTAAAAGGTTTGAGAACTGCAGTGTGTTCCAGTACTCATGTTTAGTGACTCTGCAAATGTGCTGAAGATCATTAGCATGGAGTTCAATCTGAGATTTTAATTGTGAGAACGGATTATATCCCTGCCAGGTACTTTATCCAGATTAAAAGAGCAGAGATCCTAATTGCAGGGCATTCATGTGTTAGACTCGTAATAGTAGACAAAAATAGTATAGTAGGCTAGTTCATCATCGTTTTTATGTTCTGAAAAATTCCAAGATCACAGTTACTTTTTCAGCATACAGGGTGTAGCCATGAACTGAACAGCCTCTGGTGGAAGATGCAACGGGCCAGCCCACGAATCTACAGACTGTGGCTTCTGGAGCCACATTATTACAATCACGTGGATGGGGCAATTGTTGGTCATTCCGAACATAAGGAGATTCCGTATCTATTGCGTATGAAACAAAATATCTGCAGAGGAGATTTTAAAAAAACAAACACCGGAGAAGCAGGAGTCATTCAGCCAAAAACAATGACAAAGTACATCTTATGGTGAAGCTACCACCAAGCCCCTCTTTTTAAATGCCTTTCAGCCGGAAGGCTAAGAAAAGGCAACTGGAGTGCAGACAAGTGAAGGCTGTTTGCTTGTGCTGACTGGAGGGAGCAGCTGGGAGCTTTTCACAGGACAAGGAATCCTAATGGTTAATGACAGACATTAGTCCCACTTCTTTAATGTTCCCGTGTTTATTGAACTGAGAAATTGGGGCTTATTCCTACATTAACTCCTATTGACGATAGATCAGATCTTCCCTTGTCCCTTTAAAAGGCCTGCCTGCTCGTTAAGTCTCCCCCCTGGCTTTTCCTTAAGCCTGTGCTGAGTTGCAAAGTTTCTGGGCTCTGGGTTTGCACTTGAATGATGAGGGGGAAAGCAAGAGGGAGACAGATTAGCCAGCCAAAGTAGCCTCCATTCTCCCTTCAAACCCCCCCCCTCCCACTCCATTTAGTTCCCAGAGTAAAAACTACAATGTGGAGAAGTGTTAGAGATTTGCAGCCCATGTGGTGCAATTTAGAGTCAGGACCATAGCCAGGAACTCTGTGGAGAGGGGGGGCTGCGTAAAGGGAAGGAGGAAAGGGATTCATTGCAGAACTGCTAGAACGTCAAGACAGGTCATCGCATTCAAATGTTAGATGTGACGGTCCCTTTCCTTTCCCAATAGAGGAAGACCTTTTCATCAGATGAAGAGAACCTCTGGTCTGATTGATTGGATGCAAATGGGAAGAATACTGCAATGCCTGCACTGTGTTTGCTTATATCTCCCCGTGAGACCCTCCACAACTAATAGCAGCTTTTGTATATTTTGGATTGGGTTTGTAGCATGGAAAACAAGGTTAGACCCCCTTCCCACTAATGCTATGGTCTCAATACAATTATCCCCCGCTGTTTTTTAAAGAAAGAAATGTTCACACAAACAAGTGTCTGTTTATCCATCTATGTAATCTTCGTAGCTGAGTTTATCTGTGTGTGTTTCAGTGGATTTTGTCTTTCAAGAATTGATTTCACTTCTGGAAATCAAGAAAGAGGAAATAAATCAACTAGAGCAGTGTTCTTCAGCCTTGGAGTCCGGATGCCGATGGGGTCACGAAGCTTAAGGTTTGGGGTCATGGCGACCTGTGGACATGAAAAAGGTTGAAGACCACTGGACTAGAGTACCATCAGTTAAAGGGGGAGGCATCTGGTGTATCAGGAGATTGTGTCCCAGTCCTGCTCAGGTTCTTAGTAACCTGAGCTTCAACCTGAGCTTCTTCAGTAACCAGGCTTCATGGTCATTTTTTCTGCTCTCTTTAGTAAGGAAAATTAGTGAACAGTGAACAGTGCAGGGAGCAGGGGGTGGGTGGATAGGGTCCTGGGAGGGGGCAGGATCAGCAGTGATGTCTCCCATCTCAGAACTTTATTTATTTATTTATACATTGGGGTCATGGCACAAAAAAGGTTGAAGATCACCTTTTGAAGAACTAGTTGAAGTGGAAGAACAAGAGAAATGGAAGAACTAAAGAAATATTAAAGGTCAGTCAGTCAGTGACAGCCCAGTCCAACCTAAATCTTCCCCCACTGATGTAGCTGCGCCGTTGGGTGTGTGATGCACTCAGCAGTGGAATTTCAGATCCAGAGGCATGCTTGAGATAAGGAAACATCCCTCACCCCAAGATACGCTTCGACTGCCCCAACGGGTCAATTCAGATCTGCAATAACTGCCCACTTTCTGCCCTTGATACAGACACCTCCCTATCCCAGTCTTTACCCTGTTCCTCCTCCCTGTTCCTTCCACTCTCCACCAGCCGCCCACCCCTCTCATTGACTGACCCATGCCAGGGCTTCTCCTGAGGCCTCTGCTGTGTGGCTGCAGCCACACTCTGTGCAGCACCAGCAGCCCAGCTGTGCAGAATGGCATGCTTTGTGACCACCGCAGAGCACACTGCATTGCCGGAACATTCATTCTGGCAGCGCAGAGGCCGTAAATCACCAATGTTTCTCTTTAAAGAAGTGTTGCAGGTTTTTTCTTTCTTTCAGGGAAATCACTTGGAACCTCCTCAAGCCCGCCAGTTTCTGAAGTACAGCATTATATGTCTTTCTGATAAGAAATACATGTATAAATAAGGTTATAAAACACCAAATAAAACCAGTCCCACAAGGGGATTCTGTCCATATCACTGGATCAAGCCAGCAATTGTGTATCAAGAAGGTACACCTCTCCTTCTAAACAGATGGGGATTTTTAACACAGAATAATTGTGCAGGAGTTTACAGCATCTCGTACGTTGGCAGTGAATTCTTTGGAAGATAAGAGAAGTCCATAGATACGAGCTGCATTCTTGCAGGAAGAAAACGTTTCTTTAATAAATTGAGCAAGACAAAATAGAAATTTTTTTTATTAGTATTTATATTCTTTCTTTTAGTGGAAACATACCAAGTTGAGTCATGCTACAGACAAAAGCAATCGTAAAATTCAATTAAAACCACAGCACAATCAAAGCAAGAAAACAGGAGTAATTACATGGAAAAAGAACCAGAATGAGGACAGAGCAAACCAGGGCCACTGAGAAAGATGGTCAAGGCAGCTGGATCAGGTTGGGCTCTGAAGGTAGAAAATTTATAGCAACCTTATCTCTCCTAAAAGGGAAAGAATCCACGTTTTCCTACTACGAAGGGAATGAGGGCATCAGTTTGATGGCTGTCTTCAGGCAGATGACCAGTCAAATTATGCAGAGAAATGGGGAAAAAATATAAGGGGATTAAAGATGGAAAAGGGAGGAAAGAGGTCACCCAAGTTTGTCCTCTAAGATTATGTGCGTAATTGCCTCAACTCCATCATATATAATGTGTTTCATTACTCAATAGCTCAAAAGCCAAGGTTTTTTTAAATGATATCCCAGGGCCCCAAATTTATGTTCCATGCCCTTGGCTTATAACCAGCATCTCAACTCTGAAGTCTTCTCTAGTTTTTCTGAAACAATTATGTGATATTGAAATATGGACAGAGTTGTGGATCTGGTTCACTCTGTATGATATCATTAAGGTTCCCTGATGGACTATCATGTTGGTGCAGCTGGCTACGGAGGAACCCTTGTGAGCAATATTTTCCTAGTTTTCCAACATTCAGATACATTTCCCATTATTCAACAAATCTGAGGTTTTGAATCAATAAAATATTTTGCTTTGAACCAATGCATCAACTTTAGTAACCAATTAAAAATACGAATTTATCACAATCTTTAGTGATAATTTGATGCTGTGTAATTAAGATCAATGTTTCTCTTGAATCAAAATACGTATGATTTAGTACCTTAAAAATCACACTAAAATGTGTTTCCTACCTTGCATAAGGACAGTTCTAAAAGGTGACAGTCCTAAAACACTTTTAGGATTGTCCTAAAGCATAACAGTCTGATAAAGGTAACAATCTGAAGCACATTGAGAACACAATCCTAAACTGGAATTAGGCTGGCACAGTTAGGCCAGCAAAGTTTAACTGGCACAAGAGACACTGTAAAGTATGTTTGGACCACTCTCGGAGTCAGGGAGGCCAGCACACAGATGTGCGCCATCCTCCCTGGCTCTGAGAGCGGTCCAAATGTGCTTTACGGTGTGGCCCTTGTGCCAGCCAAACTTTGCTGGCCTAATTCCAGGTTAAGATTGCACTCTGAATGAACAAACTGAAAAAAGGACTTCTCTGAGCTCAAGCAGTTTCTCAAGTAGCAGTTCCTTCATGCTGCATGGCAAACTGGTTTTGAAATGGAATCTCAAGAACCATTTATGATATGGCATAAATCATCTCCAGGAAAATGCCCCTGGCCAGCACTATTTAACCTTTTTTCATCTCATGGTACACAGACAAAGCACTACAATTGTCAAGGCACACAGTCCACATTTTTTACAATTGACAAGGCACATCGCACTTCCGGCAGCGCATTCCCCAAACTCCCATGGCACACCTGCAAACTGTTCAGGGCACACCAATGTGCTGCTGTAGGCCAGTGGTCTCCTCTCCTCCCCAATTCCTCTTTGGCTCCATCATTTTGTTTTTCAACACAGATAAGGAGGAAGGATGGCGTGGCTCTAGTGCCGCAGCAAGGAGGAGAAAGGCAGCTGGCGAGGTGAGGGGTGGGTAACGTTTGGGCACTTCAGGCACCCAAAGGTCTTGGAAGGATCAGTGTGCTTCAGTTCAAAAAAGTAAGGTCAGCAATTTTGCTGGGTAAAGACAAGTTTCTTATGTGAGCTAAGTCTCTCTCTCTCTCCCTCCCTCCCTCCCTCCCTCCCTCCATATGTGCATGCACACACAAGCACACAAACATATACAGTATTAGCATACACAACTCAATGCTGTTCATTTGGCTTGATAGATTGTCTGGATTTTTTTAAGTACATAATGTGTTAAACAAGGCCAGTTGTTACACTGAATTTTGCTTCCGGCTTGAATCTAAGTCTTTTTGTTCCCTTAAGAATTAGTTTTGCCTATTCATTTCACCAGGAAGAACCTGGTGAACCTATTTCATAGGTTTACTCCAATCCATCCTTGGCAGGGTAGGGCAGGTAATGGAATTTGAATTAGGCTACATGTTCAGTTGTATTGCTAGTGGGGTGTGGAGGGTGCAGGCTGCACTGGGTGACATACTCAGGAGCGCGGTGGTGGTGTGGCACAACTACTGGCCAACACTGAAAATCTTGCCGTTTTTGAATAATATCATCACGTTACATAGCTATGTCCATCGATGTGGAATTTAATGCAGAATGCAATGAAACAAACTGCTCATCTCTATCCTATCAAAAGTTATAAGCAAATGATATTGTTGAAATGGATGTCCTGACCGAAAGATTGAAAGATGGAGATGCAACTAATATTCAGGATTATTGGAGATGTTTTTAATATTGGCTGGAAAGAAAAAGAATATAGTAATCAGTTACAGGAGTTATTAAGACTTAGACGGTAGGAATTTTATAAATTTGAATGAGGAATAAGAATTATTAAGTTTGGTATACCTAGTTGACTGAAAAAATATGCTTGATAGAGATTGTATACAAACAGTAACTAAGAGATGATGATGTAATAGCCGTAATCAATGTGTACCTTTTGTGCGAACCTTTGTATCCTCACCCGATGTTTTTCCCTGTTCTCCCTACCTATATCTTTATTATTATTATTATTATTATTATTATTATTATTATTAATAATAATAATAATAATAATAATAATAATAATAATAATAATAATAAGCAAATAACCAGAAAAGGGAAACATACCTTATGTAACAAAAAGTAGACTTCCCTAAAAACTGACCAATTAGACTGATTGTCCTGAAAGCCAATAGGTTGTTATTATGTATGGTCTGGTATGGGAGAAGGTCCATCGTGGGGGTGCACCGGGTGATGCAAACCCTAGTGACATCACTGAACATTTTAAGAATATCACTTTACATCACTCCTATTCAGGACTCACACCTTTTCCCCTGGAAGTTTCTAGGTGGCTGGTTTTGGAATTTACAACAATTACAGTATTTTCCATGATGCAAATTGCACAATGGAGTGGCTATAAAATCAAATATCATTATCTTGGTACTGTTGTGGTTGTAAGAAAAACTGTAGTGTGTATGCCTTAGTTGCAATTTCTACATACTGATAATATTTAGGAATCCTTGGGCTCCTGTCTAAAATACTTCCACCTTGGCGTATTAAAAGTGATCAATCTCAAGTTCTCCAAAATCAGAGACAATATTTCATTATAAACACTCTGTGATCCATAGAAAGGTCGGGGGGGGGGTTCATATGCAGAAAGAACTCTCCTTGCAAAATTATCAAACCCATGAGTGGTGGGCCCTGAATAAAGAGGGTCAGTTGTAAAAACTGACTCTGACTTTGCCTTTCATTTAATGGGTCTACTGCATTTTTTACTCTGATTATTAACTCTAGCTTTCCACCCCATGACAAGCAATGTGTGTGCTCAGTGTTAGCTGATGAATCTACCAATCCACCACTGCTCAAACATGTCACCAACAACTTTTAAGAAGTGTCCAGATGAACAGGATAACTCTCTGAACCCAAAGAGATCTCTAAAGAGGAATCAAAATGAAACCATTTCAATACAAAAACACCCTTTATGTTCCGTGCAATAAATAAAGTGTGGCATCTGCTGGAACAGACGAAGTGCTGAAATTCCAAAATGGTAGCCATGTTAGGTCAAACTAGACGATATACCTATTCTATGACTGGGGGCTATATGATTGATTTTTCAAATGCAAGCAGAAGCTTTGTAGGGGCCCAATCCAGATTGAGAGAGGCAACCCAATCCTACCTTACTACTCAAGGTGATGCAGCCATACTAATGGGGTGTGCACTGCATCCCACGGGGGAGTTTCAGGTCCCTAAATGACTCCTCCAGGTAAGGTGACATTTGTTCTATTCCCTGGGGTAAGCCCTCACTACTCCACTGGGTCCACTTGAACCTGTAGCAGCTATATAGCCGGCACAAGTCCAAGTGGACCCAAGATGGTAGACTGAAGTCAGGAAGGGAGAAAAGTATCATTGCCACTGATACTACCCCCTTCCTTGCCTTGATCAATTCCTCTCCCACCCCATCTCTGCCGCTCCCTCCTCTCCCTGTTCTACCCACTTTGGTAAAGTTGTACGGGCCAATCTTAGGCTCATGCCAAGTAAACAGAAAAGCATAATTAAAGCTGCACTGGAGCAGAACAAAAGCCCCCCTAGACCAGCATACTGTTTCCCATAGTGGTCCACCAGGTGCCTCTTTAGAAGCCCACATGCAGGAGAGAAAGGCACATTTCCCGCACATTGCTGCTCACTTGCAAGCGGTATCCAGAAACGTATGGCCAATGAATCTGGAGATGGTCCATAGCTGTCATGACAGCATCCTGGCCAGCCTCAGTTCAGAAGCTCAGACTCAGTTTGTCTCCTTCAGCAACTTCACCTTCTGAATCCTCCCAGCCAAAGTCACCCCAAGTCCTTGGCATGCCATCTTAGCTGTTGCCAGTGTTATTGTTGGTTAAGATTGTATTGCAATCAGGATGACCCCAGAATTATTCTTTGGCCCCCCCATCCACCTCTGACACAACCCAGCTTATCCACGTCCCTCCAGGAAGCAGTTGCTGTTCGATGCCCATGACACTGCCAAGCCCTGCTAGGGAGGCTGGAGGCAATTGACTTGGCTCATGGTCCATTCCTCACCCAACTAAAGGTTCCTCCCTTGAGGGAGCTTTAACAGGATCAAGACTTCATCTCATGCCTTCGGAACACAAATTCTTTCCTAACTGATGAAACCAGAGCATTTTTTTCCAAACTAATTGTATCTTTTTAGTGCCCTGAGTCAGATAAGCCATATCTCATTAGAGAGGGAAAGAGAAAGATTTAACATGAACTCAAAGCCTTCTTCTGAACATTAAAGCAAAAAGAATCCCTAATCACTACAGTATATATTTTATATAATTGCACCTTGGCAACCCCTCTCTTGCTCATTAAGCTGAAAAATACAAAGTGTGTTTTTACAAGGCAAGAAAATTCAGAGTCTATTATTGTTTATACATACAGAGTATGCCTGGGATCTGTAGAATCATCTGGTTTCATAGATAGAACAGCTAAAATATTTTCATTAGAGTATCAGGTCTATCTGAAAATGAGGAATCCAGTCTTCTGCCAATGTAAACTGACCCAGCTCTCCCAAAGTTAATAAGTTCATTGCCGTTTCGTTCTTTTTGCATCTGCCAAGTTCTATGAAGGTCCAGTCTGCCAGCTGAGAAATCTAGCCTCAAGACAAAAAGGCAATTAGAACCTGTGCCTTTTGAATGATTAAGAATTAATTATTCACTGAGATTCTTCATGATGGATTATGAAGAGGCGATGGAGTGGGGAAATATAATGAGCTCATACAAATGGCACATCTACAATGGGTTGAGCCCTTTCAGGGTTGCTTGGTTGTCTGAATCATCTTGCCCAGTGGTAAGGACATATACTAGGCCCAGATCCTTGGCAAAATATGTGGTAAATGGGCAGCCCAATCCAGAACTGCCCAGCTTCTGTGGAGCAGCAGTACCAAAAAGGCAGCCACCAGAGACTCCTTGGGAGAAGGGGGCATTTGTCCCCTTCCCCCAGGGAAAGCCCCACCACCCACAGTGGGGGTCCTCGGCTCACCACCAGCTATTTTGCTGGTGGTGAATTGAGCAGCTCCATGTTGGGCTGCCCAGGCAACTGCCAACCCAGGGATAAGATCTGGCAGTGGAAGCTACCCCACCACAGGGCCTCCCCAAACCCCCCCCCCCCCCCCGTGCCCCCCCCTCCCCCTGCCCCAAACTCCCAGATCAAGCCCCAAGTGGCTCACAGTTTATGTTAATGGGTTCTAAGTGGAACCATCTTCCAGGGTTCCATTTTTTCTCCAGTTTTATGCCATTTATATTGGCATAAAATATATGCCATTATCAGTTTTATGCCATTTATATTATATTGGCATCCTTCAGTCTCAAAAGACTATGGTAGTGCTCTGAATAGAGGTCCTGGAACAGCGTCTGGTATGGCTAAAAAGGCAAATTCGAGAGTGACAATCCCTTCCACACTGAGGGCAAATACAGTCCGTCCCCTGTCCAGCTCCCAGATTTTGCTGGTTTCAGGCCCGCCTTTTTGCCTGTTGAGCAAGTGTCTCTTCAACTTGGGAGTGGTCATGCTGCACCGCCTGCCTCCAAGCTGAACCATATTCCAGGGTTCCAATTTTTTTCCAGTTTTATGCCATACTTGTGGTGAAAAACAAGCACAGTCTCCCAACAGAAAGGAAAAAAAAAAGTCTCTCCTCTCTGGCAGTACTTTTGCCTCATTGTGCAGGATACCTGTAAGAACAAAGATTTCAAGCAACTCAAACTGGCCCAAGATCAGATAGACAATGAGCCCATTTCAGCAATACTAGCAGTGGGTGAACCCAGTGGTGTCATTCAAATGATTTAGGAACAGGAACTCACTTTTGATTGGCACTTGTCGGCGCCCGTTCTGGTCCGTCCCCCCTGAATGACATCACTGTCTTTGCCCCCCTAGGAATCCGGAGTCGCTCCCTTTAACCCTCTGAGTGCCGGCCAATCAAGAAGAAAAGCTCTTTGCAGAGGAATCGGGAGGGGGGAGGAGGGAGAGTGAAGTGGGCGGAGTCAGCCCTAATTTTAACTAGTGGAACTGAGTTCCCCCGCGTTCCCCCTGCATGACATCACTGGGTGAACCCACCCAAGAGAATTCTTGGGAATAACATGCCCCATCAGAGTTTTGGGCAAGATTATTTGTTAGCAGAATTGGGGGAATCAATTGGTCTCACCGTGACTGGCCTGTCCATGACACAGATGACACAGGTCATATTAAATAATGGGCCACATATTAAATAATGGGCCACAAGGGCCACTGTAATGCACATTTGAACCACTCTCAGAGTCAGAGAGGCCAGCACACAGACGTGCGCCATCCTCCCTGAATGGCCCAAATGCGCCACTTGCATTTACGGCGGTGTCCCTTGTGCTGGCCAAACTTTGCTGGCCTAACTGTGCAGGCCTAACTCCAGTTTAGGATTGCGCCCTTAATCTGCTCCTGCCTTCCTCCAGCCCACCACAGATGGACAGCTCTGAGCTGCTTCTTGACTCCCTTACCTCACTCCTTCGCATCCTTTTAAAAAACAGGAAGTACAGGACACCTTGGAAGCACATTGTGTGTGCTGCACTTCCTGTTTTGTTGAAAAGGGCATATGAAAAAGGAGCAAGGTGAGTGGATAGGCAAGCCGATTGCCATTTTCCACATGTCTTTTTCAGGGGTGTGTGCATGACATTTGCACTCACTTGAAGTGGCACCTGGGCTTGTGCCAGGCATGAGTCCCTCACACAGCAGAGTTGTGTTTTACAAAACCTTCCAATAACAACAGATTGTGAATAGCACTATGCAGGCAAAAATGAAAGAACAGGAAGCCAGGAACTAAAAAGGAGGTTAACCCATTGGCTCAACTAGCTCTAACCAACTAATAATAAGACAGGTTTCAATTCCTCTACTGTGGGAGGCAATCATTCACACCCCTGAGTAACTCTACTGTACACTGATGTACTCTGCTCACATGCTGTCCCTTCTATAACAATTATTCCATGGAAAATGGGGGTTGGTAAATGATAAAAATAAGATTCTTACCTTATTTGTAGTATTCTAGGCTACATAATGCCATCCCAGGTGTCTCTAAGCCCTGGAATGTGTCAATATAGGTTCACAATAGGGTTCTGAAACCTCTGGTCAGGTTTTGTGCAACCTGGTGTCAGGAACTCTGGGTACATAAGAAGAGTCCTGCTGGATCAAGCCAAAGGCCCATCTAGTCCATCTCACAGTGGCCCACTAGATGCCTCAGGGAGCACACTGGACAAGATACCTGCTTCCTGTTGTGCTCCCTTGAACCTGGCATTCTGAGGTAGCTTACTTCTAAAGCCAAGCGGTCGCTCACACCCATCATGGCCTGTAATCTGTGATGGACTTTTGTTCTAGAAATCTGTTCAATCCCCTTTTAAAGGCATCTAGGCCAGTCACCCTCACCACATCCTGTGGCAAGGAGTTCCATCCACTAATTATACCGCTGGGTAAAAAAAATATTTTCTTTTGTCTGTTCCAAGTCTAACACTTTTTAGTGGATGTCCCCTGGTTATGGTGTTGTGTTGTGTGAGAGGGAAAAGAACATCCCTCTATCCACTCTGTCCACCCCCTGCATAATTTTGTATTGTTTCCATCATGGCCTCAAGTGCCTTTTTATCTATGCTGAAAAGCCCCACACATGCTGTAGGTTTTCCTCATAAGGGAGGTGCCCCAGCCCAGTAACCATTTTGAAATCATTTGGGTAGAACCCACTGGAGAGTTAAGTGGCTCTCTTTAAATTCCATGGTGAATTCTGTTCATCTGGAAAATTTAACCAATAGTACATACACACACAACTTCTAGTTCATTGTTAAGTCATTCAAAACTGTTCTCAAACATCCCCATACAAAAATTGGTGAATAAGGTTCATAGTCACCGATCTTCTCACTGAATTAAAGTAACTAGACGTCAGCAGATTTATGGCTCTTACTAATTAAAAAGTTATGGAAGATGCTTTAAACGTGCAACATCTGATTTAAAACTAGGTGTGCAGAAGGATGCTCTGACTGGAGCTCATCTGATCTTTTTCAGACCTGAGCCCACCTTCATCCAATGGATACAGGAACAGTTCCATTCATAGATACAAAAAGCAATTCCTAGGCAACCCATCAGAAATTGGTGCATCTGGCCATGGCTATAATTACTTCCAGGGATGACCCACCCATGAAGTGAGGCAAAACCCATCCATCATCTCTGCACTAGCCTCACTCTGCCCCGATTTGTCCCTGCATACTCCGTCTCCTCACTCTGCTGCTCTGTGTTTTGAAGCATGGCATGGGAGCAGTGTGGGGCTGGAACCAGGAGGCCAGAAGAAGACCCGTCCCACCCAGAGGTGTTTCTACAGGGATGGCAAAGCTCTAAGTTTTGCAAGAAGCCTTACCCTGTCGTGTAAATCCCTCCTCTCCCTTGCTGCTGTAGCCAGTAAGCAACAAGATTGGCTAAAACGGTGCAGGAGAGGAGTGATTTCCACTGCAAGGTAAGGCTTCTTGCAAAACTTAGAGCTTTGCCATCCCTGTAGAAACACCACTGGTCCCACCACCCAAAAGGAAGCTTTTCTCTTTTGGGGTAGTGCTGCTTCTCCAGGCTTCCTTGTTCCAGCACCCCCCCCCACACACACACACACACTGGTGCCCTATTTCAAAGCAGAATAGCAGGCTGAGGAAGAACAAAGTAACAAAAGGATTGTGGGTACACACGCTTTTTAGCTCTGAGACCCATTTTTTTAGAATGACAATATGTCCTGGACCCAGCAGAAGTGATGACTTGGTCAGAATACAGCAATGCAGTGGTGTCATCTAAATGATTTAAGAACAGGTACTCACTTTTGATTGGCACGTGTCAGGACCCGCCCACCGGAAGTGACGTCATAAGCCAGAAGTGATGTCGTGGCAGGAAGTGACATGAAAAAAGCCCTTTTTGAGGCCTCAGATGATTTTAAACTGACCCAACAGTTGCAACAGTATTCCACAGCACCCCCAGAACATGTTAAGGAGGCCTGGCATCATGTTAAAACCCCAGAGCAACTCATTTTTCAGTGGCAAGGAAAGGAAAGGCTCTGCTCGCTGCCTACCTGCCTGCCTGGCTCTGAGAACATGCAGGCAACTCGAACATGCAGGAAATTCAAACATTGCAGAGAGCGGAGTCGACGAGTGGGAGAGCAAATGGGCGGGGCCAGCTGTAATCCTAGAAACCGGTACTCGCGTACCCCCGCGTACCCCCTGCATGACATCACTGCAGCAATGGGTTATTTTTCAGCTGTTTTCTAAAAGCAAAATAAATCAGAAAGATAGAAAAACCCTATTTACAACCTTGACACAAGCAAAATAACCACATTGCCATTCCCCTGTCCAGTGACCCCATCTTTCCATATTTTCAATGATGGCTGCACTAGATGCTACACGACCCTGTTATAACCCAGAAGTGTTTTGTGTTTTTTCGGTACGTGTATAGGCAGGCAATCCCAACATCAGGTAATTGTGACTGGTCCCCTCCTGAGACACCATTTTGTAATTGTCTTCACCTCCCAGTCCACCATTTTGTAGCTCACTCCAGCTTGAACCGTACCTGGTTCTGCTCTCAGATGCCAATATGCAACTGCCTCAAACCGTAGACCCCAGAACTGGTTTTGAAAGAAAAGGCAGGTCCCACAAGCCTGCCCAACCCTGCTCTAAAGAAACAAAAGGAATAGTCTTATGGCTTCCTGAATATTATTCCTCATGGTTGTGATCATCCCTGTGAAAGCATACTTAGTTTATTTGCTCATATGGCTATTGCTGTGTAGTTTGGTAATTTCATGTGTTTTATCAGACTATCTATTCATCCTCCTTTTATCCTGTCAGACCCAAGTATGCTTATTCTACTCCAAATGTGTTCCATATTCCAACAGGGTCTTTTTTCTTTTTTCTTTTTTCTTTTCTGTGCAGCTTCCTTGCTCAGGGTTGCTCTTGCATGTTCATATACTGCCATCTACTGTGAGTAAAAGCAACTGCAAGCAAATTATGCCCAAGGAATGAATGATCTGAAAGCCCATAAAGCAAAGCAGTTCTCTTGGTGAAGATAAACTGACTGCCTGGGAGACCACATGGAGACCATGTGTAAGCTGCTCTGAGATCCCTGGACAAAAAGTGGGGTATTCAAGTAATAAATAAATAATAGAACAATCCAATCCTCTCTAGCCCCATTTTTCTCAAATGCCCCTTGACTTAAGTTTCTCTCTTTTTAAGCGCCAAAGTAGCATTACTCTGGTTTTCCTGATCCTGAATGCCTATAAATGCCCTTTCTCCCCTCCCTGGAGTCCATTTTAAATCTTGACTTTCAGCACTGCTGAGCAGCCAAGCCGTGTGTGTGTGTCTTGGACGGACTGCTGAATACCAAAGGCATTCAAAAGCAGGGAGCACATTTCAAATTAGTAAAATGTGCTTCAGGATAGTTAAGCTTTGAAAAGAAAAATTGCACAGATGCCTTTAGTATGATGCTAAAACACTGAGCCACAGAACACCTTATGCACAGATACTCAGGGCACAATCCTAACCTGGAGTTAGGCCGGCACAGTTAGGCCAGCAAAGTTTGGCTGGCACAAGGGCCACCATAAAGCACATTGGACCACGCTCGGAGTCAGGGAGGATGGTGCCCATCTGTGTGCTGGCCTCTCTGACTCCGACAGTGGTCCAAACATACTTTACGGTGTCCCTTGTGCTGGTGAAACCTTGCTGACCTAACTGGGCCAGCTTAACTGCAGATTAGGATTGAGCTCTCAGATATGTTTGTTTACATTTCGGCGGGGGCTGAAGACCTTTTTATTCCAAAAAGCTTTTAACTGCTGACAGGCTGGCTGCAGAGGCGTTTCTACAGGGAGGGCAAAGCTCTAAGTTTTGCAAGAAGCCTTACCCTGTCATGTAAATCCCTCCTTTCCCTTGCTGCTGCAGCCACTAAGCAACGCCAAGTTGTTGCTGTTCCCTGTGAGGATTGGCTAAAACGGTGCAGAAGAGGAGTGATTTCCACTGCAAGGTAAGGCTCCTTGCAAAACTTAGAGCTTTGCCATCCCTGTAGAAACGCCACGGGCTGGCTGGCTGGCTGGTTTGTGTATTTTTATAGTTGATTTTATGATCCACTGGGCATGTTGTTTTTTAAATTGTATCTGTTTTAATTTTGTTGATTGTATTGTTTTTAACATTGTTTTTAATTGCTTTTTAATGTTAATTTTATATTGTATCTTTTTTATATTGTAATGCCGCCTTGAGTGCCTCCGGGCAAAAAGGCAGGGTAAAAATCAAATAAATAATAATAATAATATGAATCAGCAATGTGTCTCTGAACATTCACAAGAGTCTATGGTGGCCAATGTTGGCATTTGTGGCAAGCATACTTCTTCCCTTGGCTGTGAAGTTTTCTTAAAGAAAATAAGTTGTTCAACGTAAGCGCACCTCCTAATAAAACACTGAATGTGCAGTTTGGGCTGGAGTGGTAGCACATAGAGGATAAGAGATGCTCATCTAGTAGCCCTGCCCTTCGGCTTTGTAGTGCTGCTAGATTAGTAGACTTCTATTATTTATTTATTTATTTATTTATTTAGGACTGGCTTGAAAGTACGCATATTAGCAGAATCCCTAGGACATGGGAGTGATCACACAAGCATTTGATCAATAAACAACATATAGAAGTGGGGGTTTTTTGGTTGAAAACCACTTTTTGGAGGTAAAACAATGACTTTTGGCAGTTAAAATATCTGAATAAAAACACAAAACACCGCATTTTGGTGTTTAAGATATTTTCCAGAAATTAAGATAGACTTCTAATTAGAAATAATACTGTGGCTGAATCTGCTGACACTATATCACCTATATCATCTACCTAGTACACTTTTAAAGCATATAAAATTAATAAAAATGAAAACTTGGAATGAGAATGTAGAATAAAAACACATAACACAGCAATTTACTATTTTAATCAAGAAATTTTTGGAAAAATTATCACCAAAAACCCACAACCCTATATATGTGTTTACAAGAGGAACATGTTAAGACACCCCTCCCTGCTGATGCTGCAGCACTGTGAAGACAAAACTACAGACAATTATGATGGGACCGGTCAGGTACAAAAGAGGTGATCAATGATGCCTTACTGTACATTGTTGATGTCAGAGCAGAAGAGACCCCAGGTGTCAGAAGCCACCAGATGATTTTCCATAATGATATGCCACTCCTGTTTAATACAGTCCCAGAAGACACAACTAACAGCATGATGAAGTATTATGTATTATTAGACCAAACACAAGGTCCCTACCCTAAGGAGTCTCCAATCCAAATTAGACAGATAATCTAACAAGACCTTGCACAACATCATCATAAAAGGGTGTGAGAGGCAGAAGGGAGAATATAACATCAAATGAGAACTAGGCTCTTGGGGAAACACGAATTACAGAGAATAGGGACTGAATAATTAGAAAGATTGCATTTTTAGGTGAGAGAGAGAGAGAGAGAGAGAGAGAGAGAGAGAGAGAGAGAGAGAGAGAGAGAGAGCGCAGGATTCTGATCAGAGCCACAACACATGCTGCAAAAGCATGAGGGAACTGGATGACCAAGTGTCATACATGAAAGAGGCCCAGGGATGTCTGCCACTGCACAGGATTGATGCACATAGATACTACTAAGGACCAAATTACATTAATGTTCAGGGCATCCTTCGAGCTTCCTCCCCAAAACCAGAGCTGCCGTGTACTGAGCCAGATCTGGACCACAGAGTATGGGAGTGGATTCTGCCCCATTGTTTCAGTCTGAATTGGTCTTCTTTACAGCTGCTAATTTTCCAAGGAAGGCTCCCATGGTGTGAAAAGGGATTGCCTTCCCAGTACAAATAGCAACCATGGGGGGGGCAGAATCTGGACTGGGATTGTGGCAGGGCAAAGGTTTAAAGCCCTGGTCCTTAGAAGCCACAATCCCAATCCGGATCAGGTCCTCCATGGTTCTACATGTAGATTGGCCCTAATGCAATGAAGAAAAATATTTGGCAAAGCAGGTGAAGTAAAATTCTGACAATTTCTGCTCTTCTCTGTTCATGAAACTAGGGCCAACATGTGCTGCTGTACAAGTTTATAAGAAAAGCTTGTAAGACAGATAACTGTACTTGGTGGTGGTGGTTTTGTGCATGACTGTTGCTGCTCCATCCTGTTATGCAGTAGCATAGCTACCTGTGGGGCAGGGGATGGGGCGCCCTGGGTGCCACACCATGCACTGCTTCCTTCTCCCCTCTTCTCCCTCACTCTCTTCTCTTCCATGTTCAAACACAATGACTCATCAACTACAGAACCACTCACAATCTTCACTCCTTCTTCTCTCTATGGAACCAAGTTAACTAGCTCTTGAAGCACTACATTCTCTCTCTCTCTCTCTCTCTCTCTCTCTCTCTCTCTCTCTCTCTCTCCCCTCCCCCCAAGCAACAAACCTTTAGGTAGTTCTCTGTGTTGGTCACTCTCTCTCTCTCTCTCTCTCTCTCTCTCACACACCACACACACACACACACACACAGAATGAGAGAAGAGAGAGAGCGCTAAATGGGATGTGGGGGAGACTGCTCAGGAGCAGAGCAGTGATGGACAGTGGGCATGGCATGCCATTTTGTGCCCATCTGCTGCTTATGCTGGTGCTCATTAACAGTCTGGCCTTGATAATCCTGATACCTATGTGCAGATATTACATTAAACACATTTCTTTTTAGAATTTCCATGAGATGTCCATGTGCGTGCTAATTCCAAGATGGGTTTGCTTTAGAGAAATGTACAACTGCCACTAATTGCAACCTCTAATTGCAAACTATGCACTAAAACCAGATTTATCAGTCTCTGTTAGCTGTAGGTAATGAAAGTTTTAATGGGATTCTACAACTATGGAGTCCAGGGATAGATCTGTTCGGCTTTCTTTGATCTCAGGCAGTTTTTCCACCTGTTGCCAGTGCAGACTCGTACACATGCATGCATCTACCAATACATGTGTAAACAAACACAATCTTGAGTTTGTTTGTCCAGCCCAGAGTTGAACTCACTTGGGCAATTTATAACATGAGATGTCAAAATGCAAAGTATGGCTGTTTTCAGCTGGATAGTAGAGCAAACACCCTCAAAGTGCATCTGATGATGCTAACGGTAGACAGCAGACAGAGTTTTCCAAAAGAAGATCAATTTTATTAAGGAATCTAAAGGAAAGAAAGGCAGCTAGATGTTCATGTATGGCCATTTATACAGAGGTTTTAGTGGATGTGGATGAAAGGCTGCTGCCCCACCAAAGGCTGCTGAGGAAATTTCACAGTCAGGGAATAAGAGGGCAGGTTCTCTTATGGATTCAGAATTGGTTGAGGGTCAGGAAACAGAGAGTGGGGGTCAATGGGAAATTTTCACAATGGAGAGAGTGGAGCGCCCCAAGGATCTGTCTTGGGGCTGGTGGTTTTCAACTTGTTCATAAATGACCTGGAGACAGGGATAAGCAGCAAGGTGGCCAAGTTTGCGGAATATAAAATTGTGGACATAAAAATTTTCCGGGTGGTGAAAACCAGAAGGGATTGTGAAGAGCTCCAGAAGGACCTCTCCAAGTTGGGGGAATGGGCAGACAAATGGCAGATGTGTTTCAATGTAGACAAGTGTAAAGTAAGGCACATTGGGGCAAAAAGTCAAAACTTCACATACAGGTTTATGGGTTCTGAGCTATCTGTGACAGCTCAGGAGAGAGATCTTGGGGTGCTGGTGGACAACTCGACGAAGGTGTCAACCCAGTGTGTGGCAGCAATTAAGAAGGCCAATTCCATGCTTGGAGTAATTAAAAAAGGGGTTGAGATTAAAACAGCCAAAATTATTATACCATCATACATATCAATGGTCATCACATCTCAAAAAGGACATAGTGGAGCTGGAACAGGTGTAGAAGAGAGCGACAAAAATGATTACGGGGCTGAGGCACCTCCCTTATGAATAAAGACTGCAGCATTTGGGGCTCTTCAGTCTGGAAAAAAAAGCGCCTGAGAGGGGACATGACTGAGACATAAAATTATGCACGGGAGGGATAGAGTGGATAGAGGGATGGTTCTTTTCCCTCTCTCACAATACCAGAACCAGGGGGCATCCACTGAAATTGAGTGTTGGGAGAGTTAAAACAGATAAAAGGAAATACTTTTTTACCCAGCGGGTAATTAAGCTATGGAACTCCTTGCCACAGGAGGTGGTGATGGCATTTGGCCTAGATGCCTTTAAAAGGGGACTGGACAGATTTCTGGAGGAAAGGTCCATCGTGGGCTATAGGCCATGATGGGTTGGGCAACCTCCTTACATTAATAGTAGGCTACTTCAGAATGCCAGGTACAAGGGAGTGGCAACAGGATGCAAGCATCTTATTGTCTACTGAGTTCCCTTGTGACCTCGTGGGCCACTGTGAGATACAGGAAGGCTTAGATGGGCCTTTGGCCTGATCCAGTGGGGCTCTTCTTATGTTCTTATGTTCTTAAAGGGTGCTTGTCAATAGCTCTGCTTGGACAGGCACTGGTTAAGTGAAGGAGGGGCGGAGTGAGAGCAAGTTGGGCTTAGTTTTCCCTGCCAGAGATGACCCAAGGGGAGAGAATTAGCAGGAGGTTTAAAACAATCACTGGGAAACTGGAGGGTTTTAGAAAGGAAATGGAGTTGTTATGAGGGTTAGGAGAGAGGAGAAATTACCCATTCTTACTCAGCTGGTTAGGTTAGGTAGGCCCAGAGGCGTCATCCTACCGGAATGGGGTGGGACCCCATTCCGGTAGTTCCGGGGAGAGCGGGAACGGAGCAGCAGCGTGCGGCAGACTCCGTGCGCTGTTTTTGCCCACCCGCCTGCCCCTGCGCCTGGATCGCTCTGTAAGAGAGCTCTTCCGGGCACAGGGAGACGTTGCCGGGCACTGCAAGGGGGCAGGGAGATACAGCTCACCCGTCCGTCCCCGCGGCATTCCGGATCCTGGCGCCAGCAGCGTTCCGGTTGCTGGCGCCAGTGAATGACGTCACTGAGTAGGCCTTCTGTGAAATGAGGCCAGGCTCCACAGCTTCAAATCCGGGGGGGGGGGGCTGAGAGAGTTAAAAAAGTGCTCCTTGGTGGGCAAGGAAATAGTACCTCCAGAGGTGAGGGCAGCTACTGAGGTAAGAAATTTCTCTGAACAGGAAAGACCATATCAAAAACAAAAAGTCTCTATGGAGGGAGAGACTAACAAAACAGACAGCTGTCAGTGAGGCTGAACTTTCATCCTTCAGTGAGGAAGGAAATGTTAAAATTCTGCTCCCCAACCAGGGATAGTTATAGGACTTTGGACAAAGAACACGAAGACATTCCTGAGTGATTAACGGTATCTGGAACATCTCCTGGGTGTGCAGCCAGGAGTTTCCTCTGACTGAGGGCACAGAGGCTTGATTGCACCCCAGTTGGAGAGGTTTTTCAGGGACAAAGGTTATGGCAGGTGTGGGCTGCACCCACGCCCAGGTTATTGATGGGAGAGGCTTTCTGGAGAAGGAATCAGAAAAGGTTGTCCCCACGGCCTGGCCACTGGGCAGCTGAATGTGATTTATTACACAGAGAGATGTGGAGCTGCAAGCAAGATTACACCAAGGCAGAGCTCCCAAATTTGCAAGGCCTTAGAGCCGCAGTTCTCAAACTGTGGGTCCGGAACCCATCAGTGGGTTGTGGCCCAATTGTGAGTAGTTTGTGAAACTGACGGGGCAGATTAGGCTACGTTCACCAAGGTTTACCAAGCTACTATGGGGTGGGGGGGGAGCATTTCTGCCTAATCACAATTACAGCCACACTCCTTGGCATTTCTAAATCAGGCAGTAGCTTCCAGGGCCTCTTAGAGGAAGGTGACACATGGATGCACTGAAGTCTACAGCTTTCCTTTTCTTTCCAGCATTCTGATCAATGGCCTTTTCTCAGTGATGTCATGCAGGGGGAACGTGGGGGAACTCAGTTCCACTAGTTAAAATTAAGGCTGACTCCTCCCATTTCACTCTCCCTCCTCCCCCCTCCCGATTCCTCTGCAAAGAGCTTTTCTTCTTGGTTGGCCGGCACTAAGAGGGTTAAAGGGAGCGACTCCAGATTCCTAGGGGGGCGAAGGGGAAAGGGCTGCAGTGGGGAAGTCCCACTGACACGTGCCAATCAAAAGTGAGTTCCTGTTCTTAAATCATTTAGATGACACCACTGCCTTTTCTTAGCCGGTTCTTGATTAGAAGGAGCCTTGCCTCAGTCCCTCCAGGGTGAACTCCTGGTGGACTCTTAGGAATTTCAGCTAAAGGTCCAAGATGGAGTTAGAAGAGATGGCGCACATTTCGGAAAATGAGGTCACCGGCAACACATCTTTTCTCACATTTGAGACATGTACCCAACAAAGGCAAACACTTTCTCAAAGCCTGTGAGATATGGTAATATAAGAAAATACAAAAACAAATGAGGAAGGATGCCTAGAATCAGCTCGACACAGTCTGAACATTGTCAGAATGTGATTCTCAAATTATTGCCTGGGAAAAACCCTGATGGCTCTTCCCCTCCATCCTTTCCGACACAAATGCCGGCACTTAGTCACTCAGCAGGTCTTTAGGAAGAAAGCTAAGAGGATTTTCCTCTTCAGGCTAAACCATCTCCAATGACCTCACCCTCAGTGAATCAGCAGGTGGTTGGGATATAAAAGAGTTTGCTATGGTTTTAATTTAGGGCAAGAGGCATTTACTTCAACATCATTGGATAAATTAATAAAAAAAGTCATGAACGTGCATCGCTGTGGCTAAACTGGTTGAATTCAGCACAGGCTGCCTTTTAGGATTCTGCCCCCCTCTGTGCTTTATTGCTTTCTGTTGAATGTGGGCATTAGCATTTAGTCTAGCAGAATAAAAAAGTGCATCCGTAGCAGAAGAAAATGAATATTAGTCCAATAAATCCCATTGAGAACTTTACATATGCAATCAGATTACAGATATATTTAGTAATGCTTGTATAATAGTACTTTGCTAAGCAGTAGTTCTTTTGGCACTATCATCTCATATTTTTTAGAGCGTAATCCAAACTTACCTGTAGGCCAGGACAAGTCCCTTCTGCCGGCCTGTGAGTGTTGCCAATAAGCTGTACAGTGCATTTGTGCCACTCTCGGAGCCAGGGACACCGGCGCACAGATGTGTGCCATCCTCCTCGTGCTGGTCCCAGTGCCAGATAAGACTGGTGTCCAGAGGCTGGAACAGGGGTTCAGGGAGGACAGAGGAAAGGTGGAATGGGGTGGGGGAACCAGGGAGGGGGTGGGGCCAGCCTGGGGAAGGGGTGGAGCCATGATCCTAACCCCAGTCCCTGTTGACTTACACAGACTGCTCGGATTTGGCCAGCGATTTCGCTGGCACAGATCTGAGTAGCCCCACAGGGATATCTGGGGCTTTACTCTGGGTAAGGGGAAAATATCTCCTTACCCCGAAGTGACCTCCAGTTGCCTCTTGACCTGCGCTGCATACAGCACAGGCCAGCTTTGTTCCAGCGAAGGTTAGATTGCACCCTTAGAGGCAATACTGCATGGCTGTTCTGGAATGAGATGGGTCATCGCGAAACTTGGTTAGCAGAGGCGCTTTTCTCTGGGGCAGCTGGCGAGATGGGGCAGAGGGCAGTAAACAGCCACTGCTGCGGAGTGGTGAATATGAGGGAGGGCGGGGCATGTCTTTACTGACAGCTGTCGCAAGGAGGCAGCAGAGCATCTCATATAGCGCTATAGCACTGTGCAGGTGCCTTGTCAGGGAGTGGTAGGAAGCACCAGCTGATAACATGATTAGCGCAGACTTGGCAAGATTGCTGCTGGCTATACACAACCGCATGCCTGCACAGCACTGCCCCACCTCTGCTATCCTCCAGCATTAGCCACTAATGGTACATGGGCATCAACCAATTACTCCTTAGCTATGATTGTCTCATAATCAGCAATGACAGAAAGGGGCAACCTGCCTCAGACAAGTAGGTTGCCTCCCTGCTGCCACTCCCATTGCTGGACTCTTGTGGTCACTTAAAGAAATGGCATGTTTTACATAATCAGGACGCTTTTCTTTATTAGCTTTTTTTTTTGGGGGGGGGGGGTTAGGATGGAAGCCTCAATGTGAATTGGACCATTATTTTTCTTTCAGAAATCTAACATGTGGGGCAAAGTTCATTGGCCCCCAAATTCACATTGCCGTTTCTGTTTCTTTTCTTAATACAAGGCAGGCCATAGTGATTGCTCTCTCTTGTTAGAAGTGGGATCTAGAGAGCAATGTCCTGCTTTTATGAAGTCCTGGTTGGCCAAAGCGCTGAAGTTGGATCACCTCACTTTCAATTATTCCCTCAGGACAGGGCCAGGGGAAAATGGCTTCATACATGCAGTGCCAGGATATTCCCACTCAGTGTGGCAATTCCTACCATGCAGAGAGGAGCATGTGTGAAAAGAGTTACCAGGTCAGTTTTTAGCCACATGGGTCCTCCTTCTTCCTCCAGTCGGTAGCTCCAGGGGCATGGCAGCCACACAGTACTTCCCCACAGCAACCTTAGCTCCAACCACAATCACAGTCCCAGCAGCATCAAGTATCCTTCATCCAATCCGTTAGTCAGTCAAACAATCCGTCCGTCACAATCAGCCACACTTTCCAAACTCCTTCCTTCCATTCTTCTCTACAGTACACAACCCTCTTCCACCTCTCTACACACACACACCTGTCTGACAATCAAGCTTCCACTTTTATTCCTAGGTCCTCATCATCCTACTAGGCTGCAGCTGTGAACTAGCTGAAAGCAAAGGCTCTGAGGTTAACCCTATAATTCCTGGCTGACATAGACAAGGGGCCACTGCTGATACCATTCCCTGTCTCTTTGGGGTAATCTTGGGATAATGCCATTTTCCATTACAGTAGCCAAGCACTATTCGGATTGGTGCCTCTATGGAGACAAGAGATCCCAGACCTATGGAGGGGGAGAACTGAAAGAGCTTGCAGGCTGGGTCACAGGGTTTTAAAGCCCTTCAAGACTTACCCACTTTTAAACCCACTTCAGACTCTGAAGGTGGGCCTCAGCCCAGTGCATGCTCCTGTTTCTTCCGGATTTTCTTTTTCATTTCCTGGAACTCTGGACAGAGGCTATTTTGCAAGGCTGTGAGCTTGAGCCACTGATTCAGCATCCTCGGAGCCCAGGTAGGACAGAAGGCTCTGTTATTCACTAAGCAATGTTAACAGTGACAATGTGATCATCCTTATCAATTGGGTACATCAAATAGGTATATATTATTAAGAGTAGCAAATGGTAGATCTTGTAGTGTGAGCAGAAATACAGACCATTACACATGCACACAACATTATTTGTAAAGTATTTGTAGTAATCTCTGTTTTGCATTCCCTTGCTTAGGGTTATTTTTGCTTTCCTCTCAAAAATAACATAATGTAAATGCGTTTGGCTGCAGTTGGTTTGGCATTCTGTTGAATTGCTAGAGTACAGTAATCTCTTGGTTTACTTCCTTATCTGATTGGGAGAGTGGATCTGATGCAAAGGCACTAAAAGTTCAACAAGAGAACAGTTCTGGAGATACTATGTTAATTTTCTAGCAATAATGCGCTGGAGATTTCATTTCTACCAATGTTGCTCTAACGCATCATTGGTAGAAAATTGTTTCACCATGTTAAAGTGCATCTTAATCATAATGAATTATTATGGCTGTCCTGTGTACAGCATCCAACCTGAATATGACCATCCAGTGTACAGCATCCAACACGAATGATCCAGTTCACGCAATCACTTCTGCTGTCTAATTCACCACCACCACCTATTGCCCCCAGCAAGCCCAAAATGATCCCAGGGATACCAACATAATGCATGAATATGTTTAAACTAGCAATTATAGAGTTCCTCTCATACATTGGTTCAGATCTGTTTTTTTTTAAATTAATGAGCTGATTTGAGCTCTTTCCCACTCTAGTCAAAGGGATATTCTTTCATTGTTTAATGGTTACATTTTTTCTCCAAAAGTCATAACTTAAATACATTAATGAAGCTTTCCAATGCATTGATGAGGGATCATAGTAACTTTATGATAGTAGCTTCATAGCCATTTTTTGTCTCCACGTCCCTTTACTGAAAATAGGATATAACTACATAAAGAAGATACCAAAAGTTACATCATATACCGTACCTTCTTCTTCCTTACATCAAATCTGAGATAATTTTTCTAGTGTTACTTTCAGAACATACTCTCAAACATTTGTAGTCTAATCCTCCTCTTTCCCTTTTTCTTTTGCACACCTTTTTCTTTTGTACCTAAACACATTCTAGGATACTTTTTAATTCTCTTCCCTTCCCTCCCAACTTTTCTCCTTCTTCAGTGCCCTTATATCTAGTGTCGAACCTTCTTTTTTACCTTTTTCTCATATATTAATCTACAAACAACAGAAGAATTTGTATTTAACCCTCAAGCCTGCTGCTTTGGCATTTCTCTCACAAGGATGCCTTCTGGTTTTGTTCTGTGACTGTTTCTTCCTGATCTAGATTCATGCACTATTTTGTCTTCAATGTTTGCTGCCTTGAAATGCGGATTTTTCTGACTCTACAGTAGCTGTTAACAAAAAAAAAAAAAGTTCATAAGCAGAGAAGGAAATCCCAAGAATCTACATGCCACTCTTTATTTCTACCACAAGAAACCAAAAATACTTTAAAATGATAATTCCAGATTTTATCAGTGTGACTGGTTTCCATTAACTTTTACAGCACAAAGACATTAAGGGAAATTTAGAACCATCTTATCTGCACTGGTATATTTTACTGATCTTCATATTTTTACTTGTTAAGTAGCAGACCACATTTCTACCCTATCAACAGTCAGTACTCACCCGTTTTTAACAGGACGGCATGATGATGTCACCCTGCCCCCAGAGCGATATAAGCTTTGGCTCCAGGACCCAATCCTAGCCAATTTTCCAGTGCTAATGCAGCCATGCCAATAGCGGCAGTCATTTGTTCCCTCCCTTGAGGCTGCTTTGCAGCTGCATTGGCACTGGAAAGCACTGGATTGGGCTTGTAGTCAGGCCTGAGAGGACACGGGGGCAAAATCCAAGGGCCCAGGCTTCCAGGGGGCTGGGGCCATGACAAGATAAACTGTACAGTACAAAACAAATTTATTAAAAGATAATATGGGTGCCTCAGTCTCAACCCATCCAGGGCTGAGTGTCCATTACAGCTTCAACCCACATTCCATGCTTCTGAAGACTGTAGTTCACAAAGGATAGCTCCAGTGGTGTCATCCTGGTGGAACGGCCCAGTACGCCGTTCCGCCAGCTCCGCAGACGGGCCTGGGCTGCGCTGCCTCTCCTGAGGACGGGCGAGCTGCTCCTGGGCCCGCCTGCCTGCCCTCCCGCACGTCCGAATCGCTCTGAAATGGAGCGATTCGAGGCGTAGGGAGGCGCAGGGAGGCGTGGCTGTCCGCCATAGGGGCGGAGGGCTGCCAATCATCTGGGCGTTCCGGTTCCTGGCTCACCTGGATGACGTCTCTGGATAGCTCTAATAGCACTCAGATTCCTTAACAAACCACAGTCCCCCCAGAATGCATTGGGAGAATAGAAGTGCATTGAAAGTAGATTAAAGCTGTAGTGGAACTGCAGCCTACGTCTTCTCCAAAAACACCAGCAGGTATTCAAACATAGAAAAGTGAAACACACAACTACAGACCAGACCAACTAGGCACCAGTAAGTCACGCAGTTCAGTTCCTAGAATTCCTAGGGCCCATTGGGCAGTTCGACCCTGCCTTCTAGCTTAAGGGGTGTCTAAAACAGGAGTGTCAAACATAAGGCTGATGGGGCAGATGTGGCCACCGGAAGCAATTTCTCTGGCCCCTGGTATCACTGGACTCTCCCAGTGTGATAATTGGGCTCTGACATATCTTGCTGTTGATTTCTGCTGGGAGTCAGGGTGAGAACACAGCTAGGGCAGTGTTATTCAAACTGTGAGTCAGGACCTACTTGGTGGGTTGCAACCTGATGTCAAGTGGGTCGCAGAAAGCTGGGAGCAGCCATCTTGGAAACTGCAAACCTTACTCTTGTTATATTCCTTTTGTGAGTGTTAACAGTTTGAATTTTCAAGTGAATGCTATTTTTTAAATTTTGTTTTTAGTTCAGTGCTTTTACATCTTATTTTGTCCTAGTCTTGCTTTCTGTCAGGGATGTTTCATGGTTGAACAATTGCTGCAGTCCAAGAATGCCAATTTGCATTTCAGGAGTATCATTTTATTATGTTACAATGATAACACTTCCTGCTTGATGATGTCACTTCCTGCCACAACATCACTTCCAGGTTAATGACATCACTTCTGGTGGTCCCGACATGAGTGCCATTCTCAAAAGTAGGTCCCGTTCTAAAAAGTTTGAATACCACTGCCCTAGGGTAAAATAAATAGTGGCATCCTAGTTATGCCCACACTAAGGTAGGTACCCACACTATAGAGGGACAAAGTGACCAAATTAAATTGGGGGGACTAAGTGATCCATTGCTGTGTTTGCTGTTTAATTGTATAGTTAACAAACTGAATCCAAGCCTGCTTCATGAGCTTATTGAGGAGGGTATTTGGTCCTCAATGCTAACCAACTTTCCAGCACTGGTGTATGGACAATGCAGCTTCAAGGTCAGGAAACAAATATTCCTTTAGTTGTGGAGGCTGATGTGACTACTATTCCACTGCAAGATGCAGCACAGCCCTATTGGAAAGTTGGTTAGGTTTGTGCCCTGAGTAATTCCCTTTTTCAACATGGCAATTAAGAACAGGATTATGCAGACCTAGTTCTCACTGAAGTGCTAGCCGTATGTTGAGTCTGTAGCACTTCAGACAGCAGGAAAGGACTGACACGATGAAATGCTTTTCCAGCCAAACAACATAAAAATAGGAATTTTTCCCCCTACTTTTTACGAGGAAGAAAGGCTAGGCTTGAAGCCTTCAGCCTGAGATCTAACTTTCTAGTTTAACTAGCTTTGATTCCAATACCTTGCCCTGACAAGGCACAAATAAGAAGCCTTCTTCTGATCTTCTCTCCTGTAATTCTTTAGTCACCCTTCTAAAAACTGTCTTCCTCATAATTAGGGCCAATGTTGGGAGGAATGCACTGGGCAGTCTCGACAGGTGAATGGGATGGTTTCATCAATTTACTGAATCACACACAGAGACATGTTAAACTGGTGTTTGGGGGCTTCCCGCAGCTCAAATACATTTTCAAAACTACATACTGCACATATCAGATGAATTCACTCTGTGCTTGGAATGCCATAGAATGACCCAGAGCAGTGGATATTTGCCTTTGTTTGGGGCCCACTGTTCAGGCCCATCCGCTGCCCAGGAAGTTTCTTCTGCTTTGTTCCTTGCGCTACACTGTGTTTAACACCCACCTCTGGTGTGATGTTGAGCCACCCGCCAGGCTTCACACCTCCCAATAATGAACAGAAATGAATTAGGTGTCAGGCTCTGTATGCAGCTAGCAGACTAATTTGCATAAAGTTACATCCAAGGGGAGGAGCTGTGAGTGGAGCGTCAAGGTTTAATGAATGTATTAATTTTTTTAATGTAGGTAACGTTTAAAAATAACACCTTACTAATAAATAGAGTTAAAAGAGCCAGAAACAGCAAATTAGGGCTATAATCTTCTATGTGCTTACCTGGGAGTAATGAACTTACTGGGACTGACTTCTGAAAAGACATGGATTGGATTGTTCTGTAACAGCAATGCTTACAACAAATGATTAAGATCATTATTAGAACGGAACACAGAAAGCTTAGGCTGCATGCAGACTTTGTGTGTGTGGAAGGAAAACTGCAAAAGGGAACTTTCTGACTCTTCCCAACAGCAGTCCCCCTGCACTCTCCTGTGGGGTTAAAGCCTCTCCTGATGGGGTTAGATGGGCTGAAGGAGGAGAGAAATCCATCAAATTTGGGCAGAGGCTACCTTCTTTGAGCAACCATAGATCCTTATCAAGCCCTTGGGGCTACTATTTAGGGGAAAATATCAGCCAGGGCCAATCAGGTTGTTTACATAACGTGCAGCTTGTCCATAGGAGACAACACTGAGCACATGGCAGAGATGAGAACTGAGCCTCAAACACCACGTTCCTCAAAGCAATTTCCCTTCCCAAAAGGCTAGTTAGGAGTATAATTGCTTGATTTTTCTTAGAGCACAATCCTAACCTGGAGTTAGGCTGACACAGTTAGGCCAGGAAAGTTTAGCCAGCACAAAGGCTACCATAAAGCATGTTTGGACCAATCTTGGAGTCAGGGAGGATGGTGCATGTCAGTGTGCCCATACTTATATACAGTAGTGTCATTCATTAACCAGGAGACGGAACGCGAGGCGGGACTTACCGCCTGATTGGCTGCTCGGTTCTGACGCGTCGCTGCCTTGCCGAGCGCCGCACGGGCACCCCTGGCCTCGGAGGGGGTGCCCGCTTGCCTGGGTGGCGCGCTGGGTGCTCAGGAGAGCCGCGGAGGGGCACACCACCCGGAAGGAGTCCCTGCGGCAGAACGGCAGGCGGCGACGCGTCACAGGCTCCCTGTCAATCAAGGGGTAAGTCCCGCCTCGCGTTCCGTCTCCTGGTTAATGAATGACACTACTGCTTATATACCATTCGTTAGGTGATTGGGGGGGGGGTTGATATTGGAAAGTTTCTTATGTTGGAAGGAGGGAAGTGAGTATAGACTATGGGGGTAATGGGTGGAAAGATTACTACTGAGGATGTTATTTAGAGTTCAATCCTAACCTAGGCCGGCACAAGGAACTGTGCCGGCACAGCCAAACTGTGCTGGCCTAATTCCAGGTTAGGATTGCGCTCTGAGTGGGTTGCGAATTCTGGTGGGAATGGGGCCTGGGAATAGGAGAAAGAATAACTCTCTGAAATTCTAACTATGTCAAGTTTATAACCATAGCGGAAAAAAATGTTCTCATTCTCATGGGTTTTGCTTATATGCAAAGTCTTCTAAGTCGCACAGAGTTCCTGAAACTTGTTGAATAGGAAGAAGGGGTTAGAAGTTAATGTGGGATGTGTGGGAAGTTTGGGTGTTGTTGGTACTTGCTTAGTTGACTTTAAAAATGGATTCTAAACATTCATGGTGGACTATAGGCCTATCAGTGGTTATGAACCATGGGGGCTACATTGAACCTCCAGATGCATGAGCAGGATGTCACTGCAATGGAGCAACAGGAGGGGATGGCACTGACCTTTGCTTGTGGGAAACTGTTCACTGCATTTACTTTCTGGGCATTATTAATATTCATTTAATGTTATGACTATTACTACAAATGATTTTGTGATATGAGGGTGTGTGTCAGAAATGTATGTGCCCCAGGTGTCAAATGTCCAGTGTTGTCACCCTCCCGGTTCGCTGGGCGGAGTTCCGTCCGTTGCGGGGAGGGCTTCCGCGTTGATCGGCAGCGTGATCGCTGCATTCCATTGCGTAATGGCGGAAGCCCGCCTACTGTAGCGGGCGAGCTTTCGCCATAACGCAACCGGAGGCAGCGGTCACGCTGCCGATCAACGCGGAAGCCCTCCCCGCAACGGACGGAACTCCGCCCAGCAAACCGGTAGGGTGACAACACTGCAAATGTCCTAGCTATGCCTCTGAGGCCAGCCGCTTCTTTTGATGGCTCTAAAAAGGCTAGAGGCCAGGTCCACCAACTGCTAATAGCCATGGTAGCTAAATAACATCAAGAAGGTGCTCATGGGAGTTGAGGAACTCTAAAGAAGACTTGATTGTATCCCAACTACGAGAGCCAGGATGGTGTTCCTGTGTTGGACTTAGACCTGGAAGATCGAGGTTCAGATCCCCACTCAGCCATGAAGTTTCTTGGGTGACCGAGGACCAGTCACTCTCTCTAAGCCTAAGCTGCCTCATAAGGTTGTTGCGAAGATAAAAAGGAGAGAAGGAACCGCGTATACTACCCTGAGTTCCTTGGAGGAAGGGCGGTGTAAAAATGTGAAAATAAAAATAAGTTGGTTGGGCATCTTTTCCAGCCCACTTGTGCCGTTTTTGAGACTCGCAAGAGTTTGTTACACGTGACTGTGACAGAAGATCTAGATAGCATTTCTCAAACTATGAGTTGGGACCCGCTTGGTAGGTCGTGACTCAATTTCTGCTGGGTTCTGCAGAGCCTTCAGTGAAAACACAGGTGATGGAGAGATCGGTTAACTAGTTGCCTCAAGCCCTGAGGTTATTCAAAATTCAGATAGTTGCCCTGTAAATAGAGTTACCAATACAAACTGCGACAGAGGGCCTCTCACTTTAACTATTGTATAGAAGAGGGAATTTGGGCAGTTGCAGCTCATGGATGGAAGGGTTTCAAAAGCTGCACCTGCCAAAACTCCCACATCTTTACAATGGTTAATGGTACAGGCACTCTGTCCCAGTTTGTATCTGGTAACCCTACCTGTAAAGAGTTGAGCTCCTGCCATTTGCAAGATAGCCACTAATTGCCCTGCAGTTTGCAAGCTTGTATAAATATAGGGAGATAAATGCATGAGCATCTTTTTTTTCTAGTGTCTTTTTTCCCAAATCCATCAAAGACAGGTAGGTGGGGGCAGGTGAAGTCTGGGTCACATAACTAAGACCCTCAAGCCTTGAGGCTATTTATTAGAGCTGCCTCATTAGGCGAAATGGATTGGGATTTTTTTTTTTCAAATAAATAAAACATTATTGGTAAATAAAAATATTTCTTTCTGGCTCATTTTTTTTTTGAAGTCTCATAAATCTAGGTTGGTCCTGCTAAAGTTCCATTTTAAAAAGTACGCCCTCGTGCTAAAGAGTTTGAAAACCATTGAACAAGACCAGTGGTTCCCAAACTGTGGGTTGGGACCCACCAGTGGGTCACAAAGCACCTAGAGCAGCGATATTGAAAATATGGGAAGATGGTTATGCTGGAAAGGGGGAGGGCTGTGTGGTTGGTTTGCTTGTGCAAAGGTTGTAAATAGTCTTTTTGTTCCTTTCTGAGACTTTGCTATTGGGAAATGGATGAGAAATAACCCAACTTATTGCTGCATTCTCAAGAAAGCAGCAAGCTCTGGAGCCACGCTATGGCTCTGACATCACTTCCGGTGGGTCCCAGACAGATGGCCATTCTAAAAAGTGGGTCCTGGTCAGACATGTCATGTAGCGGGTACGCGAGGGTACGCGAGTACCCGTTCCTAGGATTAGGGCTGGCCCTGCCCATTCGCCCGCCCACTCTTCGACTCTGTCGGCGCTCCGCTCCGCCTCCTGCAACGTTTGAGTTGCCTGCACGTTCTCAGAGCCAGGCAGGCAGGCAGGCAGGCAGGCAGCGGAGAGAGGGAGACTGATGGCAGCAGCAGCGTGAGCAGGTAGGTTGCCTGGGGCTCCCTCCCGAGAAGGCGCGGCGGTTCCTGGGGGGGGGAATTGGTAGCCCACGCGGCAGTCCTGGGGAAGGCCCAGGATTCCCAGGCCTTCTCCCCGGCAGCTGCACGGCCTACCGAGGAGGCGCAACGGTTCCTGCGGGCGGTTCCTGGGTTCCGGCTATGACCTCCCTTCCGGTGGGTGGACCCTGACACAAGTGCCAATCAAAAGTGAGTACCTGTTGCTAAATCATTTAGATGCCATTACTGGTCCTGGTGCTAAAAAGTTTGAGAACCATTGAACTAGACACTTTTGCCTTTCTTGCACAGCAAGAAAATATTGTTCATTATCTGGAACAACGTAAGGTGACAGTAGCACCGCAGCTACAGCCTGTTCATAGGATTGTCATTTCATTGTAACAATCTTATTTAAAAATACAAAAGCCTTCCTCCCTTCCTAAGCATATTTCCTTTGGAAGGGGGTCCCCATGATTCTATTAGTGTCAACAATGTTAACCTGCTTCATTCAGTTTCAAGTAACTAACAGTGAGCAGCTGTGTTTGATGAAGCATTTCATCTCTCAAGCCTCCTCCCATTTTTCAGCCTTCTTGGGTGTTTCAAACCTGTGAAGTCGCGAAAGTTAAAAGCACACATTTTGTACCAGCATTAGTATTTTTAATACACTGTTTAACATTTATCAAGTTCCCTTTCTAATTACACTCATTATTATGTATCAGGGTTCAGCAGTGTGTTATCCTGGTGTTAGGCATCTTTAATGGATGACATCAACTGTTCTAAGGATTAAAAAAACACCCACCAAGTTGTAGGCAGATGTCCCAGAATGCATTGTGGTGCTCTCAGGACTTTGCAAGGGTTTTGGTTTTCTCACTGCAGAGAATGGTATTCATGGCTACCTTACCACCTCCAGCTCTGTGTCTGAAGTGCACACACTTTTGGATGCTGAGACACACAGGGACAATTCTGATATAATCATTTTCTCAACTGAAAAATACAGGTGGAGGAATTAATCTGAAAAATGCAAAAATTTGGATTTTCCAGGAGAAATAGTTGAGCAAGAATGGGAAGCAATCTCTTGTTTTTTAGGTTTTTTCCCTGCAGTCAATGTAGATTTTACATTCTGTGGCATGATTCCCCTCCCTCCCCAAA
Organism: Lerista edwardsae; assembly: GCA_029204185.1. Lineage (NCBI taxonomy): Eukaryota > Metazoa > Chordata > Lepidosauria > Squamata > Scincidae > Lerista > Lerista edwardsae. Next base: position 14,482,633 of record JAJKFI010000002.1, read on the forward strand.
GAAAATGTTCTGGAAACGAAAATATGTCAGAATCATGACCAATCTATAAAATATAGATGAGGCAAATAACTTTCTCAGGAGTTATGACTGCATCTTTAAAAAATATGTTTTCAATCATTGTACATGACACCTAACCATTAACCTTTGAGAGTCATGTGGAGCTGGTATTCTGCAAAATGTTTTCCTTTGCTGTTCTTGTACACCTTTCCATTTTTCGCAGATAACCTTTACTTTTATAAAACCAGATACTGACTTGGGTATAATATTTGGTGAAGTGACAGCTAGCGCTGGGCATGGTGAAAATATTGCTATTTGTATAAAGATATTAAGGTGCAAAGTGCTGTAAACTTTTTGTCTTGCTCGTTTGCACAAAGCAGTTCAGGACCCAACACAAGTGCAGTGAGTTGTCCAGTGGATCAGATCCCAAAACTTGACTGCTTGGAACTCAATCCTTGCTGAGGTCAGATGGTTTCCAGGACAGGTTTTGGTTTCCAGACAAATCATTTCACCAACCATAAAGAAAGATAATGGAGACCTTCAGAATCACTGGCTCTGAAGACTATGCCTGTGATGGATGGTGGCAGTCTCAGAGCGCAATCCTAACCTGGAGTTAGGCCGGCACAGTAAGGCCAGTAAGGTTTGGCCAGCACAAGAGATTATGTTACGTAAATAATTATTTAAGGTTTGGCCAGCACAAGAGATTATGTTATGTAAATAATTATTTATGTAAATAATAATTTACATAATTATGTAAATTATGTTTGGACCACTCTCAGAATCAGGGAGGCCAGCACACAGACGTGCACCATCTCCCCTGACTCCGAGAGTGGTCCAAAAGCGCTTTACGGTGGCCCTTGTGCTGGCCAAACTTTGCTGGCCTAACTGTGCCGGCCTAACCCTATGTTAGGATTGCACTCTCAAACTTCTTTGGCAGAGCCCAGGAGCTGCCCGAGCAAAATAGCAGCTGGGGGAGCTAGAGCCAATCACAAAATGATGGCTGCTGTGATAATTTGCAAGGGGCGAGTCGGTTGGTTGGTTGTTTTTACACACACACACACACACACACACACACACAGAGAGAGAGAGAGAGAGAGAGAGAGAGAGAGAGAGAGAGAGAGAGAGAGAGAGATCAATCCTAACTTGGAGTTAGGCCAGCAAAGTTTGAACTGTGCCAGCCTAACTCAAGGTTAGGATTGCACTCACACACACAACACACCCCTCTCTCAATAGTAAAATATTCCACCCATGCTTCAAAGAAGGCTGGGCTGGAATTTGAACCTGGGAGCTAGGAAGGGCATAAAAAAAGGCAGCCCACTCGAGGGATAGACAGAAGGGTCATCATCAGACCCGTCACTAGCTTCGGCACTATCCCTTGCTCATCCGTGTTTTAAAGCAGTGTTATTCAAACTGTGGGCTTGGTGGGTCACAACCTGATGTCAGGTGGATCACAGAAAGCTTGAAGCATCCATCTTGGAAGCTGCAGATCTTACTCTTGCTATATTTCTTTTGTGAATTTTCAAGTGAGGATTTTTTAAAAGTGATTTTAGTTTCAGTGCTTGTACATAATATTTTGTCCTAATCTTTCTGTCAAAGATGTTTCATGTTTGTGCATTTGCTTTGGTCCAAGAATGCCAGTTTGCATTCTAGAAGTGTCATTTGATTATGTCACACGGATAGCACTTTCTGCTTGAGAATGCGAGAACGGATGGCTATGACATCACTTCCAGGTTAATGATATCACTTCCGGTCCGGTGGATCCCAACACGAGTGCCATTCTAAAAAGTGGGTCCCGGTCTAAAAAGTTTGAGAACCACTGTTTTAAAGCATAGCTAGATAAGGATATTTATCTATCTGTGCATATCTTTAGATGTAATATTTTCTCAAAACAAAAATTTGGTTCCAGAAAACCTCAACAGAAGGACCAGGCCAAAATATGTGACAATGAGCCTCCTTTAGTACATGGCAGTGCCAGTAGAAAGAAAGAAATCGTAAAGATGTCAAATAACAAATGAATTGGATTTTATGGAAGTATTCCTTCAAGCTGACATTGACTAAATAAATCCAGATTTTTTTCCCCGCGGAACCTGTGAACAAACAGTTCAACAAGTACGTGCCTGCAGTTTGCACATGTATGCCAAGATCTCTCTGGAGTAAAAAAACAAAAAACAAACCCTATCTATCCAAGCCTGTTTGTTTTTATTTTATGCCAGCTTATTCAAATATGCTAGCAGTGCACACAAGAAAGGCACTGCTCCCATTGGGAAATAATGATAGTAGGATGCTATTAGCTACACATGCAGATGATGCACCTTTAGTATAATGTTCAGGAATTACTGTACTAGAAGACCCCTGTGGTGGATGTGTGAAAAGAAGATTTGCCTGTTCCCTGTTATAAGAGCAAATACAGAAAATGGCTCAGCAGATAAATATTCAAAAGCTACTATCAAGGATGAAAGAAAATGTGGAGCATATATATTGCACAATATTTAGCATTTGGAGCCTATTGGGATGCCACCATTGAGGTGCTGTGGTGCTATCCCATACGTTGGGCTGTAGCCAAAGAAGATGAATCATGACTGTATCCCATTGAAATTAGTGGGAATTATGGACCAATCCTAATTGGGTTGGCCGCTGGCACAGCATACATTGCAGCAGCAGCACCTGCTTTATGGCACTTGCAAAGCAACCTCCACTGCTTCCACACACCATCAGACAGCTGAAGACCCACTGGAGCAGGTAAGGCCACATACAGGATGAATCAGGGGATGGGAGGGGAAGGACAGGTGGTGATATGGCAAGAAGGAGGGCAGATCAGGCCTGGGAAGTTCAGCATGGCACAACCTGTCAAAACCTTATCCTCGCCAATAAGAGCCTTCACGGATCAACTTGGACTTGCCCCAACTATTGAGCTGCTGCAGGTCCAAGTTGACCCATTAGCTTACCCTGGGGCAAGGGAACAAATGTTCCCTTACCCCAAGGTGGCCTCTGAAGGCTGAAACTTCGCCACAGGACACAGTGGAGGCCATGCCGGAGCCAGTGCATCGCTTCACAGGGAGTTACAGTGGATTGGTGCCGTCACCCATGGAGGTGGGAGGGGCGGTGGCAAGGAACAGGGCCTTCTCAGTAGTGGCACCAACTCCGTGGAATTCCCTCCCACTCAGTCTACGAACTGTTCCCTCCTTGGAGGCTTTTCGGTAGAGCCTCAAAACATCGTTATTTAGATCAGCCGTGTAAGTCCAGGTCTCTTTTTAGTATTAGATATTGTGGATTTTTTAAATACAAGTCAGGCTGCTGTTAGTTTTTTTTATTATTATCCAACCCACCCCATCCCCTGGCCTGGTCTCAATGTAATTTTTTAATGTTTTTTTTTATTTAGTTTTTTAATGTTTCTATTCTGTTTTTATGTTGTAAGCCTCTCTGAATGCCCTTTGGGAAGATGGAGAGGGATATAAATCTAGAAAATGAATAAATAAATAAATATAAAGGTGTGTGCGTGTATGTGTGTACACATACACAAACATATATCAAGGCTTATATATACATTTATGTAGAGGTTTTGAAAACCGCAAATGGATGAACTCCTCTAGATTTGGGGTCATTTTTCTCATGCAGTTGTCTCCTGTGAATTCAATAAGCAGAAGAGGCTTTTCATGAGCAAAGGCATCAAGCCTATGGATTTTACAGTACAATCCTATACATTCTTACTCAGACATTAAACTCTGTTCAATGGGGTTTAATCCCAGGTAGACAAATACAGGATTGCAGCCATAGCCAAATATATTTACAGATCACTGAAAGCTATAAGAAGGAAGCTACACTTGTAATTGCAATAACTTTTAAGAGGTTGCCATATGTTAGAGGGCTACGCACAAATTATCAGTGATATATTCAAGTTCCTAACCCCAAATCTTGAATCAAGTCTCTACTTTCAATTCACAAGTCAAGTCTCAAGACCTTGCTTAAATTCTCATGTCAAGTCTTGAGTCTCTCAAGTCTCTGAGCTCCGAGTCTCTTATCCGTGCTAACTGGGCAAGAGGCACTTTTTCAAGTGGTGTTCCTCTTATAGGGGAGAGTAATTGTCCCTCTTCACTCCTGCGCAGTGCCTTTCTAGTGGCTGTTGCTGGTGTTCTGCATTTTTTTTTAGATTGTGAGCCCTTTTGGGACAGGGAGCCATTTAACTTTGTTATTACTATTTGCCTGTAAACCGCTTTGTGAACTTCATGTTGAAAAGCGGTATATACAGTGATGTCATTCAGGGGGAACGGACCAGAACGGGTGTTCCGGATCCTAACGGGCTCTGTGGCTGGTTCCGGGTTTTTTTTGTGGTTTTTTTCAACATTTGAATTTGACTCGCCTCGGCCGCGCATGCACACTACAGGGCAGAAAATACTTGGCAAACACCAGCAATGGCACCTCTACAGCTATTGAAATTACCCATCACTTCCTCCGCCTCCCCCCAACCCCAAGCCTTTCAGTTAAACCCATGTTCTTCCCCATTCTGGTGGGCGGACCCCGACAAGTGCCAACCAAAAGTGAGTTCCTGTTCCTAAACCATTTGAATGGCACCACTGGGTATATAAGTACCTGTTGATTGAACAATTGATTCATTGAGCCAAATTTAAAGCAAAAGGAATGTGATTGTGTGGTGTGGGGGGAGTTATAAACACCCCTCCACTGGCAGGCACTTCCAGGCGCCCGCTCCCCACCACCCAGCTGACTGTAGGTGATCCAAGTGTCACAGGCAGCCGCAAGCAGGCTCCAGGCTGCCTGCGGCACTTTGATCACTGAGATCAGTTGGGCAGTGGTGATCCAAGTGCCACAGGCAGGCTCCGAGTTGCCTGTGGCACTTTGATAGTTGCCGATCAGCTATCGGCATCTGATGGGGATAATGAGTGTGCCGCAGGCAGCCATCACTTCTGGATGCCCAGGAGATGTTGCTACACTAAAAAAAATTTAAAAAAATGAAAACACCAAAAAAAGTCAGCAAGAACACACACACGCATCCCACAGGAACTCAGGTGTGAAAATGGCTTCGAGTCCCGAAAATGGCTTCTTGGTCCAAAATCGAGTTGGCGATTGAGGGAACTTAAATCCAACTTGGGAGCAAGTTGCAGGACATAAGAACATAAGAAGAGTCCTGCTGGATCAGGCCAAAGGCCCATCTAGTCCAGCTTCCTGTATCTCACAGCGGCCCACCAGGTGCCCCAGGGAAGCATGAGACAACAAGATGCTTGCATCCTGTTGCCACTCCCTTGCACCCAATACTCTGAAGTAGCCTACTACTAACATAAGGAGGTTGCAACCCATTATTGCCTATAGCCCACGATGGACTTTTCTTCCAGAAATCTGTCCAATCCCCTCTTAAAGGCATCAAGACCAGATGCCATCACCACCTCCTGTGGCAAGGAGTTCCACAGATTAACTACCCACTGGGTAAAAAAGTACTTCCTTTTATCTGTTTTAACTCTCCCAACACTCAGTTTTAGCGGATGCCCCCTGGTTCTGGTGTTTTGAGAGAGGGAAAAGAACATCCCTTTATCGACTCTATCCCTTCCATGCATAATTTTGTATGTCTCAATCATGTCCCCCCTCAGGCACCTTTTTTCTAGACTGAAGAGCCCCAAACGCTGCAGTCTTTCTTCATAAGGGAAGTGCCCCAGCCCCGTAATCATTTTTGTCGCTCTCTTCTGTCTACATCACTCAAGTCTACATCACTGCAAATTAACAGGCTCAGTCCTATTGACATATTTGATAGTGCATCAGCATTTTGTCACAGGGATATAGTGGGCATAGTCTTAAGACGCTTTCCTTGGGCAGGCCAATATAGTTTTGAAACTCACACACGGAAACAGTTCCAGGACTTGTTTTGCTGGATTCCGATATGTCTGCGTTAGGGCGCACACATGATGGCAATTATGACTTTGGCACATTTGAAGTCAGCTGCTTGCTGATCTAGAACTTAGATAGGAGCAGAGATCTTCTTTGTCCAAGTTGAGAAAGAACATCTTGAATCTGTTTCGGAGCATATGAAAAATTAATTGAATCTCTATGGGCTGAAGTCTTCCCAAATGCTACACCATCAGATGGTTTGTGGTCCCCGGCATGAAAAGGGATAACCTGCTCTGTCTTTAAAGTCAGAATAATTTTGTCTGCAGGGTTATTGAGAGATATGTAATGAAACGTTGCCACAGTAAGGGAGCCTTGAGCTGAAGGGTTGTTTGTGGATTATGTGTTAGGAGGACTGGGAGAGGGACAAAAGATCTCCGACTTCCTTTCATCTGTTGAGTGCTGAAATGCAAGTCACATTACATGACTGATGAAAGGTGTGTGGCAAACATAAACCCTATTACAGTGCTTATTTGATGTCTCTGAAACCCAGACTTTGGGCTCGACCAGAAGTTCCCAATCATATCTGGATGTGAATCTCCAGAGTGTCCAATGGCCTCCAGGTCGGTGGATGATGTTAGAAAGATCAAGAGGTTTGCGTAGGGTTTGCAAAGGAGGCAATGTTTGTCCTTGGCTTTCTAATGCCTGTATTTGCATTCAGGTGTTTTGGGGATTTGGGAAGATTTTATCTAGAGTAGCAGTAAGTTTCTTCCCACAAATAAAATGTGATTCAGAGTGTAGCCCCAAAACCTTCGAAAGAAAGGGAAGTTTTAACAACAATGCCATTTCTAACAACCTGACTCTAGAGATATGCATAGTTGTGATGAATTTCATTTATATCTCTAGGATTCCACAGACCTTGGCTATGAACTTGGGGACCCACAAAAAGTGTTTCCAATTAGGCCCCACCGTTCCTAAGGCTGGCCCTGTGATCATTTTGGTATCAAAAAGAAACTAGTCTTTTGCCCATGTTGACAGAATTGTCAATCAAGAAAAGACAACGACGATGAAAAACAAAAAACCTCATGCTGTTGCAGCCGCCATTTCCTCTTCCTTATCCACCTAGCTGTTTTGGAAAGCAATTAGATGGGCAAGGAGAGGGGAGCAAAGTGAGGCAAAACGAAATGAGGCAAGGCCGGGTGGAATCCGGCCCTTTTACCTTCAGCCTCCACTACCTCTTTCCCCTTACTCCACCTGTTTAAAAATATGGAGTGTTCCCAGCATGCTCTGCTAAACTTGTTTATTTCAAACAAGACCAGTGAGAAAAGAGGCAATGCTGGAGCAGAAGGTTAGGGGTCTGGTACAACCTCACCTCACCTAAGGGCACAATCAGTGGTGTCATCTACTCTCTTGCAGACGGTACGCTGGGCGGGACTTAGAGTGATCGACAGCCCGTCGACTCACTTCCGCTTTCTTCACGCTCCCCACGTGGCTTTCCCTCGCCTCGGAGGGAGCGCCTGCTCGCCAGGGGGGATGGGTGGGGGGCGCGCCGGGTGCCTGGGCGAGCAGGCGCCCCCTCCAAGGCGAGGGAAAGCCGCACGGGGAGCGCGAAGAAAGCGGAAGTGAGTCGACGGGCTGTCAATTACTCTAAGTCCCACCCAGCGTTCCATCTACAAGAGAGTAGATGACACCACTGGGCACAATCCTGACCTGGAGTTAGGCCAGCGAAGTTTGACTGGCACAAGGGACACCACAAAGTATGTTTGGACCACTCTTGGAAGTCAGCGAAGCCAACCACAGATGCGCACCATCCTCCCTGACTCTGAGTGTGGTCCAAACACGCTTTATGGTGGCCTTCTGTCGACCAAACTGCGCTGGCCTAACTGTGCTGGCCAAACTCCAGGTTAGGAATGCGCCCTCAGTAGCTACACGGGGCGGTGAAGCAAGTATTGCAGGTGCCGCAACACACTATGCAACTGACTCCTCCCACTTGCCATCAGAGCCATTCAGTGCAGTGACGGCAATGGCTCTCACGCTGAGTGGGAGGAGCTGGTTACATGTGTGTTGTTGCACCTGCAATACTTACAGCACCACCCCCTTATAGCTCTGCTACGTCCTCACCTCACCTCTCTCCTTGCCTACCTGGCTTCTTTCTTAGAATCTGGTTGGCAAGGAAGAAGGCTAGCTGGCAGGGGTGGTGGGAGCACACAAGGTTTTTCCGAATATATTTATGTAGGGCTCATGCCAGCAGAGGCCTTATATACACACACTGATTCAGGACGCAATCCAAGGCCCTGCGTTGGATCCAATGGCAATCCTGCGCAATCCAATGGCAGCAGCACTGGCACAAGAGTGCCGTTTCAGACGCCCATGCCAGTGCTGCAACCGCAGGACCGACACTGGCAGCAGCACCAGTCAAAGCCAGTGTCGCACGCTCCTGCGCAGCCGAGTTTGTAGAATTCTGTTTTCTTGGACCTGAGCAGAAGATTTCTATGACGAAATCCATTGGCCTGAATTTTGGAGGATTCTGTTAGCGTTGCCATTGCTTCAGTATTGTCAATTTTAGCAGTCCACTTGTCAGTTTTTCTAGTCTCTCCTCACTTCCTCTGTACTCCTCTTCCTTTTCCAATGCAAGGAGGAGGAGGAACAATGGAGGTGAATGGGTTGAAGGAGCTTGGTGCCACTTGCCAATCTGCTGCCTGAGGCAAGTGCTTCAGTCTGCCTTATGGATGGGCCGGCCCTGGTAGTAGTATTAACTTGTTTTTAAGTTTTATTATCATTTCTCATCTTTTTTAAAGTGCACTGTGTTTTACAATGGCTCTCTCATTTGTCTTTACAATAGCCCCCATATCTATTATTTTCCAGAAGAAAAATTGGTGTTGAGATGCAGTGACTCATGCAAAGTCTGTCAATGAGACCATCTCTGTCTCTGAGAAGGTCGTTTTATCCTACAAGGTAAGCAGGTATGAAACGGCTATGCAGAATTCTGTTTTCTTGGACCTGAGCAAAAGATTTCTATGACAAAATCCATTGGCCTGCCTGAATTTTGGAGGGTTCTGTTAACGTTGCCGTTGCTTCAGTATTGTCAATTGTTCCTTGCCATTAAAGGCCCAGGTGGTTTCTCAGCCCCCTCGCCTACAAAGAAGACCTTGACACGGTTGGAAGGAATAGCAGGGAACAATACTCCACAAATGCTGCTGAAAGAATAAGATAAAAATAATAATAATAATAATACATGTATTTATATACCGCCTTTCTTAAAGTCACTAGATTTCTCTAATGATTACAACTCAAGGCGGTTTACATAGGCAGACTTTTCACAAACCCGAAGGTTTTTACAATTTACAGAGTGTTCTATCTTTCAAGAACCACACTCAAACAGATCTTTCTTTCTGGATTTAGCCTTCTTTCTTTAGCCACCCGTCTGTCGTCTGCTGGCTGATGAGGCTTCCCTGCTCTCACCAGAGACGCAGCTGACTTCAGCACACTCCTCCTCCCACGAGGCAGCTGAAACTCAGCTTTTAATCAGCCGCAGTTTGCAAGGTCTGCCGCTCACACAGACTTCCGGGAGTCTGGAGCTCACGACCTTGAGATCTTCAGCTGTTATCTTCGGGCAAACGGAGGCATTAACCCTCTCGGCTAAATCTTCTGTTGTCTAAATAATAGACAACATGTAAATGTAAAAAGTGGAGTGTCTACTGCAGTGGTTCCCAACCTGGGGGTCATGACCCCCACGGCAGCAGGAACCAGTTGCTACCCCCTTAAGCGGGGTGGTGACCTGGGGTGACGAGGCGACAGCGGTGATGGCACCTCTGGGATTGCACCTCTGCCAGCGTGAAAAACGCTGTTTTTTTAACCATACCTGGGTCACTGTGGCCCTCTGGAGGAGATGGTGAGCCAGCAGCTCCCTCTCTGCATCTCCCCGCACCTCAGAATGGCTCCCTAACCCATGTTGTTCACAATCCACTTCTGGTTTTCACCACAAACCCAGAAGTGGATAGCGATCACATTAAGGAGCCATTCTGAGGCATGGGGAGGCCTGTGTTCAATGGGGCTTAGTCCCAGGTAAGTGTGTATTGCAGCCAGAGGGTGGAAGAAATTAAGAGCGCAATCCTAACCTGGAGTTAAGCTGGCACAGTTAGGCCAGCAAAGTTTGGCTGGTGCAAGGGCCACGGTAAAGTGCGTTTGGACCACTCTCGGAGTCAGGGAGGATGGGGCACTTCTGTGTGTTGGCCTCTCTGACTCTGACAGTGGTACAAACATGCTTTATAGCATAAATCTTGGGCAGAATTTTTAGTCGAGAGGGTTAATGCCTCCATTTGCCTGAAGGTAAGAGCTGAAAGATCTGAAGGTTGCCAGTTCGGGACTACCGGAAGTCTTTGTAAGCAGCAGACCTTGTAAATTGCGACTGATTAACAGCTGAGCTGTCTTCGGCTGCCTTGTGTGAGAGGGAGTTGTGCCGAAGTCAGCTGCTTCTCTGGTGGGAGCAGGGAAGCCGCTTATCAGCCAGCAAGAAGGCAAACGGGTGGCCAGAAAGAAGGACTAAATCCAGAAAGATCCATCTGTATGTGTGTAGTTCTCGGAAGATAGAACGTTTCTGTAAAAATTGTAAAAACCTTCGGGTTTCTGAATAAAGTCTGCCTATGTAAACCAACTTGAGTTACAGTCATTAGAGAAATCTGGTGACCTAAGAAAGGCGGTATAGAAATACAAGTATTATTATTATTATTATTATTATTATTATTATTATTATTATTATTATAGTGGCCTTTGTGCCAACTAAGCTTTTGCTGGCCTAACTATGCTGGCCTAACTTCAGGTTAGGATTGTGCCCTGAGTTTCCCTCTGCCCCGAGTCCAAAGCGCTCAGTGATGATGTCATCATCATCATCGTTGAGCTCCAGAGTGTCAAGAGGGAAGCTGCATGGGTCTTCCATCCAAGCTGCATAGCCATGCAGCTTAGAGGGAAAGCTGGACTGGACAGAAGGCCTGGAAATGCTTGTTTGTATAAAACAGTGGTTACTATTGCAACCAAGTAAACTCACCTGATTACATACAATACCGTCTATTTCTTCAGTTGTAGATTCTTGATACCAGAGGAATGGACAGGGAACTCCTTCGCCTGAACCATTATTAGGGAAAAGATGGCAAATAGTAGCACATGGTAGTAAACCTATGACAAGATTGCAGACATTGCAATGACAGTGAAGATCATCCAAAGTTGAAAATGTGGCTGAGTTCAGGACATCCATCAGAATTTTGGGATCAGGAGGCGGAATAACAGAACTACAATACCTGAACAAAGATTGAGAGTGCAATCCTAACTTGGAGTTAGGCTGGAACAGTTAGACCCGCAAAACTTTGCCAGCACCGTAAAGCGCATTTGGACCATTCTCAGAGTCAGGGAGGATGGCGCACATCTGTGTGCTGGCCTCTCTGACTCCAGGAGTGGTCCAGACATGCTTTATAGTGCAGTGGTGTCATTCAAATGATTTAGGAACAGGAACTCACTTTTGATTGGCACTTGTCGGGAACCCAGAACCAGCCACGGAGCCCATTAGGATCCGGAATGCCTGTTCTGGTCCGTTCCCCCTGAATGACATCACTGCCTTCGCCCCCCTAGGAATCTGGAGTTGCTCTCTTTAATCCTCTGAGTGCCAGCCAACCAAGAAGAAAAGCTCTTTGCAGAGGAATTGGGAGGGGGGAGGGGGGAGGAGGGAGAGTGAAGTGGGCGGAGTCAGCCCTAATTTTAACTAGTGGAACTGAGTTCCCCCGCGTTTCCCCTGCATGACATCACTGTTACAGTGTTTCTTGTGCCACCCAAACTTTGCTGGCCTAATGTGCCGGCCTAACTCCAGGTTAGGATTGCACCCTTAATCTTTAATAAACAACAACAAAAAGAAAACTCTAATGCAAGTAGCCAGTTAGTCATTCTGTCTGCTTTCAGTTTTGTTCAGTGGACAACACAGTTTTATTCAAAGTACAAATTAGATGCCTTGTCACGTTGGACTACATACATACATGGACTACATACACATAGTATTTGTTAGAATAACTTGTTAAGACATTTTAATGAAGAAGTTAAAAGCTTATAGGACCTTGGAGCAAGCATTGCAGATATCTTACAAACAACATTATTAATGAAGCCATGTGGCATATATTTCATGTGTGAACAGTTTGGTTTTTCGCCTTCATGTGTTTGTAATGTAGCCAAAAATGGATCAATAGTGCCCCCCTGTGGCAACAATACACCAAGCTTTCTCAGAAGATTTGCGTGATTGGATTCAGCAGGGCTTTATTAGACAGTCATATTGAGCCTTCATTTAAAGACTCTGTTATGTTTCACATTATCTATCATTCATATTATCTATCACAATAGCAGCCCTATTGTGAGCTGGGAGATGCACATGTCTAAAGGAATGAAACAACTGTGTAGTATCCTCACTTTTTAAAAAAACCAAACTTTCAAGGAACAAGTCCTGAATTATCTCTGGAAACAATGGGTCCTATTGGATCCTATAACATACCTGGGCTCCAGTGGCTATATGATGCAGCCATGATTCATATTTATCTTAGGATAAAAGAGAGGCAACGCACCTTCTGCTTTACCTAAGATTGCAACCCAGGTGTTTATTTCTGAATAAGTGTACATTTAGCATAGCAAGCAGGGGTGTATTTGAGACAGAGGATGGGGAGCAGAGTGCCAGGATTTCTCCTACAGTAGGAGAACTGAGGTACTGCCTTTAAAATATATTTCAAAGGACCTGAACTCAGAAGCATCAGGCTCAGAAGGAGGCAAGTTGAGAAATTTGCCTGGGGGCATGTTAATTTCTTGGGCTAGGCCATCATCTTTCACATGGGCTGCCTGAGAGACAGCATGTAGTTCATCTTACATTAAGGCAACAATAATATTCAAATTCCCCTGGGAGGAAGTCCTACTGAACACAATGGGTCTTACTTCTGAGCAAACACGCAGACACTAGGACTCTGTATACTTTTAGGTTTTTCTGGGATATTTTCAATTCTATTTTTCCATTTTTATGCATATGTTGGAACTATTGCAACCTACTCCAAGAGTTTGGGATGAAGACAGATATGGATCTTTAATGCACTGGTGGAGGCTGTTTTACGGCTGTCATAAAGCAGCCTCCACCACCAAGTGAAGGAAGCCTGTAAGCAAGGAGGCCGCAACCTCCTCCCATTCACCAGCAGGACAACAGACAAACACAGGAGTCCATGCAGGTGGTGGAGCAGGCTGTAGGGGAGGGCAGAACAGGGGAAGGTGTGGGAGGAACAGGGTGGTGATGGGCAGCAAGAAGGGTGAATCAGACCGGGGGGGGGGGAGGATCGGCAGCAGATGTGCACACTGAATTTTGTGTCACTGCCCAGGCTTGATCTGCCTGCATGGAGCAAGGCAAATGTGCACCAATGACTGAGCTGGCACAGGTTTGAGTTTCCCCATAGCGGTTGCTGGGGCTTACTCCAAGGGCACCTCCAGCAGACAAAAATTATCTGTGGAATGCTGCATCGCTGTGCAGGGAAATAGGTAGGACTGGGCTGTCAGTGAATCTGCAGTTGGGCTTCACTTAGTAGTTGGTTATGCTGAATCTACTATTCTGTTCTATTAGCTTTACATACTGTGTTTGTTAGTCAATAGACTGCTAAGTTATGAATCCAGCCGTGTTGCTGTAGGGCCGATGCGGGGGTGCCGCTTGGCGCCCCATGGGGTGCTAATGATGTCGCGGCGATGCTGTCACACAGCGTCGATGTGACGTGCACACTTGGATTACGCTGCCAATGTTCTGAGAGCCAATGAGGTGTTGTTCAACACAGCAGGGAATCAATAATGTGTTAGTATGAGGCTGCTCTCATTTCCGTGCATCAGAGTTAATACCAGAACTCTTAGGATCCAATCCTGAACCCCTCAGCACTGGCAGTGGAGAGGAAGGAGCTGGGCCTCGGCACCTTGAAAAGGACTCCATGCTACCACTAGGGGTAAGCAACACCACTGGGCAGTGGTGCAACTTTTTGGGGTGGGGACAAGGCTTGGGACAAGCAGAACTAGGCAGGGGAGGGGAGGATCAGGCCCAGGAGATGAAGCAGATGAAACAGGCCAGCAGTGAAGACTTTCTCTGGATCCTATGCTTTGCTTTCGGCTGAAAAGCCCAACATGGGGCTTCTCAAGTTTGTGCTGGCAAAAGTGCTGGCACAGACTCAGGTAAGCCAGAGCTTTGCTTGGAGTGAAGGGACAAATGTCCTCTTCCCCCGAGGAGACTGCAGGGGCCACTGCGGTGACATTTCCATGCTGCGGTAGCCCTGGGCACTGCCAGCTTCAGGATCGGGCTGCGAGTATCATCAAGTTGGCCTCTGGTTTTTTGTTGGTTATTGATGTGTTGGGTAACCTGTACTGTTATATATTGAAAAAAATAAAGTCAATGGGGGGGGGGGTTACACCAACTCTAGTGATGCCATTGCATTTAGGTTGCACGTATGATATGCATCATGGGGGGGTGATACAGAGCTCTCACATCCGGTGACGCAAACCCTACTGATGCCTCTGTCTCTGGCATTCAATGCACTTCCTGATGCAGACATCCTGATAACATGTTTTAGCAAATGCTCAGCCTTGGATAACTTTTACTTCCTAAAGGAGTCAAATATGTACAGGATTATGTTGTTCCCTCAAGGTCAGAGTGTTCACTGGTTTGGAGCCCAGAGCCCTGATAAGGATCTTGGAATGTGATGTTACTTGAGCTGCAGGCTGGCCTCTGCTGACTTCAGCTAAAGAAAGAGATAGCAACGCAGGCTACAGATCAGAAAGAAAAGGAAGAAGAAATAGTTGCAGGCAATCACTGTATAAGGTGGTGAACCTGTAGAAAACCATTTCTCTCATAGACAAAAACTACTTACCCAGGAGCCATGCCACAACCGTTAACAGGGCTACTCTGTTAGTTTATTAAATGGTAGCTTTTAAAAAAGTGTATTTTCCTTATTCTGTTTTGAAGAAAATATATATATATATATATATATCTCCCACTCACGCAAACACACACGTTCCAGTTAAAGAAGATTAATTTACAGTAACACTGTTTTTGTCACCATAATTTTAACTCATTTGCAGGGGGGGGAAAAAACCTGTTGGTGAGCAAATCTAATCGGCACACTTTCCTTTCTGAGGAAGTTGCCTCTTCACAGAATGCGTTCAAAGGTTGCCCTGAATACACACACATTTTGAACCCCATGTGGGAGAACCAATAGCATCCCTAGGGGGGGACGGGGCCCTATGTTTTGCAAGGTGCCTTACCTTGCCAAGTAAACCACTCTTCTCCCTTGCAGTCGTAGCCAATTCTGGTAGCAAAAGCAATGCAGAGGCAAACCTCCGCCCCGCACCCTCCCCCTCCCCCCGCCAGGCATGCTGCTGGGGAGAACCACTCAGGGCTAATGTGGAGTAGGGAAGGTACAGGCTGGAAAAGGGTTAAGTCCTGCCCCGTGCTGCTTTTGTGCTCCCCCTTCCCAAGGCTGCTTTTCTTTAAAAAAAACAAACAAACCACATATACTATTTAGTTGTCCCCTCAGAGTGGATGTTTACTTCCACATGTCTTGCCAAAGTCCATGAATCTGGATTCCACCCTGACCTGACTAACACAAACCAGTATATATGAGACAGGTCATTTTAATTCATACTGCAGTCAGTGACGACCCACGGTGATCCACCACCCAACCCAAAGTTCCAACTGATGCCATCCTTGACCCTCCAACATGCTCCCCCCCCAAACTGTGTGGAAAGTGGCAATCCTTCCCCCCTCCTTCTCATGTTGCTCCTGCCTCATGCGGTCCCTTAACAAATCAGAAAGTGCAGAACATGCCAGGGGCATTCAACAACGTGCCCCCACGTGCTTCCTGTTTTGTTTAAAAGGACTGTGTGAGGAAGTAGCTAGCTAAGGAGGGAGGGGTCCTTGAAGCCAGCAGGTCAAAGCAGCTTCCTCTGTGGGGAGCTGTAGGGAGGTGGTGGAAGACTCAATCCTAACCCAAAGTTAGGCCAGCACAGTTAGGCCATCAAAGTTTGGCCGGCAAGGGCCACCATAGAGTCAGGGAGGATGGTGCACATCTGTACGAAGTATGCTTGGACCACTCTCAGAGACAGAGAGGCCAGCATACAGGCATGCGCCATCCTCCCTGACTCTGAGAGTGGTCCAAACAACAGTTTATGGTGGCCCTTGTGCCCGCCAAACTTTGCTGGCCTAACTGTGCCAGCCTAACTCCAGGTTAGGATTGCACTCTCAGCAAGAAACGTTGAGCCTGATCACCTCTTCCAGTGGTGTCATTCAAATGATTTAGGAACAGGAACTCACTTTTGATTGGCACTTGTCGGGAACCCGGAACCAGCCACGGAGCCCGTTAGGATCCGGAACGCCCGTTCTGGTCCGTTCCCCCTGAATGACATCACTGACCTCTTCCCATAACCTGCCTCTTGATGAGGGCTGCACTGGTTGTGTCACGTACAGGCTGCCTGTGACTTCTGTACCCCAGCACTAAAAAGGAGGATTTTAGATCAGTGAGGCTTCCATTGGCTCTTTGATTCTTTTCCTGTTTGCTGGGAGTGTTCCCAGCATGCTCTGCTCATCCTTTTGATTTCAAATTGGCCTGTGTGAAGCAAGAGGTAGCGCTGGAGGTAAGGAGATGAGACAAGTTTCATTACCAGATCACTGTTCTCTGCATACTGTGCCATGCTCCATTTCTTCCTGCCTGCCCAACTGCTTTTCTAAGGAGCCAGGTGGAGAAGGAGCCAGGGATGGAGGCAGTAGCTGCAGCACCACGAGTGGACTGTTCACAAAGCTTTATATTTTATTTTATGTATTTCCTCAAGCGTTGCAGGGGTGGTAGATCTCAATCTCCCCCAGTTCAGGCCTGGTTTGTTCAGGCCAATCCTGGGGACAACCTAGGAAATCCAAGGCAGCTTATAAAGACCATCTGGACCATGAATAAATCTGCAGAGCCTTCTGTGCTGAAGCAGCATCATGTTAATTACATAACTGCATCTAGCTCAGATGTGGCTCATTGCTAGCTCATAGGCTCAGTGCTCATAATCTAGCAAGGAAATGGTTAGCAATGTGATACTTGAGTGATTTAATAGGCAGGTCCTCAGCCCCATCAGAGATGGGACAACTGAGTCTTTTTGATTTCCAAAATAAGTGAGTATTAGGTTTTGGTTGGGGCCAAACTATGCAGCAGTTGTCTGGTTCTTCATATTGTTTTTAAATTGGAAACTACCAAAGGATGCTAAAATTGAGAGACAGTCCTTGTCAAATGTGATAAAAGGCTTCTTAATCCTTTCTTCCCTATTGTTTTATCTGCTGAAAAATCTCTGATCCTAAACTGGTGAATCTAATAATAAAATTTAACATTTGTCCAGTCAAGTGCTTTATGCTTATGTAAAGCACTGCACATATATTACCAGATACACCATCCTTACAACAACCCTGTGAGGGTTATGAGTAAGATATATTATCCCCACATGCAGTTGAGGACCTTGCCTAAGGCCAGTTTGCAGCCCTTTAAACCGGCAGGGAGACACAGAGCAAAGTGCTGGGCTTCACCTCTCCCTACCAGTTTAATGGGGCGGGCATGCTGCTTGCTTTAAAGGGACGTGGTGGTGCAGCGAGTTAATCCGCTGTTGCTGGGCTTTCGACCGCAAGGTTGGGAGTTCAAGACTGCATGACGGAGTGAGCTCTCATTGCTTGTCCCAGCTCCTGCCAACCTAGCAGTTTGAAAGCACCTAAATGCAAGTAGATAAATAGGGACCACTTCAGTGGGAAGGGAACGGCGTTCTATGCGCTACGGTGTAGAGTCATGCCAGCCACATGACCACGGAAGCTTGTCCTCGGACAAAAATGCCAGCTCTACAGACTTTGAAACGGAGATGAGCACTGCCCCCTACAGTCGGTCACGACTAGACCATTCGGTTGTGGGGAAACCTTTACCTTTTTATGCTGCTCGAAGGTGGCTGCAATTTCAGGGATGCTTGGCTAGCATGGCAGAATCCCCCTGAAGTTGCAGCCACTTTCAAAGAGGCACTCCCAAGCAGTTTGCAACTTTTGAAACTGGTGGGGACAGCAATGGGATCTACAAAGGATCCGGGGGGAACGCTGGGCGGGACTTACGCGGGGCTTCTGCGTGATTGGCTGCCCATCCGTAGCATTCTGCAGCTGTCCTGGCCTGGGGGTGGGCTGCCCCCGGTTAGCGCACCCCCTCCCGCTGCTTGCCCAGGCACCCGGCGCGATCCTAACCTGTCCCCCGCGGTGAGCAGGAGCCCCCCCTGCAGAGCAGAGCAGCTGCGGAATGCTACGGACGGGCTGCCACTCAAGTGGAAGTCCCGCCTAAGTCCCACCCAGCGTTCCCCCGGATCATTTGTAGATCCCGTCGCTGGGTGGGGAGACATTTCTGATCCAGTCTCCACACCAGTTTAAAAGACTGCGATCTGGTCGGGGGTGCCCCTTTGAAGGTGCCTGCCCACTCAGGGGGTCTCTCCCACCTTCCAAGAGGCACCCACAATCAGCTAGCCGGCTTTAAGACTTTGTTCCTTTGCACCAGATATTAGAATGCCAGCATGGTTTAGTGGTTAGAATGCTGGATTTGAATCATGAAAGGTGCAGGTTCAAATCCTCCCCTTGGTGAATTGGCTGTTAATTGAAAAAGCTCCAAAAGACTAGTCAAAAACAGACTGAAGTCATCAGGAGGAGTTGCTACAGTGTACACTTGCACTTGTGCATGAGTGAAGTCGCAGGGCGCAAGACTCTCAACTCGAATTTCAAGACTACTTCCCAACACTCCCTTAGACCTCCTATCTAAGGTGAACCATTGGTGGGCTGTTCAGGCATACTTTGGATGCATTGAGAAGTAAGTGGGCAGCATCAGAGCCCTGATTTCCCTATACTGTGGTCATCTTTTACAACTACTTAGTCATCTAAGCACTGCCGATTCATAAATTCATAGCTCAAAAGGTGCGAGACTCCTGTCATGGTTCACTAGCCATTACCTTCAGGCAATAGAGACTCCTTTTGTAAGTGCTGACAATCAGAATTATCAGAACTGATAAACTAGGGTGGAGGTACAACAGATTAGCCATCAGTTCCTTATCTATTCTTTGGTCTGAACAGAGGAGAAACAGGGCAAAGAACAACATCAGAGCAAGGGTCAATCACCCAGTAATCTCTTTGAAAAAGCAGGTACTAGGCAAAAGAGCTCAAAATCACAGGAAGACAGTGCTAGGTTTACCATTGTGTAATCTAATAATGGAATGGGGAATTAGCTATAAGAATGTTAGGAGAAAGCCAATGGTTTTCAATGGTGATCCTAAAAACCCTGCTTGAAACAGATGAGATCAACATTCCCTATGATATGACTGATTTAGAGCCCTATCCTATGTATATTTACTCAAAGGTAAGTCCCATTAAGGGGTGTGGTGGTGCTGCGGGTTAAACCTCTGCTTCTGAGCTTGCTGACTGCGTGACAGAGTGAGCTCCCATTGCTTGTCCCAGCTCCTGCCAACCTAGCAGTTTGAAAGCACAAAAATGCGAGTAGATAAATAGGTACCACTTCGGTGGGGAGGTAACAGCATTCCGTGTGCCTTGGTGTATAGTCATGCCAGCCACATGACCACAGAAACTTGCCCTCAGACAAACACCAGCTCCTTGGCTTAGAAACGGAGATGGGCACCACCCACTACGGTCGGTCACAACTAGACCATTTGGTCGTGAGGAAACCTTTACCTTTAAGTCCCATTATAGTCAATGAAGCTTAGTTAGGATTGCAGCTGTATGCATGGCAGGAGAAGCAAGTTGAAATGAGAATAGAATATTTGCTTGCTGACAGCATAGTCCTATGCATGTCTATCCAGAAGTAATCCTCACTATACTCAATGTGGCTGACTTCCAGGAAAGTGTGTGCAGGTGGGCCCCTGTATCCATGGATCCTGTATCCGTGGTTTTAATAATAAGTAGATTAGGAACCCCCTTACCTTCCTTTATTTTTACTTTGGATAGTGACCCAAAGCGGGGGGTCACTTTGCTGGGAGGAGGGGGTCAAGGGAGAACCTTACAGTAAACATAGTGTTTCCACTTATCTGCGGTTTCAAGTATCCATGGGAGGGGCAGGAACCTATCCCATGCGGATACCAGAGCATGCCTGTATAGGATTGCAGTCTAAAGTGATCAGTCATCATTCCAATATGTTTCCTTGATATCAAAAAGAGCAGTGCTGGTGGAGCAGCTTTGAGCTATGATTTGTAACTAATGTACAAAGGCTGAGAGGTAGCCCATTGATTTGCTTCCTATCAATTTTGATGTCCCTACAATCAAATAGATCTTGACCCATCTTAAGAATGAGTTTGGAGTGATCTCCCAGGATTTTTATCCATTTGCTAACAGCAACAGGTTACCTGGTCCAAGGCAGACAACTGACCCTGGTGCACTTTGCAAAGGCATTATTGACTCTAGCATGCGCTTTCGGCTCTTGCATTCTTAGAATTCTGAGAATGCACGAGGGATTCATCAGAGGCAAAGCAGATACTTTTGTGATATCAGCCACATACTGGTATCGTGCAGAGGTCAGCCCATCCAGGAAGCAAACCAAGACAGTCAATTTAGGTGGCAGCTTGGCAAGGGCCTCCAAATGTGCACCAACCACTCTTCCATCTGCTGCTCCCTGGCTTTGAAAACGAAAGTGGGAAGAGACCAGAAGGGGAAGGGTGGAGGAGCACTCTCTGTTCCACCGCACTTCCTCTCTCACATTGTTCCCTTCTTTCTTTTCAAATCGAGGGAGCTGGAGGAGAAGGAAGGATGGCAGAGGTGGCATCACCAAGCAAGGGGGAATGGCATTTTCTGTGCCGCTTCCAGACACCAGGAAGTCTTGAGCTGGTCTTGAACAAGGAGATACTCAAATCTGTAAGAAGAATGTGTGCACTGTCACCTGAGAATGATCTGCATGTTTAACATTGAGTACTGTATACACATATAATGCTATTTGATTTCTTGGCAAGCAGAACGCATATGCGCTTACCAACATCTATGATTGCAACCAAATCAGAACTTGCATATTCTTCAGCTTAAGATGATGATTTTACATTGATCTCTCCCCTGTCATAGAGACAGTGGCCATGTAGGGGGGGGGGACCATTCCTGAAGAAATTCTCAGAAATTATAGCCATGCTCTCTGCAATACTCTCTGCAAACACATATCAGACAAAGCTTATTTCTTGATACATCGGTGTATCCCGAAAGAATGGATCACAACTGAAACCAGGTAATGGGCAATAGGGGCAATAGATCCAAATTTGTGAATAACCTTCAAGAACTATCCACCATCCATTGGCCATCAACCGACATATTTACTGCACAATTCGAGAATATACCACATACCTGATATACCATATTAGTATCAAATTTCCCCATTCCGGCACCATCAATTCTGACTATGTGAACGTAGTTTGATACGTTCACTATACCTCTAAGGAGAAAAAGTCAATGGCAATATATATACTTTGGCTGAAATGGTTAGCTTGTGGTTTCTAATGTTATTGACTCTGTAAGGAAAGGAAGCTTTGTACTGGAGCTATATTATTCTGTGGTTAAATATGGAGGCACTTTGTAATGCCTTAGAGTATTTTTCCAGGCTTACTAGAAACCTGAAGAGAAAGTGCATCATCAAAATCAATAAGGCGTTTATTTTAAGCATTGAGGGAGGGTTTTCCCCCACCTTCTTCTGGACTGAAAAGCATTTCCTTTAATATTGCTCATCCTTATGTCATTGTTTTCCGGGTAATCGATGTAGGACGTGCTAAAGCATTTGATATTTATTTTTGAACCGTCTCTTGCCCAGCCTTATGTTGGCATATGATCCCGTTAGTACACTTCAAAATTTGTATTGCAGTACCAAATAAAGAAAAAAAGAGGAGTGCACATGAGGAGGGTTTTGTTTGTTTGATTCTGTTAAAGTTGTGCTGTGGAAAAAAGCATATTATATCATTGAATGTCATAGGATGATTGACAATCTCCAGAATATTAAACACTGTACACATATAGACAAATCAACTCGCATATAACAATACTGCTCAATTTGGATTTTTTCAACCAGTGGTTCTCAAACTTTTTAGACTGGGACCCACTTTTTAGAATGGCACTTGTGTTAGGACCCACCAGAAGTTATGTCATTAAGTTATGTCACACTGATAGCACTTGCGGCTTGATGATTGATTGCACTTCTGGCTATGACATCACTTCCAGAAGTGATGTCATAGCCAGAAGTGCAAGCAGCAAGCAGCAAGTGCTATCAGTGTGACGTAATTAAATGACACTCCTAGAATGCAAACTGGCATTCCTGGAATGAAACAAATGCACAATATAAAACTATAAAACTATAAGCCAGAAAGCAAAATCAGGACAAAATACGATGTAGAAGAACTGAACTAAAAACAAAATTTAAAAATTGGGTTCTGATCCATAGTTTGAATAATACTGTTTTAAATAGCTCTATTTTATATATCACTAGCTTTTTGTTACCCGGCGTTGCCTGGCGTTGCCCGGGTAACAAAATGATCTTCCAGAGTTTATGAGTTTTGCACCCCTTCTCACCCCCCATGCTGATGGGGCCGAACCCAGACTCCAACCTCATCAGGAGCATCGCCACTCACCTCGGTGACCCCGGAAACTACGGTTCCGACGCCGATTTTGGCCGTTTTTGACCATTTTCACATGGGGCCCCTTGTGCACCCCACCCCCGGGGGCACTGGGGGGGGCTGACCCCTGCAGTGTTTGTCGCCAGGCCACAAGGCACGTGCGTGCCGAGTCTGGCGCCAATTGCTCCAGGCGTTCCAGCATGGCATGGCGGACATCTTGTTTTGCACCCCTTCCCAACCCCCATGTTGAGGGGGGCCGAACCCGAACTCCCACAGCATTGGGAGTGTCACCACTCGCCTCAGCGACCCCAGAAACTACGGATCCGACGCCAATTTCGTCCGTTTTCTACCGTTCTCACACAGGGACCCTTGTACCCCCACCTCCGGGGGCACCAGGGGGGCCTGACCCCCACAATGTTTGTCACCAGGCCGCAAGGCACACGCGTACCAGGTTTGGTGCGCATTGCTCCAGGCGTTCCAGCACGGCATGGCGGACCTTTTGTTTTGTACCCCTTCTCACCCCCCATGCCGAGGGGGCCCCGAACCCAGACTCCAACTGTTTCGGGAGCATCACCGCTCGCCCCGGCGACCCCGGAAACTGTGGATTCGACGCCAATTTCGGCCATTTTTGACCATTTTCACATGGGGACCCCCGCGTACCCCCACCCCCAGGGGCGCTAGGGGGGTCTGCCCCCGCAGTGTTTGTCGTCAGGCTGCAAGGTGTATGCGTGCCAAGTTTCGTGTCGATCGGTCCAGGCATTCCAGCACGGCATGGCGGATATTTTGTTTCGCACCCCTTCTTGCCCCCCACATTGAGGGGGGGCTGAACCCGGACTCCAACGGCATCGGGAGCATCGCCACTCATCTCGGCGACCCCGGAAACTGTGGATTTGACGCCAATTTCAGCCATTTTTGACCGTCTTCATGTGGGGCCCCTGCGCACCCCTACCCCTGGGGGTGCTAGGGGGCCCCAACCCCTGCAGTATTTGTGGCCAGGCCGCTAGGCTTCTGCCTGCTGAGTTTGGTGCCAATCGGTCCAGGCGTTCCAGCAGGGCATGGCAGACGTTGTGTTTCGCACAACACATTGAGGGGGGAGCCGAACCCAGACTCCGACGGCATCGGGAGCGTCGCCGGTCGTCTTGATGACCCCGGAAACTATGGACTCGACTCCGTTTTCAGCCGTTTTCGGCTGTCTTCACACGGGGACCCCTGCGTACCCCCACCCCCGGGGCGCTAGGGGGGCCCGACCCCCGCAGTGTTTGTGGCCAGGCCACTAGGCTTCCGCATGCCGAGTTTGGCGTCAATCGGTCAAAAGGTGTTCCAGCAGGGCATGGCGGACATTGTGTTTCGCACCCCTTCTTGCCCCCCACGTCGAAGGGGGGGCCGAACCCAGACTCCAGTGGCGTCGGAAGCGTCGCCTGTTGTCTTGGTGACCCCGGAAACTATGGACTCGATGCCGATTTTGGCTGTTTTCGGCCGTCTTCATGCGGGGACCCCCACGTACCCCCACCCCCAGGGGCGCTAGGGGGGCCTGACCCTGCAGTGTTTGTCGCCAGGCCGCTAGGTGTATGTGTGCCAAGTTTCGTGCCAATCACTCCAGGCGTTGCGGAGCCTATGTGAAACACACACACACACACACACACTCTTCTTTATATATATAGATTTTGCATACCCGACTTCCCCAAGTGGTAGGAAATTACAGAGTAGATGGGTTTTCTTGGGAAAAACAGGGCTGACCCATCCATGAGATTCTTTGGGGTGGTCACCGCAGGTGGCCAATGGGGACACACCAGCCCTCCGCCTCTATCCTCCCACTCACCTCTACTGTTGGTGTTCCATCTCTGGCTCCCTGGTTTCTCACAGGAAGAGGGGAACAGAAAGTCCTCCACACTTCCTCTTCCACTGCACCCTCTCTTCCATTTCAAATCTGGGGGGCCAGAAGAACCGTGTCAGCTTCAGGTAAGGGCTGGGCAGCTTTTCATGCAGCAGTGACTCATGTAAAGCATTTGGCATGCCATCCTAGGCACAGGGAGGTCTCAGGACTATCCTGAAGATGAATGCCTGTACCAAGTTGCTAAGAGCCCTGGAACAAAGCCTTATGCTGGACCCCTGATGGCTCTTCCACCCACCCCCTTATAATACACTGGGCATTGCCACTGCCACCTGTACTTAGGGTCCAGGCAGTGATGTCATTCAGGGGGAACAGACCAGAATGGGCGTTCCGGATCCTAACAGGCTCCGTGGCTGGTTCCGGGTTCCCGACAAGTGCCAATCAAAAGTGAGTTCCTGTTCCTAAATCATTTGAATGACACCACTGGGTCCAGGAGTCTGATAGGCTCTCTGATGCTTATGGGACTGTTGACAATGCCCAGCCTAGCTAACCCCTGATACTGCTCCTGTTGGACATGAAAGAGTACCATGTAGACTCAGCCGGTTTCTATACTCTGCAAATATACATTTTGCAAAAGAGCATCATACACCAAACTCAACTGCACTGCCTCTAGCCCCTGAAGCTGCCTAGTCTTGCCAGTTCCACCTTGTTCCTTTTTCTTGTTTAGTCCATGTCAACCCAGACTGGTTGGTTGCAACCCACCAGTTTGGGAAGCACTGAACTAGCAGATTATTGGAATCAGGACATGACAAATGTCAGCTATCAGGCCTTTGGGATAGGGAGCCATTTAACTTTATTATTACTATTTGCCTGTAAACCGCTTTGTGAACTTTGTGTTGAAAAGCGGTATATAAATACTATTTGAATTAATTAATTAATTTAATAGGCCTGACATTTGTCATGTCCCAATGTTGTGGCTGCAGTCAGTGGCTCCAAACATTCCCATGCACCCTGCACAAATCTTTCATTGATCTCAACATTGCAATCCCATGTTAAATCTGTTGAAGCGTTCTGTACCCAATTATGCTAAACAGGGCAAGTATAGTGATACTTGCAGACCTGCATACTCATAATTTTACCTCTACTGTACTACTGGTGCTATGTTCCAGTATTTAGAAAAATCAACGTATGTTCTCAGCACAGCATTTGGACTTTCATGGCGCAAAATCCTGGTATTTTGTATCCAGCGTACACTCTCTCTTTCTTGGCTATTAGCCACGGGAATGAAGAAAATGAATTGCTGCAGCAAGGCAGATGCACGGTCCACTGAATACCGAATGTAACCTTGCACCTGTAAACTGAGACTGAATATTAGCAGAGTTGCCTGTGAATCCTTCTGGCCATATCCCTGTTTGGCCTGATAGCAGCAAGTGATGAAGGCTCTTAGATTCACCTGCACTTTTTCAGGCATGAGAAGTTAAGCAAAGCCCCTTTTTACTTTGAAGGTTTACAAAGCAAGAAGGTTCATTTTATGTATTTATCTGCTGGCATTCATAGCTGGCCTTTTAGTGGGGACAGACTAAGGTGGTGGCTTACTTCAAAGCAGATGCCCCTTCTCCACTTCCAGGCCTGGAGAACTCCTTGTCAACATTCCACAACTTGTGCAATGGCTGTGACGGGACTGTGATCCCTGTGACCCAAAACTCCCTGTGAACATTTAAAGATAGTTTTGTAGCATTTCTAAACAACAGGAAGTCATTGCCAAATTTCCCTTTGCCATATAGGGAGAAAAATGTTTGAGTGTCTCTTTTCTTGTTATTACTTAGAAATAAATAAAATATTTCTTTCTTGTTCGTCTTTTTTAAAGTCTCATAAAGCTAGGTGGGTCCTAATAGAGCAGCCATTTTCAACCACTGTGCCGCGGCACATTGATGTGCTGTGAATGGTCCCCAGATGTGCGGAGGGAATTTGGGAGAGAGTTATTTATTAGTAAGGCCATTATGGGATGTGAGCCCTCCACTGGCAGCACAGTGTCAATGGTCAAATGGTCCATTTGTCAATGGTCAAAAAGCTGATGGTGTGCCTTGACCATTTTAGTGCCTTGCCGATGAGCCATGAGATGACACAAGCTCAAAATCACTGCAATAGAATGTTGTTTTAAAAAGTGGATCCTGGTGTTTAAAAGTTTGGAACCACTGCTGTAAATGGGATCTTTTTGCTAGCATCAGAGAATGTTAGTATTGTTAAAGGCCTCTCTGCTAATTTAGAACGGTAACATCTAGTGCAAACTTGTCAGGAAATGTGTTTACAAGGAAAAGTTGCAGTTGAGTCATGAAACCACCACAGAAGGAAATAATGTAAGCAACCATAGCACTGTTCACTTTTACTCTGCCTAATGTAATTCAATGTACATTAAGAAAGATCCTTGAAGACATTTCCAAAGCTGAAGTCATTTTATTGCAACAGGAGTTCAGAGCAACAGCACACAATGCTGGGAGAGAGACAAGCATTGCTTGCAAGTACCCCAGCAGTTGAATGAGTTTGTTTTTTGCGTCTGAATGTTATGGCTGACTAAGAGCAGCAGCATTCTGTACTGTATCTATCTCTCTGTCCAGCCTGAACTGAGTGTGATGCAATCTTTTAACCTCAGGCACATAACCAATGAGTCACAAAGTACAGACTGATCTTTCTTGATGTTTTGAACAGAGTGGGGGCAGGATGGGGAGGTAATAAAGCTGTTTAGATGTAATCATTCTGTGCCAGCTTTCCCATAGCCACAAGCTAAGCAGCACCCTGGGGTACCCAGACACTGAATCAAGGCAACCTCATCTGCTCTGTGTCTGATTCCGTTTCTCTTCTGCATCAAGCAACTCTTCTGGGGCCTCAAGTCCCCCTGCAGCAGAGAGAATCTGTCAATCATTTAGTACAAAATGATTTATAGAATCAGAGGGTGACTGGTTAAAGTGCACAGCTCTTAAAACAATTAACATTTGGAAATCAGATTATAGTAAAACAGAAACAACAGAAAAAAGATGGTTTAGGAAGGTAGAAGATGTTAGCATAAGGGAGATGAAAAAAGCCACAGCTTGTACAGAAAATAGAAGAAAAATCAGTTTTCTTTTTGAATGCAAAAATTTTCAAGAAGAGTGTTGGGCAGCCCAATCCTAACTAAAGTCCTACACTGCGATGCAGCAGGGCTGGTGCAGCCTCTGGAGGTTTCCCTAAGAGGACATTTCGCCCCCCCCCCCGCCCCCCGGGGAGGCCCCCACCGGTGGTTAGGGGGCTACATGGCCCATTGTGCCAGCAAAATCCCTGGCTCAAGAACAAGCAGTGAGTGTTGGGAAATCCCGCCTGGGAAGGAGGATAGGATATGGCCCCCTCTCCACCCTGCTACATCCCTCCCTGCCTCTATTCTGCCCTCCTCCCAGCCCCCCACTAACTCGTGGAGCACCTACTTGCTCCAGTGGGCGCTGCTGGCCTCTGACTGGTGCCAGTAGGTGGGCTCAGGCCTGACTGCGTGCCAGGATCCTCCATGCTGCTGCAATGTGCCTTTTGGCCTATTTGTGACAGTAATCCTGCCCATCCCAACAGCAAAGGCTGTTTTAGGCTTGGGCTGTTAGAGCGCAATTCTAACCTGGAGTTAGGCTGACACAAGTCAGGCCAGCAAAGTTTGGCTGGCACAAGGGCCACCGTAAAGTGCATATGGACCACTCTTGGAGTCAGAAAGACATGCACACAGATGTGCGCCATCCTCCTGCTCCGAGAGTGGTCCAAACACACTTTATGGTGGCCTTTGTGACGGCCAAACTTTGCTGGCCTAACTTGTGCAGGCCTAACTCCAGGTTAGGATTGCACCCTCAGTCTCCTAACCTCCAGGCTTAGCTTTTCAATTCATTCCATCACAACAGCTGGTGAGGCGGTGGTATTAAGGCCTACCAATCTCTAGAATCAAATTAAATTACCTGAAGATTACAGCACACAAAGGGGCGGTGGTGGTTCTAGGCTTTTAGTCACCTCCCAGGTTCTATTTAAGATTCCCGGGTTGCTGGCAAGGATGTTGCGATGATACTACTAAGCTAAATGGGAATGCTGCTTTTGATTCTTCTTCATTTGGCAAGAGTCATCCCATAGTATTCCTTTTAGGCATTGCAGAGCAGGCATTACGATGGTCTCCTGGGCTGACTTAGAAATACTCACTCCTCAGCCAAATTGACATTGACAGTGTGGGTGAGCCAGGGATAAAGCTTAAAAGGAGTGCAGGTTCAACAGGCCAAATTGGATTTGCCTAGTTGACAACACCCACAAAGATTTTCCCCAGGCTGTTTTATTCTGTATGGAATAAACCTCAGAGAGGCCACATTGGAGAGAAAACCTCCTGGGGCTTGGTTAATGGAAGGCTTGTTAGCATATGCTTGTGTCAGAGCTGTGTGCCTGCTGTCTGCCTGGCTCACCTCTGGTCTGGCTCTTGCAAGTTCCTGCTTCAAATGTGGGGAAGGAGTGAAAACCATTGCACATCCTCTGGCTCATTCTTGTGCAACTATTGGTAAACGAGGCTTGTGTAAGGGACTGCTGGGTTTTTTGGAATGGACGCCTGAAGAGAAACGGCTCATTGCACATCAGTCATGATGGGTACATGCATATTTCAGAACAGCTTTTCTCCTTAAAACCCATTTTCTACCAATGATGCGCTGGAGATGGCATTTCTGCCAATGTTGCTCTAATGCATCACTGGTAGAAAATTGTTTTTAAAACACATGTATTGGGCATGAATGTATCAGAACCTCACTTTTCTAAGTTTTGCAGAAAGAAGCCAAGTCTGAAAACTATGTGCCTTTCATTAATATGATTTGTGTGCAGTTTGCATGTAAATACCTGAGCAGATCCAACCTGGCCACTGTAGTCCATGTGTTCAAGACTGGACTACTCTAACTCACTGTACATGGGGCTACCCTCGAGTATGATTTGGAAGCTGCAATTAGTGCAAAATGTAGTCGCCCAGGTGTTTAAAGGGGCTAGACTCAGTTGGACCACTGCTTCAGCTGCTACACTAGCTGCCCATTCATTTCTGGTCTCAATTCAAGATGAAGGTAATGACCTTCACAACTTGGGTGAAAGTACCTAAAGGTCTGCCTTCTTCCATATGTTCCAGCCTGTCCTCTTAGGTCATCTGAAGTGGCTCTCCTTCAAGTGCTGCCTGCCTCTATCCCAAGTTAGAAGGATGGGTGCTTGGGAGTGAGCTTTCTCTGTAGTAGCACCAGAAATGTCCCCTTGCCCCATGGTGAGCTCCAGCTGCCTCCTACCTTGTGTAGGCTGCAGCACAGGCCAACTGGCCTGCCTGCTTCTACGCAGGTTAGGATTGCGCTATGCGTCATGTGAACTCAGGAACCCCCACCCATAGCCTTAAGTGGTACAGACCAGAACCAGTTTACCTCCTTGGTGAGAACTAGGCTCTTAATGGCTGATCATAGACGTCTTGTGGTTCAGAAACTCTTTCCTAAAGTTCTGCCTATATGGTTTGTGCCAGCTCTTTCTTCGTCCTCTTCCCCAGCCTTTTATTGTGTTCGTTTATCTGCAGACCTCACTTCCTCTGCCTTTAATCACCCAGCTTTCAAAAACTCTCCAGAGAACAAACAGAGGGGTGTGTATATTTATAGAGTGAATAATGGATGAACACAGGGCTGCATTTACTGTGGTGTGCTCCCAGAGAAAGTGGATTACGTTTACATGGCACAGTGTTGCAGAACCTATGTTTAAAGCTAATGAGCCACAGATTAGCATCCCGGAAAGTCAATTAACACAACTGTCTTTTTCTCCTCTCATTAACTTGTATTTATATATTATTAATATAGAGGAAATAATGGGCTCCTTCTGCAGTATATATGCCCATGCTATTCCTGAGTAGTGTGCGAACATCATTTATCTTAATGACTCTGAACATTAATCTCATAAGTGAGACAATTCTGAAATCAAATAAAAGTGTTGTATGTTCCTTCAGGTGAGTAATCAAACTGTGGCTACCAGGGTTGTTTATTTAGCTTTGTTCACACACTTTGGCTGACTGGACTCTACCACATCCCGCCTTTCTCCTGACCACATATAAGATAAGGTAATGCAAAGAAAGGAAGTTTGTTCAGACACATGTAGGTGGAAACCTGTCAAGAGTTTATGTTGCAGAAACTTACACACTTTGAGAATCAGACATGTTTGGTACACATGAATAACTCCTTGGAATTAATGTTGGCAATCATGGCAATTTCCCCAACTCCTTTCTTTAAAAAGTAATGAATAACAGAGAAGGCACAAAAGGTCTTTCCCGCTCCCCTGCATATCAGTCCAATATAGATTTGTTCAAAGTCCTTAACATATATTTCTGGGGCATGTGCCATCATGGTAAATACATCCAGGTATATCACGTGAAACCAGTGGGTTGGACAGCTGCACCTGTCAGCACCCTTTACCTTCCTTCCTTCAAGTGGTTTGGCAAAGACAGAATTGTCAGATCCAGTTTCAAGAATAGAAGGCATTCATGAGCCGTTGTGTTTCAAATAAAGAAACGCTATCAAAATCCAGTCGTAAGTTGGGTTATTTCTCAGCCATTTTCCAATAGCAAAATAAATCAGAAAGGAAAAAAGCCTATTTACAGACTTGTCACAAGCAAAGCAGCCACACACCCCTCCCCATTTCCAGTGTCCCATCTTCCCATGTTTTTAATGATAGCTGTGCTAGGTACTACATGACCCACCTGAAAGTGGCTCGTGACCCACCTAGTGCATCCTGACCCACAGTTGGAGAAATACTGTTTTAAAGGACCTATATAAGTTACAATAGGTCACAATCCTAACCAACTTTCTAGCATCAGGGTAAGGGCAATGCAGCTTTGAGAGAACGAATTATTCTCCATGACTACTGTTTCATTCACTGCAGGATGCAGTCCATGCCCCATTGGCACAGCTATGTTTGTGCTCAAAAATTGGTTAGAATTGTTGGTGCCTTTATTTTTAAGGAACATTCTTTACATTAGGTTTTTTCCAACTTACCTCTGCCAATGCCAGCCTGGGCGGGGCGGGGGGGGGAGAGGGGGGGAGAATGACTCTATAGGGCTCCCCGAAGTTCAGGAATAGTAAAACAAGTGATTGAAAATCAGTTACAGTTTTCGATTATGGAACAGGAAGTGGTTTTTGAAAATGCTTTTTACTATTTCGGTTTATTAATGGAATTAATACATTATCTGATATGGCTCCTTTCTTCTTGCTTTTATGCGGGTTGTGAAAGCTTATGTTATTCACAGCCCAATCGAAAGGCCCCTTAGTCCATCAGAGCAAACATCACAACAATGAAAGGTGCTTTCCAGCTATCCCAAAAGTGACTTGCCAGTGAGAGTAGTAGGCTGCAGCTGCAAGTGGTGAGCACTAGTGGTGGCCCACCCCCAGATCCATTGCATCCCATGTAAATCAGCATGGGGAGGGGCAGGATGAAGGTTGGTAAAATGGGGTAGGGGAGGAACAGGGAGGAGATGGGGAAGAAAGGAGTCCAGAATGAAGACTGGAAGGAGATGGTATCAGCAGATATCCTATTCCCCTTCCAGCACTCGATTTGCCTTCCTAGGTCCATTCAGACTTGCACCAGCTAAATTGCTGGCATCAGAGGGAACAAATTTTCCCTTAGCCAGAGGAGACATCAGGGACTGCTCCCCCCCTTGCAGGATGCAATGCTCACTCTAGTGGCACAGCTGCATCAGTGGGGGTAGGTTGGGGAAGGATAGGATTGGGCCCTCTAACTTTTTCTCTGCTATGTCAACTCTTTCATTCCTCTTTTATTTTTTATTGTTAATAGTTTTATAATTTCTTTCAGTGGTAAGTAATCTTCTACCTCTTCTAGCAACAGTGCTCATGGGGAAGAAAGTGGGGTAAACCTGGCATTTTTAAATTGGAGACCTGCTCCAAGTAAAGCACCAGCAGGAGTGGGGAAAGGATAAGAGATGGAAGAAGAGTGTGCTCCATTCTGGTTTGGGGGTGGGGATTATATCTAATCTACTATCTGCCACCTTCTTTTTCCTTGGATTGCTTTCTCCTCCTCAGTGGAGGATAGTTCCTTGGTGCCTATCTTTTCATCACTTTCTGAGCTGACACGCTCAGAGTGGGACCAACAAATTGCCTATTGGGAACCAGCTAAACAAAACACTTGCTATTCTATTAACTCTGCAAAGGAAAGGAATCATACATTTGTGTAAGTGATTTGTCCTCTACTTCCTGCTAAATCAGCTATACAGGGTAATTATTATTATTAATTAAATTTCTACCCCGCCTTTCTGCCTGAAGGCACTCAAGGCGGCATTACAAATTTAAAACACAATAAAATTCCATCAATTAAAAAACAATAATTAAAAACAATATTAAAAATAAAACATACAACAAGCCAATCCCATGGATCATAAAAAGTACAAAGTATAAAATGCAAAAAAAGCCAGCCAGCCTGTCAGCAACTAAAAGCCTGCTGAAACAAAAAGGTCTTCAGCCCCTGCCGAAATACCGCCAAAGAGGGAGCAGTTCTTAACTCTAAGGGGAGGGTATTCCAAAGTTGGGGTGCCACCACCGAGAAGGCTCTCCTACTGGCCGACACCCCTCTCACCTCTCCTGGTGGCGGCACAGTCAAAAGGGCTTCATTCTAGAAGCTTTTTACTAGTTGCAGAGTAGCTCTTCTAAACCCATGTCCTGTGGAAATGAATTATATTCTCATGCTTCATGTATCAGAATTAAACAAATGTGTATATCTTTAATATGGTTCAGGGTTGGGTTCTTACTTCTTAGGAAAAGTATGTTCCAGAATAAAGTATCTGACAGATGTGATCCTGTGCTACAGCATAGTGACACTAAGATGAAGTCTTTGCAAAACTTCAAAGTTTTGGATTTGGTCTGGTACACATGAACATTTACACTTTGGGCACAAACATTCTCCTAGTTAATTTTTCGGAAAAGTCTTCTTTATAATTTACTGCTTTATTTAGGTCTCCTGTAAACTTCATAGTAACTAATATCTAGCCAGTCCTGTTAATATTGCATAAACAAGACACTTGAAAGACCTCCCATGTTAACTATTGATAATTAAATGCTTTGCTAAACAATTTTTCCCCTCCCCCCTTTTCAAATGTTACTGGAAAATTGCTCAGGTTATGTTTGATTAGCCCTGCAGAAAAAAAGAGTTATAGCTATAGGACACTGTTGGGAGCAGTTTCCAAGAATGCCTATCAAGAGGAAGCTTCTCCTGCAAATTCAGAGATTTCAGCGGCCCATAGGAAGCTGGGCAGTCTCAAAAATTTACTTGGGCCAAACACTTGAGTAATAATCCAAAGCAGACTCACTGGAGTGTAAGACCCATTGAATGCAGTGGGACATATTTAAGAGTAAATTACAAGTTAAAAATCTCTCATAAGATTGTGCTAGGAGTTTTGAAAGTCTGCTGAAACAGCAAGAAACAAATTGGTCACCAGAATGATCAAGGCAGAGTTTGAAAAACTGCTCCAGATCAAAAAGTGACAGGCAAGGTGCTTGGCCTAAGGGATGTCTCTTTGGTAATGTCATGCTCCTTGTCAAGAACATCAAGCTCCTGAGGTCAATGACTGGTACGGAAGGCAGTTCCTCCAAGGAGGTGGACTTAATCTCTACAGTTGTGCCTAATGAGAGAAGTGAGCCACTTCTGCCAGATGGGTAACCATGTTCCTTACAACCTTCAAATTGTCTTAAAGAGTAATCCTTCAAGAGTGCATTTCCAGTACTCTTAGATGATGAATTATCAAATAATTCAGAATAAGTAGTTGTTACCTTTACCCTTTTCATCAGCACTGCAATGCCTAATTTTAGCCCAAACTAACTTTCCAGTGCTGATGCAACTGTGTCAATGGGGTGCGCGCTGCATCCTGCAGTGTGTGTGTGTGTGTGTGGGGGGGTGAGTCATGGAAACCTCCTCTAGGTAAGAGAGCATTTGTTCCCCTAATTCTGGGCTGCATCAGCCCTAGCACATTGGTTAGGCTTGGGCTATAAGTTGCTAAGTTGTATTCATGATGAAACACAACATCATCTTTCTTCTTCATTTATAAGAGGTGAATAGAATGATGCACTTTTTCACATTCCCAAGACTCTGGTTTGGCTTTTTGCCATGCTCACAAGAAACAACAGACATCAGCAATACATATACAGGTAGATTACCCCATCCAGACTATTTTGAAATTCAGAAATGTTTGTCCAAGACTTTAGGTAGTGCGAACACTAGAAAGTGTTATGCTCATTCCCAGGTACAGTGCAAGTACAAGCCGTAAGTTCTATTCTTTGCTCTGTGGTGTGTATCTGTACAAACATTGTTGGAAAAAAATGTCAAATTAATATTACTCATATTGTACTCATATTACTCATAATATTACTCCAATATTACCTTATGAGTAATAGTGAAAAGAGCAAGAGAAAGCATTTCTCATATTTATGTCATTATTCCAAAATCAAGACAAATCCGAAATCCATTCCTGTTCCAACAAGTCCAGATAAGGGGATATTCAACCTGTGACTCTTTGTTCAATTTCTGAAATTTCTCACGTGAAAAGAACATTAGGAACCCTTTCAAATGATCTATTTAGGAAAGACATGCTTTCTGCTGAGTAAACGTAAATCACTTGAAATCCTTCGGGGCTCATCGATCTTCTTGCCTGCTAACGGTGGTTGCAATTACTCTGTGGGGAGACGGAGCTGCCAGGTCGTTTTGCTGCCTTGTCGATCTCCTGCATTTTACTCCGATATGGAAAATACACCTCCCCTAAACGGGTGTGTATAAACTGTATATCATGATGGAGAGACGGAACGTATCCTTTCCTTGAGACGGAACAACAGTTGCTTTTTACAGAAGCTTTCGGATGTCCTAAACATCATGCCTGGAAGGAGAACTCTGCCGGGCAACTTTGAACCGGTAATAATTCCAACGCCGGTTAACGTACGCCTCCGCAAAGCATAACCACCACCACAATGTACTACTACAATATACACGGACGTAGCATGCCAGAAATGCAACACAAGGAAACGCGGAGGGGAAGGGGAAGAAACTATTCAAGATCCTTGGGAAGAAAGGAATAGAGGGCGGGAATAAGAAATACGCACGCGCAGGTGTGCTCGACTGTTTTTTTCCCCCCTCCCCTCCCTCCGCAGTATTATGAGGTCAGCGCGCGGCTCGGCGTGCCCTATGACGCAACCCGTCGGACCTCCCCTGATCCTCCAATCCTGACGGAAGGGAGGAGGGGGAGCAGTGGCAGTTGGCTTCGCCTCCTTGCGGAGGGGTGGGAGGAAGAGAAGAGAGGGAAAGAAAGGAAGGGAGAAAAAGGAGGATCCGGATGCTGCTGCTTGCCTTGCGCGAGCGGGAGTGGGCCTGCGAGGGGCGGAATTGGGCCCGCGGGCTGAGGAGACGGGCTGAGGAGACGGGCGAGGGAGCCTGCACTTGAGGGAGCGCGGTTCCCGTTCCCTCCGGTTGCTGCCCGCCGGAAGATGAAGGTGGAGGCAGCGCTGGCTGTTGCTGCGGCGGCAGCGCCGTCGGGCGCAGCGTGAGGTGACGCCGGCCACAAGCAGCCGGTCTGTTTATCTTGAGGCGTGGAGGCGCGCTGAGGCGAGGCGATGCTGTCGGTGTATGGAATGCTGCTGTCGGCTGTGCTCGGCTCCTGTCTCACGCTCCTGGTCCAGATCCTGCTGCTGTATCGGAAG
Source organism: Lerista edwardsae (assembly GCA_029204185.1). Lineage (NCBI taxonomy): Eukaryota > Metazoa > Chordata > Lepidosauria > Squamata > Scincidae > Lerista > Lerista edwardsae. The sequence continues at coordinate 14,518,693 of JAJKFI010000002.1, forward strand.
AAGCCCGAACCTGCCGCGGGGCCGACCCGGCCTGCCTCCACCAGCGCCTTCTCCGCCAGGGTGTTGCCCGACTTCAGCCTCAAGGACTACTTCGTCGGCCACGTCGGGATCTCGCCAGAGACGAGCTCTGTGAGCCCGACTCCCACCCACTCCGCCTCCAAGCATTCGCTGCCCACGCTCCAGGAGGTCCCCTCCCTGGTGGAATCGACGGAGGAGACTCTGTACTGGCTCAACTCCATCTGCTTCTTCCTCTTCAGGGAGCTCAGGGACACGGCCCTTGTCAGGCACTGGGTCACCAGGAAGATCAAGGTGGAGTTCGAAGAGCTCCTGCAGACCAAGGTGACGGGCAAGGTGCTCGAGGGGCTCAGCCTGCGAGACGTCTCACTTGGTGACGTTGTGCCCATTTTCAGGAACATCAAGCTCCTCAGGCCAGTGACCTGTACTGAAGACGGTTGCCCCGAGGAGCTGGATTTTGAGGTTGATCTTGAATACAGTGGTGGCTTCCACTTGGCCATTGATGCTGACCTTGTCTTCGGCAAGTCAGCCTATCTTTTTGTCAAGATTACAAAAATGGAGGGCCGGGTGAGGCTGGTTTTCACCCGTTTACCCTTCACACACTGGTCTTTCACCTTTGTTGATGAACCTTTGATTGACTTTGAAGTCAAGTCCCAGTTTGAAGGAAGGCCCTTGCCACAACTTGCGTCTATCATTGTCAATCAGTTCAAGAAAGTCATTAGACGCAAACATACTTTACCTAACTATAAAATCAGGTAAGGTGCTCTTAGTTTACCTGGAAAGAAGCCACACTTAAATCATGTGCCTATAGGGGTGGGAGTAAAGGACAACATGTTACTGGATTATTCTTGGGGCACTTAAAACATGCACAAAAAAGTTTTCTGAAAGTGCTGCTTAAAAGAAAGTATGTGGGATTTGAATCTGCCTATATAATACGGGGACCAGCACATTTGGCTGGGTTTACTAACCAGCAGTTAGTTGTCAGTGGTGAAGTCTTCACCCCCAACCTCCTGTCCTTCAGATGTGTGCATTTAACCCAAAAGGAATGGGTGCGTGAATTCCCTTATGCTAGGTTTTCGCAAAAAGTTCCAATGCTCCTTATGCTGCTGATTCTTGTGGGAACCCAGCATAAAGTGAGTAAAACCAGCTCTTTATTCTTGAGAATTTTGGGGTAAGGAAAGATTTTTCTGTTTTGCCTTGGCCTAAATTTTCTTTATGGATAACTTGGGAGGAAGGATATTTTTGCGCTAGCTGCACAGGGAAGGGCAGGTGTCTTTTATCCAAGTTGCAAGGGTGTAACATCTGATCTTGTTTTTGTGAACTTTAACAAATATTTAGAACTTGTAGGAGACAGAGTTGTAATGCTAGTAGATAATTTTAGGTTGAATTGGGTGCTCTTTCCGTCTGGTTTTCTACTGACAATCACTAATGCAATACATTGTTCTCCATAAGTATTGTGGGAGGCTTTCTCCATCATTGTATGGATAGTATTTCACTGTTGCAGTAACTTATCTGAATGTGTAACATTTTATCTTAAATAGAAATGTTGATATTTTACGTACATGAATCCCAAATATTTTTAGCATTTTAAACGTTTTGTTCATAAGTACTAAATTTATTGTGTAAAGCAGCTATTTTCAACCAGTGTGCTGAAGCACGTTGATGCATTTCAAATGGTCCACAGGTGTTCTGTGAGTGTTTGGCAGATTTATTTATTTATTTATTTAAAAAACATCATTTATTAATAGGAACATTGAGGCATGTGAGCCCCACACCAGCATATGATGTGCCTTGTCAATTTTAGCATCTTGTCAGTGTGCCGTGAGATAAGTTGAAAATTGCTGGTGTAAAGCTACAAAGCTGTGGTTCCCAAATTGTGCATTGCAGCGCCCCAGGGCACAGTAGCAAGCTTACAGAGGCTCTGAAGGATATTGTACACTTTTAGGAAATACACCATCGGAACCATAGGGGTGCCACCAAATAAGTGCTGTGAACAGAGAAAGTTTGGGAACCTCTGCTGTAAGGCATCTATTGAGAAAACTTTGAGGCAACCTTTATTACTGGATATAAATTCTGTGTGCCACAGTAGCTACACTGCAGGGTGCTGTGAAGAGCAGTTTACCCTCTCCCTAAGTTTCAGCTGTCTCTGACTAATCAGTACTGGCTCAAAGTGGAAGGAAAGGTGGTTTGTTTGTTTTTTAGTATGTGGTTCTAAGGATTGGAAATCTGTTTCCAGCAGCCTGATTCTCTTGAAGAAGAGACCCCCTTGGGACCCCCCCCCCTCAATGTTAATGTGCTGTCAGCTGAAGCAAAGCTTGTACCTCTTGTGGGAATGCTGCAGTATGTAACCTGCTGTCTGACTGTTCGTTGTGTTCCAGTTGTATGTGCTTCCTGCGCATCTACTTTTCTATCCTGCCTATGGTTGTTTTAATTTAGTCTTTGTCCCTTTGGCAAGGGTCATGGCACCTCATATGAGAACTATAAAATGTGTAGGGATTCTTGGGATCATGGTAACGGAAGGGAGTTGACTCGCTCATGCTTAGCAGTTCTAGGCTGCTTCCTCTCAGACAAAGGTAGTTGGGAAAGATCTGGGAACAAATTAACAAAAAACAATTTGGTGTTGGGTTCACATTACAATATTTTCACAATACAGCAAGGGTCCACTGTATTGTATTTGGCTATAATTTTAATGGAACTTCAGTGTTTCACTTCCTAGGCATCTGTAGTTGTTAGTAAGACTATATCTTTAAGCTTTGCCTGGTGTGCAGCCTGGCTTTGCTTTTGCAATTTGGCTTTCTCATTTTCCAAAGGCAGGGCGAAGGTACAATGTGGGGATTATTTCTCTTTCTGAACAACTGTTGATATTGTTCGGGATCCAAGTGCTACATGCAGTGTTTTGTATGCAGACATCAGCTTCTTCTGGCAGGAATTTTCTGCATCCCTTGAAAAGTATGTGCAGGCAAATGCATCACTGGGGCCCTTCTGGATGATCACCCCATGGGGTACAAAGTATTGCTGCCTGAAGTAAAAACCTGTCGTTTGTGTGTGCATAGGCCTCTTAGTAATTGTGCTTAGGCCTCTTAGTAATCTTAGTAGTAATTGTTCATTTGTATGAGAAGAATGTTCAAGTTTTGAGCATAATCTTAAGCTCCTTTGCTCTCCTATGAAAAAATATTTCTACAGGACCTAAGTTGGCACTGTGATTCACGCCTACTTTTCTTCATTGTAGCTCAGAGTTGGTTTGTTTTATTCACGTACAAAACATTTAAATGGAATTGCATTTAGTTTCAGTGCATTGGCTCATAGCCTCTCTATCTGTTTCATTGAATAATGGTAAGGTAAAAGACACTGTAACTGGCAATGAGATGAGCTAATGCCTGGTGCTACTGAGATTATTGGAAAGAATGCTGGACTATATAAACCTTGCTTTGATTCAGTAAAACAGTTTTTTTCCTCTTTTTTAAAAATTCTCAAATGGAGTCCATACTTGAGATCATTTAACATAGATTTACTGTGCCTTGCCTGTAAGAGATTCTGAATATGGAGCCCTGTTTTGCAAGATTGAGACATGCTGGTAGATCAAAGGTGTATCTAGTAAAAACAGAAATAAAATGGTAACCATCCAGTACTGATGGCCCTAAAACTTCAAGCAACACGTACTGTCAGAGCCAGCTGCCTCCCCTTGCATTTTTCATAGCTTACTTACAATTCCTCTTCTTTAACATGATATTTCCAGAGAAGAAGCTGCCTCAATTCTTGGGAAGTTCAATTCAGAGAGCATCTTCAATATTATGACAAACTTGCTTTATGTAGTTCCTTCACTGGCAAAATAAAATATGGTATGTTTTGGAGGGAGGGAGATAGTGAACACTCAATTTAACAGATTCATGAGATGAAGGCGTGTCTGTTGAATGCTGAAAATCCATTAAATCCCTTTTTGTCCTCTGAAAACTTCTCCATAGCTACAGGAATGGAGAAATTTCTCCATTTTTGGAGGATTCTGCTCAAAGCCGAAAAAGAGAACAGCACCACTGGCATTCAGAAGGGAGTCCTGGTTTATGGACAAGCCTGCCCCAAAACCTTCCACATTTTACTGCCTTACAGATAACCTTCATCACTGCTGCTCATCTCTCCCCTAGGGCACTTCAGAATGAACACATTCATTCCTTGAACGTCTTGGTGGTGAGCAGAACAGCAACGCTGGGGGAGCATTGTGGGATAGGTGTTCAATAAGGTGTATAATAATGGAATTGTATAAGGTAAGGTTTAGCAGACCTCTGTGGACATGAGAAATTATCAGCTAATTCTGAAATCCATTGAGGCCTGTTCGCTATATATACAATATTTTGGATTTCACAGCTGCATAGGAAACATCTAAGAATTTTCTTCATGTAATTGCAGAGACTTTAGCAACCAAAACCTCACAGTATCTTATATTTCTGTTCCTGTGAAGTTTAGCAGGCATTATGTATTGGAGTAATAGCCTGGTCATCTTTTCAAGATACTATAGCATGCATATTTCTTATTGTATAGTGATTTAAGCATAAAATCAAGGGCAAGTTATCTTTTGGAAATGCAGGTAGAGTCTCTTGTCTGTGAAGAAGGCTTCCAAAGAAACTGAGTTTCTTAGTATGTTTATTTCTATTTCCATGTTTGTTGCCAAGATTGTTGCAAAAATAGGCAAAAAGCAGTACAGGATGCCCTGGTATTCACTGGGGTTCCTTTCCTGACCCCACCGTGGATACTTGAAACCGTGAGTACTTGGAATGCCTTTTTAAAGATAGGGGAATATCAGTGATTTTGCTGCAACAAGGTAAAAAGAGATTTGTTTAATGTTCCCATATCTTTTTAATAGATGTCCCAGTATCCATGGATAATTGAAACCGTGGATACCAAATCAGTGGTTACTGGGGCATGCCTGTATTTTTCCTCTGATGCATGTTTTGTTTGTGATGCAGTGATCTTCAACCTTTTTTGTGCCATGACACCAATAAATAAATAACTGAAAGATGAGACTGGAGCCCCACGGCCACTTCCATCCCCTGCCCTGTTTCTCCTACCTCTTGCATCTTCACAACAACTTTGTGAGGTAGCAGCCCAAGCCGGGCTGGCCTTAGGAGCTGCAAGGCAAGACAGCAAGAAGAGGCTGTGCAGGATCATGGCAACTTTTCAACCCCTGTGCAAGAGTGGGCTTGGACCCAATCCAATAATGGTTCTGCCTTACCAAAACTTAGTTCTTGAAATAATCCTGCATAGCCTCTTCTTGCTATCTTGCCTCGCAGCTCCTACTGTCAGCCCTGCTTAGGTTGCTATCTCACAGAGTTGTTGTGAAGATGCAAGAGGGTCCATGGGGTCCCAAACTACAGGTTGAAGAATGCTATTCTAATGATTCTGGAAAGGTAGAAATGTTTTCAGGTGGAACCTAATCAGTAGACCTATGATTAATTATGTTTGTGTTCCCCTATTTGTATGTTGTAGATGCCGTGTCTAATCAATTCAATGGTACACCAGTCAGTCCCAAAGACACTCTCTGAAGCATTAATACATCCCTGCTGTCTGGGATAGTTCTTCATTCCTCACAGCGCTTCAGCCATTGGTTTGTTACCTAATTTGAAATGCAGTCCAAGTATTTAGGCTTAAATTGCATACTTTTGAGATTACTGGTGTTGAAAATGCTAGACTGTTGTAATGGGCTTGTTTTTGTATGTCTTGGCATGATTTGCATACCTTTAACTAAAAACTGTGTGCCTGGAGGTGCGCATGACTTACAATATTTATTGTTTGCTTACATAATAAAATATTGGCCCTGATCTAGATATTTCTCCACTCCTTAAATCAACGATGTAATGAGATACATTTCACTTTGGTCTTAATTTGCTTTAAATGAACCTTTCCTCTGTCTTGTGTTTTGAAGCTCTGGCCTAAATTTGGATAAACTGGACACAATTGGTTCTAAATTAGTTAAATAACGTTTAGGGCTCTCAGTCAATTAATCTATATCATTTCAGCCTGGAAAATAACATTAAAAAAAAACTACTTCTACATGCAAATGATGTTGTAGTGAGAAGAAATTCAAGCTTAAACCTTCTCCCTCATATGATGATTTTCTATATATGAAAAGGAGAGTTGCAACATTTAATTCATCAGCTAATAAACTGGCACAATCCTATGCATGTCTTCTTAGAAATAAGTACCAATATGGTCAATGAAGCCTGTTTCCAGGAAAGAGTATATAGCATTACAGTCTGAAATGCTCTGATCAGAAGCAGGTTTTTAAAATGCTTATTTTAAAAACTCATTAAAACCCCAGATTGCAAGCACCATCTTAGGAATTCCTCCTGTTGGAGTGGAAGGGGGTAGAAGGAGAAATCTTTTACAAGATGATGCCTGCTGCACAAATTCGTATCTAAAAATAAGATGTACTTTTCTTTAGAACTATTGTTTATGCCATATAAAGTTTTGCAGTCAACCAGAACTCATGTGACTAAAGAGATCTCAGCTGATTAATCACAAGTATCACTAACTGTGCCTGAGTGCAAGACATACATTAATGGTTGGATCAATCATAAATTATGTGACCTCTGCCCATGTTCTTTTGGCATTTGGCACATAACTCCTTTAGTGCCAAGTCATTTCTGCTTGGCCTGAGTAGGAGGTTATTGTACCCTGGATCCTCCTGGTCCTTGGCTCTGTTCTTCAGTGACTGGTGGCTGCCCAACCCAGACTGGTGCTTACCCACTACCTAGTCTCCTCATCAGCCAGTGTTGCCCAGGGCATGAGCATCATAGTTCTGGACAGAATTGGGATCATCACCAATATCAGCCTCTTGGGGTGGGGGCTCATATGCGTTCTTGATCAGAGGTGGTGTCCAAAAACAGCATCAACTGGCACAGGGTGATAAGACTGGCCCTCCTGTCCTTTCAAGAGCAAGTCCAATTGCACAACTATCTGAAGGTGTGCAGTGCTACATTAATAACTTATTTTCAGATGGATTAGAGAAGGGGCTTAACTTAAGTACTCTTAAGTGTCAGATGGTGGCTTTTAGTAGTATCCTGGGGAGACAACAAGCCGAAGTTGCCTCTTTCTCACACCCACATGTTGAGTGAATCCTGAAAGGGATAGCCCTTTCATAGGTTCCCTACCTCAACTAGGTGCTTTCTGAAGTGCCATTCAAAACCAAGGCCGTTGTATCCTAAAGGGGGTTAATGCTTATGCTACTTGATTTTTATGGGTCTGACCTTTTCCTAAATATTGATTGTTGTTGGTTCTTTGTTCCTTGGTTTTGCGGCTTTTAATGTTTAAAGTTGTCTTATTGTTAAATGTCTATGCTGTTAACGTGATTTTATGCTTGTAAGGCCTGGCATGCTGGACATGAGCAAGCCTCTAAGGATTTTTCTGGAAAGGGCAGTGCTGTACAGGAAGTCCAAGGCCATGTTCCTGTCCTTCCAGGGATCATTATTAGAGTGGCTGCTAGCACACTGTCACACTGGTTGTGGGGCTGCATCAGGCTTTTTCATACAAATCTCTGGGTAAAGTCTCTCTGAGGATCATGGTCCATTTTGCTGAGTTGGGCTATAGCAGTGGTCCCCAAACTGTAGGTCAGGACCCACCTGTGGGCTGACACCTGATTTTTGGTGGCTTGCAAAACTGAGTAGCTAACAGCTGATAAGGAATATTCATTGAACTCTATGAAAACTGAAATGGAGAAGCACACATGCATTTACTTGTGAGCAAGTGGATGTGCCTTGCTCCATTTTGATGGGCAGGCAGACAGGAATGCAACATCACTGGAATGGTCCTGATCCTATGAATGTGGAGTTCAATAAATGCTGCAGAAGGTGGTCCCTTTCTGTAAATGGATAAAATCAGAGGCTTGAGCAGCTGATAAAGTGAAACTTTCCCCTCTTGTCTCATTCCAATGCTAAAAGGTTTGGGAACCACTGGGAGTATTATTGGTGACCTTCTGTGGCTAGTTGTCTTTGGATGAGTTCAGAACAGTAGAATTGTTCTGTAGAACAGTAGAATTACCAGATGCTATAAAATGGTTTTTTCTGAGGAGACGTAGCCTTCAGGAAGCAGGTTCTGCAGAGGATTTTGAAGCTTTAAATTCTCACCTGTCTTACTAGGCCTACCATTGCTATTTTGTGAGAAACATTTTATCCAGCATTGAGTATAACTTGGAAGTTATATTAAGATAAACTTTTTTCAAGTAATGTGACAAGTAGCTGATTCGTAATACAATGCTTGCATTACTGAATGTTTTGTTGCAAATACACATGTATAAAAGACTTGCAGCAGAAGTTTTTGCTTTGTATTTCTAAACACTGTAGGAAAGTTTGCATCCTATGTCTTTGGCTATCTGGTCTAGATACTGCTGTCCTAGGTTTTTGTCTCTTCCCTTCCTTTTCTATGCGTGCATGAAGTTCGCCACAGATAGTTGCACACAAATACTTTGCAGCTTAGACACAGATCTCTGCTTCTACACCTGGTTTGTTAAACTTCTCTCTACAACACTAATATGAAAAATCTGACAGCTGCTGCACTTTAATTCAAGGTCTTGTGAGTTCATCCATTAGATACCTAATCTGCTTAGTCCAGCTAAATCAGTGAGGGAGGTCTGTATATAAGGACATTAGTCTGTTACATAAAATGGGCAAAAGTCTTTTTACTTTTGTTGTGCTTGAGAAATATGATTTTTTAAAACATTTGTGCAATGGAGTCAGAAGGCCCAGAGGCAAAGCAGCTGAGGAAAAAAGAAGTCATATTCATGCATATCATGAAGAATAGGTGGGAAGGTGATGTCAGGGCCCGTGTGTGATGAGGATAGTTTGGGCCTGGGAAGGGAGTGGTTTCAGTGGCACATGCTGAATCCTAACCCCCTTCCCCAGCCCAATCTGCCTTAACCAGTCAACTGGCGCGATATCGCTGGCGCAGATCCAGGTTCACCCATGGTAGTAGAAGGGACTTAACCCAGTGGAGGCCTCCAGGTTCCAAAACTCCTACGCATGATGCAATGGATGTGACATTGGCACCACTGCATTGTCATGCAGGGAATTAGTTAGGATAGTCATTTTTGCTTTGGTGAGATAAGATTGAAGGCACATTGTTCAGCACCAAAAATGCAATAGATACACATTTTGGAAATGAGCTGAAATTCTGTTAGAATATTACTCAGTCTAGGTCATATTGTTTATATACTTTGGAAGATTATGCCATCTTTCTCCTCCATCAGGAAGGATTCATGGCAGCTAACAATTTCAAATAAACACAATTAAAAAACAAATAAATACCCACAAACAATAAAATGTCTGTAAAAATAATGAGCAGACATCAGCAGACACAGCTCTTAAGATGCAAACTGCACACTACATATGAATGTGGACTGCATAGGAATTTGTGTAAGTCTGGAAAAAAAAACACCTGTGCAGAATGCAATTTTGAGCAGAATTGGGGAGGATCCTTGGCCCTTTTCTCATTTGTTGCTTTTGTTCTCAAAACAGTTTTTTCTCCAAAGTGCTTTCCTTTCTTGAGGTTCCAGATTCATAACTACCATTATAAAAGCACTTACGTGAGAAAGCAACTAGCAACAGAGTGATTAGAACAAGAAAAAGGTCAAGCATCTTCTCTGTTCAAAATTGCAGACATTCTTCCGACTTTAGATATATTTATGTACAACTAAAATTATAATAGTTGTACATAAATATGTCTAATATTGGAGGAATGTCTGCAATTTTGAACTAGACCCTTATGAATGTTCTTAAATTGCTTGCAGAGAAGTATGACGAGATGGTACGATAATACTTGGAGGTAGTCAGAAGCATGTTTTGGATATACTGTACAGTCAGCGAACTTCTAAATTTCTGTTCAGCAGAAGCGTGATTGTCACTTGATAAGGCATGTTTATCAGTGACGTGAGGGAACTGGTTGTTGTATGCATCTTTAAAATGTCTGAAGGAAGAAGAAATGAAACTCTCCCCTATGACTGTTTAATTTCCATGGTGAAATCCTGTGGTGAGATCCGTCAACAGTATGTTGTTGTTCAGTTTCTAAGTCGTGTCTGACTCCTCGCGACCCCATGGACCACAGCACGCCAGGCCTCTCTGTCCCACTAGCTTCCTGAGTTCGCCCAACTTCATGTTCATTGCTTCAGTGACACTATCTAACCATCTCATCCTCTGTCACCCCCTTCTCCTTTTGCCTTCAGTCTTTCCCAGCATGTGGGTCTTTTCTAAAGAGTCCTCATGAGGTGGCCAAAGTATTTGAGCTTCAGTATATGCCCCTCCAAGGAGCAATCAGGGTTGACTTCCGATTTGATTTCCTTGCAGTCCAGGGGACTCTCAAGAGTCTTCTCCAACACTGTAATTCAAAAGCATCTGTTCTTCGGCGCTCTGCCTTCCTTATTATATGGTCCAGCTGTCACAGCCATACATTACTATTGGAAAAACCATAGCTTTGACTATGCGAATCTTTGTTGGCAGGGTGATGTCTCAGGTTTTTATTAAGTTGTCTAGTTTCTCCTAGAGATGTGAAGACCCGGAAAAATTCAGAAAAAAAAAGTTTTTCCCGTTTTTTCCTGAAGCATTTTTATTTTTTTCTGAAAAATTAGAAAAATTGACAAAAGAAAAAAAGGATTGATAATGGAATATTTTATTTTAACATGATGAATAAAATATTTTAAGACAAGATGTTCAAATATTTTCCAAATAATTTCTAAAAATATATATGGTATTAGATTATTCTAATTTGTGTGCACTGAGGACAAACAAGTCCTAGTTTACGAACTGAACCTCCAATGCAAAAACTGGGGTTTTTTCCGAGCTTCAAAATTTCCAGAAATTTTACATCTCTAACACAGCCTCTTACTCCTCTTGCTTCTCGCCGTCTTCAGACTCCTCCATCCTCTGCAGCATGTGAAAGAATCTGGTCTATACAAACACGCTAAATCAAGAAATAAACTGACATATGAAAGCTTGTTTCAATCTGGGCAAATCTTCAGTTTTTAGAAGTCCTTAATAACTGTGATAATGACAGACACAACAGAGTAGCTGCAGAAGTAGAGAATGCAACTGATACTAATAATTGCAGTTCAGAAAATGATTGATTAAATTTCATGCCCATTCATTGAAACTTAATCCCACTCCCTTCTATACACTTCCCCCCTCTTCAATTCTTTTTATGAGAATGGGTTTTTTATTTTTATTTAATACTGTGGAGAGGAAATATGAATAATTGTTACTTATAGATTTTTAAAAATTGTTTTGTGGAGGTTTTTTTTGTCTGTTCCACATAAACTAGTAAATAGTTCAGGAGATTGTTGCTCCATTTGTTACAATTACAAATAAATATTAAAAAAGTAAATTCTGTTTGTAACAATTGTTTGGATACACTATATTTTTAATATGCTAGTTGTGATAATTTTATGCCGTCAAATTGTCCATAGTCATATTTTATGTTCCTAAACTAACAGAATAACTTTCAATCTGGAAAAGGAAAAAAAGTGCTAATGTAGCATTTTTTCAATTTTTCTGAGAATTTCTGTTAAAAAAAATGGAGAAAACAGGGTTTTTTTCCCCCAAGCTTCAAAATTTCTGGAAATTTTACATCTCTAACTTCTCCATAGCTTTCCTCCCAAGAAGTAAACATCTTAATTTCATGGCTGCAATGTCAACAGTATAGAATTGTTCTAATTGTTAATTTTAAATTGCAAGAACACATAACTAAAGGCAGCTTATATTTTATCCTACATCTGTTTTACTTGGAGATAAGAGTTCAATTAGATTTACTGGTAGGTAAATGTATGTAGGATTATAACTTTAATTGAGATCATATTGGCATTGCAGAATTTATCTTTGGTAGCTTTTAATTACCCAACTACTTAAGAAGTTTTCAGATATGTTCTGTGTTAAGAAGTTGTGTTCAAAGCTTAATAATGGTGTGTACTGAAATTAGCATAGGAACTGGCAGTGTGTAGAATTCATTTAATTTTAGTAGTTTAATAGCAATGCTTTAAATCTTTGTCAGCTAAAAATAGCAGCTATGTAAACTAGCATAATTTGTATAATATGATGATTGTATTGGCACAGAAAACTGGCAAATGTAATTGGCCACAACTTTATAAATTAAACTCTGGCTATAGTCCTAAGTAGAGTTGAAGAAGTAAGGTCCATTGAAATTGGTGCATAGGATTTGGCCTCATCTGTCTCATTTCTGTATTGTATAGCTAACAGTGAATAGCAGTTGGGAACTAAGTTCATATATTAAAAAATGCAGAATAAAATAAGTCTTTGATCAAGGTAATGAGATCTTTCAAAGGTTTAGTACTCCTTGGAGGAAGGGCAGTATAGAAATGTGAAAAATAAATATTCATAAGTTGACTGAGTCATTTGGTATTTCATATTTATAATTCTGAAGTCAATTTCACAAAGCTTTCTTTGTTGGAAAAGTAGATGTAAGCTCAATATGTTTGCTAAGGTACTCATGATACTGTTTTGAGTCCAGTATATACTTTAACACGTTTTGTATTAAATTCAAATTGCCTTTAAACCAGTTTATTTTTAGAGAGACTTGATATAATTGAGTTCTAAAAGTTTTTTTTTTTGCAAAAGTATACAATATATAAGGTAGGTCTTACAAATCCAGTTCCTGATACTTACAGCCCAATCCTATGCATGCCTTCTCAGAAGTAAATTCTGTTATAGTCAGTGGTGCTTACTCCAGGTAAGTGTGGATAGGATTGCAGACTTCACTGTTTAAAGAATGGTGGAAACTTTAGAAACAGAACTCTGTTTTCTGTTGAGTAAATTGGGGACAGGACTGAATATACCTGATTATATGATGAGCTTTTCAAAAGGCACCTCAGTCTTGCCCTGAAAATGAGCTGACGTCTCATGTTTGTAAAAAAATTTCAATTCTCTGGAAGAGGAACGGTGTCATTCCTGAACTCCTGGGAACCCCCTTCCATCTGGGAAGGCAGGGTCAGTCTCCAAAGAACAAGGCTCCTTCTTTGGGGCATCCCTCGGTTCCCCAGACTGGCCCTGCCTTCTAGGAGATCAGTCAGATCTCTGTACTCTCACTCTCTCACTCACAGACAGACAGAGACAGAGGCTCCTCTAGCCTCCCTCCTTGTCAGCTTACCAGTAGCTGTAGCCAAGCAGGGCGTGCCTGGTCAGGAAGATGTGGGGAGAGGGGGGCAGACCAAAGTCGCCATGACTGCAGCAGAGAGCCCACCAAATTGTGTGCCCTTTTTTTTGCCTGCGTTCCTTCCTGTAGTCTGGAACAGTGCGCATGCCATGGCTCCTTCCCCAGGCTCCAGCATGTGCCTCCTGCGTCAGATCAGCTCCAGACCAGGGGAAAGTGATCCATGTGCAGCACCAACTCCAGAAGCTGCACATCTGCCAGGCCCAGCCAAGAAGCCCCAACACACCTTCTCCGGAGCGGTGGCAATCCAGGAAGAATGTCCCCTGCACAGCAACACCTCCCGAGATTCCAGAGAGCAGCCCAAGAGAAGCCCCAGCACACGCTTCCTGCAGTACTGAGAAGCGGCAGCACAGGAGCAGAGAAACATTGCCAGCCAGTCTCCAGCTCAGTGAACCACCAGATACCAGGACTCAGCCAGTTGTCAATCCCTTGCAATGCAGCGACACAACCAGGCAACACACGCTCAACAGTTTTTCCCCAGGTGGGTTCTACCCTCACCCCAGCCAGTGCAGAGTGCAGAATGGGGGTCGAGAAGTCTGCACAAGTGCCGATAGGATGGCTCAGATGGTGTCTAGCTCCACTATAGGTAGTAAGACTGGAACCAGTCAAGGGGAAGCCAAGGAGGGTTCTTCCTACAGTGAGTCTCAGTTGGACGATAAGAGTAAGGAGGGTTATGGCAGATTCAAAGGACCAGAATCCCAAGGAAAAGGGAAAGGGAAAGCAGAGCTGCAAATGCTCACTATCCTCCACTTCCCCCTTATCCTGCTCAGACTCCAGCAGCCCCCAGAGGGAGCCCCTGCCTTGCAAAAGGACCAAACTGCTGCCTGACAGGGCTAAATTAACCAAGTCCAATAAAAGGCTCCACCCCAAGGGCAAGCGAACCAAACCAAAGGAGTCCATTTTTTTCCTGACCCCTGGCAGTACAATACCCCTGAGCCCTCTGATGCCTCCAGGAAAGAAGGGGAGTTAAGAGGATGAAGAGGTCCCCAAGGATGTTGGAGACAGGCTCTTCCCTTCAGAAATGTTTCCCAAGATGTGATCCAAGGATCACAAGATGATCCAGGCTCTAAATATGGCCCCAGTGAAGGACTCTGTTCTAGCAGACAACAAAGCACCCAAATCTAAATTTCTGTTCCCCAAGTCAGCCACAAATCTACAGTGATACCTTTTCCTGAGCCGTTGATGAGGGTACTTGAAATGGAGTTGAAGGCTCCCATCAGGTCTAGGCGTACACCTTGTCTGGTCAACAAACTCTGTAATCTGCTAGATGCAGTGATGTCATGCACCCACTACGCACCACTACGCGAGTACCAGTTTCTAGAAGTTGAGCTGGCCCCGCCCACTCGAAGCTGGCCCCATCGGCTGGTTGGCTCAGCAGCTGCGCATGCGTACTGCACGCCTGCAGCCATTGCCTGCACTTTCTGTGAGGAGGCAGGCAGCGTGGTGGTGGTGGCAGCGGCAGCGGCAGCGGCAGCAGCAGTGGAGCGAGAGGACCGGCGGTGGTGGCGGCGGCGGCGGCAGCAGCAGCAGCAAGGGAGACCCGGGAATAAGGCAGCAAGCATGAGAAGGTAGGCTGCCTGGGGCTCCCGCTCCCTCCAGCCGCGCAGATCCAGTGTCCTGGTTCCTCCTGCAGCCTCCCCCCAGCCCCCACGCGATCTTTTTTGGTCGCCCGTTCCCCCTCCTGTTCCTTGCCGGCCGGCCCGGCGCTGTCGGGCGCCCACGTGGTCGCGCGGCCCGGTGGGCGCCCGTTCCCCCTCCTGCTCCTTGCCGGCTCCTTGCATTTAACCTTAAAGTTAAATGGCTCCCTGTCCCAAAAGGGATCACAATCTAGTACAGTCTAGCCTGCTATTTAACCAGGCAACAGTTGAAGCAAAATATGTCTATACATATCTCTAGAAAGCAAAGCAATAGAAGTTAAATCAACACTAACCACAAGCTGAAGTTATTACAAACATTATCACCTCCATGGCAACAATCATGACCGCACTTCCGGCTATGACCTCACTTCCTGCCATGACATCACTTCCGGCTTATGACGTCACTTCTGGTGGGCAGACCCCGACAAGTGCCAATCAAAAGTGAGTACCCGTTCCTAAATCATTTGGATGACACTACTGGCTAGATGATATCCTGAGTCAACTCAAAAGTTTTTGGAGTAGGCCCACCTGTGGCGGCTCTCTCATCAGCGGTGGTCTTCCCTTCTGAGGGTGAAGGTGGGCCCAAAGTTCCCTGCAATAGAAGAGTGGAGAATACCCTCAAGAGACTTCCTTTTGAGAGTACCTTGTGAGGCTTCCTCATTGGCCCATAGAGTGTCGGTGGCCAATTTGGTTATGGCCTGGGGCTCGTGGCCTAGGTGGAGGAGTTGGCAGTCTCCAGACCTTGTTTGTCCAGGGCCACAAGAAATATACTGAAGATCTCCCTTGCAGCAGCCTTTGCTGCTGACTCCCCTCTATGCAATGCAGTTTGGCGCCAAGGCAGTGGCCTCCAATGTGGTAGCCAGAAGGAACATTTGGCTATAACAGTGGAAAGTAGACCAAGGGTCCCAAGCCAGATTGGTTTCCATTCCTTTTGTGGGATCTCAGCTATTTGGACAGGCTGTAGATCCTCTATTAGTTGAGAGCCAAGACAAAAGGAATGTGCTG
Source organism: Lerista edwardsae (assembly GCA_029204185.1). Classification (NCBI taxonomy): domain Eukaryota; kingdom Metazoa; phylum Chordata; class Lepidosauria; order Squamata; family Scincidae; genus Lerista; species Lerista edwardsae. The sequence continues at coordinate 14,534,547 of JAJKFI010000002.1, forward strand.
CCCACAGCACACAAGACAACCTATAAAGGCAGGTCTTCCTCTTCCTTTCTGCTCCAAAGACGCAGCTTTCATCCCAAAGAAAGCACGTTGCGCAGAGGACGATGGTACAAGACAAGGTCCAATTCAGATGGAAGAGAATCCTCCATGTCTAGCAAGGCAAACAAGTCATCTCGTCCCTCCTGACGCCAGACCCCAGAGGGAGAGCCTGATATTTCTTTGCACTATTTGGACAACCTGTTGATCTTCTCGCTGTCTAGGGAACAGGCTTGCCAGGATGTGAGATTCACAGTGCGGGTGCTATAGCAAGTGGGTTTTGTAGTGAACAAAGCCAGGACCCTGACCAGGTTGATGGCAATATTTATATCCTGCCAGGACACTGTCAAATTTTCATGCCTCCACTCCAGAGGGTCTACAGGCCTTCCTAGCCCCCCACCAGTGGTCAGTCAAAAAGTGCTGTCATCTACAAGTGGCTGTGCCTGAGAGGACATGGCGGAGCTAGTTTGGTGGAGGGACAAGTGGAGATTGGCCGAAGTCACGCCTTTCATGCCAGCCAAGAAGGTTAGATGGACTGGAGAAGCCATGACGTCACATTCTTGAAGCCCTGGACTGAGCAATATGGCTGACTCAGATCATTGCCGCGAACGACAAGGATTGCTGCTGGAGGGGCTCTCTCGCTCGCACGGCGCGCGTGTAAAAGTTAATTTCAACGTCTTTAAGCATGCCTGCGTGTTCTGCATACGGGTGTGTGAATCGCTGAACGAAAAATGGGATTTAATTTCCGCGGGAAGATTCATGTATTCACATTACATCGGCTCAATAAAACGACCGGTAATATTTTCGAAATTCTGAACATTAACAGACTTTTTTTAATGGGGCATGGCCGTTTTATTTCTGCTTGTGTAGATTTCAAAAAATAAGTCTGTCAAAACAGTGCAATCTGAGTTTAAATAGACAGCATTTCGTCCGGTATGTTCAGTAATATAATTACGCGGAATTAAACCTTGGAATTGCATATTAACTCATAATAAGGTTACCAATAATGTTTCTCCACAATCACACGTTGTTATTTTCGTGAGTTTTTACTTCAGGAGTAAACTATTAAGTCCTAAACATCACGCGCAAAGCAATCTGAAATGCTTGGAATGAGCAATGTTTTGCACTTACCAACATGGCCGCTAAGCCCACCCCCCTGGCTTCAATTCTTCCCTATTGATTGTTAAGGGAGGGCCGGGGGTTGATGCCAGCCTGTTAGGCAGGGGAGCCCACATGGCAGAGGCCATTGCCCAAGGGACCTGGAGCAAGGAGGATTAAGCATTGTATGTCAACCTCCTAGAATTGAAGGCAATGTGCTTGGCATAGCAGACCTTCACTAACCTCGTATGGGGCCAACGTGCTGGTGAAGACTGACAATATAACAGCAAAGGCCTACATAAATAGGGAGGCCTTCAATCAGGCACTCTGCAGCTCTTTGCCAGGACAGAGACTCACTTGCAAGTGATCAGGGCGGAGCATCTGGCAGGTCTAACACACACCACTGTGGACTGGCTCAGTCAGCGCCAGGTCCTGGAGACAGAGTGGCAACTGCACCCCCAAGTGTTCCAAATGGTGGCAGAGCACCATTTGCAAATATGTTCACCTCAGGCAAAAATTTACAGCTGAACTGATACTTCTCAAGGGGACCACAAGCAGGAGAGAGGCAGTGAATGCCTTTCAGAGTCCGTAGCCCCAGGGCCTAATGCAGTGATGGCGAACCTTTTGGGTTCGGTGTGTCAAAATTGCAGAAAATGCTTCACTTGACTCTGAAAGGTGTGTCAATCCCCCACCCCAAACAAAATAGAAACAATTCTTTGTATTCATTTATTTAAACAAAAAATGAAGCCCAATTATGTGTGGTGCTATCTATATATGTAAAAGAGAACGTATGTATGTTCCGCATAGGCTCCGTAATGCCTGGAGCAATGCGCACCAAACTTGGTACACACATGCCTTGCGGCCTGGCAACAAACAGTGCGGGGGTCAGGCCCCCCTAGTGCCCCCAGGGGTGGGGGTACGCAGGGGGCCCCACGTGAAAATGGCCGAAATCGGCGTCGAATCCGTACTTTCTGGGGTCGCCGGGACGAGCGGCAACACTCCCGATGCCGTTGGAGTCTGGGTTCGGCCTCCCCCCCCTTGGCATGGGGGGCGAGAAGGGGTGTGAAACAAAACATCCGCTGTGGCCTGCTGGAACGCCTGGAGCGATTGGCACCAAACTCGGCATGCGTATGCCTTGCGGCCTGGCGACAAACACTGTGGGGGGGCACGACACCCCTAGCACCCCTAGACATGGGGGTGCAAAAGGGGTGCCATGTAAAAATACTCAAAAACAGCAGACATTAGTGTCGAATCCATAGTTTCCGGGGTCGCTGAGATGAACGGCGACACTCCCGATACCAGTTAAGTCCACGCTTGGTCCCCCTCAGCATAGGGGGTGAGAAAGGGTGACAAGTGTGTATGTTCCAGCATAACTCTGGAGCTATGCCTGGAGCTATTTACACCAAACTTGGTACACATATGCCTTACGATTTGGCAACAAATACTGTGGGGGGTACAACACCCTTAGCACCTTTAGGGGTGGGAAGGGGGTGCCATGTAAAAATGATGGAAAACGGCCGATATTACTGTTGAATCCATAGTTTTTGGGGTAGCTGAGACGAGCGGTGATGTTCCCGATGCCATTTGAGTCCGCGTTCAGCCCCCATCGGCATGGGGGGCGAGAATGGGTGCAAAATAAAATGTCCACCATGACCTGCTGGAACACCTGGAGCAATTTACACCAAACTTGGTACACATATGCCTTATGATCTGGCAACAAATACTGTGGGGGCACGACACCCCTAGCACCCCTAGGGGTAGGAGTGGGAATGGGGTGCCATGTAAAAATGATCGAAAACAGCAGATATTAATGTCGTATCCATAGTTTTAGGGGTCACCAAGACTAACAGTGATGCTCCCGATGCTGTTTAAGTCCACGTTCAGCCCCCATGAGCATGGGGGGTGAGAAGGGGTGAACAATAAAATGTACAAAATGACTGACATTACTGTCAAATCCATAGTTTTCAGGGTCGCTAAGCTGATTGGTGACAGTCCCAATGACATTTAAGCTCAAGTGTAGTTGAATAGAACGAATAGAACTCTGGGATCTCCAATTATTTTACTACAGAACCTTGACCCGCCAAAACTTTGCAACGGCACAAGGCTGTGTGTCAAGAAGATGCTAGGTAATGTAATTGAAGCGACGATCTTAACAGGAAAGGGAGAGGGTGAAACAGTTTTTATCCCACGGATAACACTCATTCTGATGGATCTCCCTTTTAACTTTCAGAGATTGCAATTACCAGTGAGACTTGCATTCTCGATCACGATCAACAAGTCACAGGGGCAGTCTATTAAGTACTGCGGAGTGGATTTGAGATCGCCATGTTTCTCCCGCAGACAACTTTATGATTCTTGCTCAAGGATGGGTTCACCCAAGCATTTATTTATTCTTGCTCCTGGAGGTGAAACTAAAAATGTTGTTTATAATCACTTTTTCAGTTAAATTAATATTATAGTGCATTTGTAAAAGATTTTACTTTATAATTTTTATACTGTACTTATACGTTTAATTACCTGTACATAAAATTACTTCGATAGAATTCATTCCTTTTCCTGTCTAATAGAAGCTTGGGATAAATAAATACCCGGGCAACGCCGGGTAGCGAAGAGCTAGTGTATTATATTAAGAAACATCAAATAATTACAAAAATGAAAAATGAGTACAAGAAACTCAGTTTTTGCCAAGTCTTGATGAACAGTAGTGTGTCACTCAAAATGCTGTGGTGTGTCACCATTGACACGTGTGTCACAGGTTCGCCATCACTGGCCTAATGTATGCCTTTCCTTCGGTGGCATTAATTCAGAGGCTTCTAAAAAGAGTGAGAAGAGTAGAGTCCAAAATAATATTGATAGCCCCAAACTGGTCCCCACAGGCCGTGGTTCCTGGAGCTGCTCCATGTGTCAGTACCCTTAGGTTCTGCTGAACAGGGTCAACCTCCTCCTGCTGACAGGGTCCGACACTACTCCCCCAGCCGCATCTCTTCTGTCCAACAGCATGGAAAGTTAAGCAGTGCATGTTGGCAAACCTAGGATATTCAGATAAGGTGACAGGCTTCCAGAAGGCAATCCAGCAAAAGAGTGTACAATTCCACCTGGCGCACCTTCTCACAGTGGGCAGGGTCCACAGGTTTGGTAGCTGCCAGGGCAAAACCTAAACACATCCTGGCCTTTCTGCAGGATGGCCTAGAGGGTGTCCGAGTTGAGAGCACTTTCTGTTCACCCCAGGCTTTGTATGTACCCCAAGTACATAGTGTACTCAGTTTTTATCACAGATTATTAAACTATTTGTTGTTGCTTTTAAAAACTGTACAGTAGTTACTAAACTGCATTGTGATAAAAAATGTAAGTAATATACAGTACTGTATTTCTAAATGGAGCAAAGATTCTTGGTCGTAGTACTAAAGCTATGTAATGAAAGTCTAATATGCCTGATAGAAATTTGTGTAATAGTTCGTATCAAATAATGTTGCCACAATAGTGTTGCCAAAAGGTTGAATAATTAGCTGTTGCCATTACTTTTTTTCCCTCAGCACACATTGTTTTATGCTCTTGTTCTGATTGAAGAAGTTTTATAGCCTGTTGCAGGACAATATTTGTAGAATATGAAACTTTCAGAATAACTTGGTATAGTTAACTTTTCTACCTTTGTATCTGGAGTGACTTAGGACTTCATCGTTTTGAAAGACTCCATATAAAATCACTCTTGGGCAAACCCCTTTCGCTCAAATGGTTTCTTGAAAGATGTGAATTGTCAGATATAATACTAGAAACTGTACAACAGTTGAAACTTTTGGCAGTCAGACTTTAAGATTGTAGTATTAAAGTTAATGCCACAGTTTATTATCCAAGAAGTTGCTATTGAAGTACTACATGAGGGCTATATAACACATGCTTCATGTGCCTGCTATCTGTAGGCCAATGTTCCATTTATTATGGGGATTCAGCTTGTAATGGGTTAGTGCGGTTCACTAGAGCAGTGTTTCTCAAACTGGGACTTGCAACCTGATGTCAAGTAGGTCATAGAAAGCAGGGAGCTGCCATCTTGGAAGCTGCAAAGCTTACTCTTGCTATATTCCTTTTATGAGTGTAACAGTTTGAATTTTCAAGTGAGGTGTTTTGTTTTTGTTTTTAGTTCAGTGCTTTTACATACTATTTTGTCCTAATCTTGCTTTCTATCATGGATGTTTCATGGTTGTGCAATTGCTGCAGTTGAGGAATGTCAGTCATTTACCTCACAGTGACAGCATTTCCTGCTTGATGATGTCACTTCTGGCCATGTCATAACTTCCAGGTTAATGACATCACTTCTGGTGGGTCCCAATACAAGTGCCATTCTAAAAAATGGGTCCCTGTGCTATAAGTGTTAAGAATTACTGCGCTAGAGTCCTGAAGTCACAAGTATAGAAATAGGATCAGCAGCTTCAACTGGTTGCATGTAATATAGTAGAGGGCCTACACTTGTTGTTCCAATTCCACTGGCATAAGATCTTCTGGTATTTTAGGTGAGGTGCCAAATTGGCTTTCGCTTACCTGGCAGAATGTGGTGCCAAATGTTACTCTTGCAGCCCCTGCTAATCCACCACGTAATCCAGAACTGTTTCATGGACTGGCAGAACCATGGAAGCTCCTAAACATGACACACAAAAGCAGGTGGAAGAACCTCAAAGTTCTTGAGATGTGTTAGTGAAAAGGACAATATTTTATTAATAAAACAACCCCCATGTGATTTTTTTTAAACAAAATACACCTCAATTAAGCTAAATTTAGTTGTAGAGTAACTTTTGCATTTTTTTTACTTTTTGCTAATAAAAATTGATTTCCTAAAATGAGAAACTTTTATATTTTTCTCTTTCCATGAAAATCGCATTTGAAAGTCTTAGGAACATTTTTACTCACAATTATGTTTTTATGCTGAATTGGAGGGGGAAGCGATTCTTTATAGGAAACACTGAGAAAAATGTGTCCATTTCTTACTTGCTCTTATTAAGCAGCAATAATAATGTGTGGAACATTTTGACAAGAATATGCAATTTGCAGTGTGAATATACAGTATTATAACCATGTGCCATTACCAGACTATAACAGACTATTGTAGTTCTGGAGCACTGGAATAATTTTGTTCCTGGCATCTCACATCCATCAACTCTGCAACAGAGACAGCCTTTTGAACAGTTATCAAAGCCAACCTCATGCAAAATGTATTGTAGTAGTCACATCTTACGTAACTGGGCCATTGTTGAGATCTCTGTTGTGAATCTATTGCCTTTAATATGGAATAAATACTTGTTCTTATGTTTTAGTATTGTTTTAGTCATTGTTGTATTGACGTTTTATTGTGTGAGCCACCTTGAAGATCCCTAAGAAAGGTGGAATATACATTCTTTGGATCAGTGGTTCTCAAAACGTTTAGTACCAGGACCCATTTTTTTAGAATAACAATATACAGTATTTAGGACCCACTGGAAGTGATGTCATGATCAAGTGCTGCCATTGTGACACCAGATTCTTCTGTTTGAGAATGCAGCAATAAGTTGGATTATATCCCAGCCATTTTCAAATAGCAAAGTGAATCAGAACGGGAACAAAGTCTATTTACTATCTTAACACAAGCAAAATAACTACACAGCCCTCCCCTTTCCAGTGTCCCATTGTCCCACATTTTCAGTGATGGATGGACTAGGTGCTACAGGACCCACATGAAATTAGTGTATGACCTACTAGTCAGTGGTCCTGACCCACATTTTGAGAAACATTGCTTTAAATAGATAAATAAATATGAATCTAAAAAACAAAAGCTATGAGGAACCAGTCAATTTACCTGCCACATAAATTGTTTTTGAATAAACCATGACCCTCAGGAGAAAAGGAGAAGGGATTCAAAGCTAATCCCATCATAAAGACTTGTTACACAATCCTGTAATTTGATATTCTCCTTGATATAGAGGTCAATGAAAGTACATGCATAAAATGATATGATTGTGTCAGTTGAAATAAGAAAATGTTGAGTGGTTTTCTGAGAAAATAGCTTTTGTCCTCAATTTCATGAGAAAATTGTTCACCCAGCCTGAACCCCTGGACCTGTGAACATAAAATTCAGGGAGTATATTCCTTCCATGATGTAAGAACCCACTAAGGGATTTTTAGAAATTCGGAACCCCTAAGGAGATGAAAATGGGTCAGATGTGTTTTCATGGATTTCTCAATATCTCTTGGGACAGATGAGATACTGAATTGGTTTTGATTACAAATGTTACCAGTACAAATGTTTAAAAATGTAATTCAGGATTCTGCCTTAATCAACCCCTGAAGTGGCAAACCTAGTTTTTTTGGGGAAATTATAGAGCCCGTCATATTGCTTAGGCCTGTTTAGCTTTTTTCCCTGTGCTGCCTGAGAGAGGCCTGTGGCCTACATGCCAATTTGGGCCAGGCCAGCCCTTTGAAAGGTCATCCCCCAAGGGGTAAAACAAATGAAATTCCCAAATATTTGTCTTATTGAAGTCTATTGCCTGATATGTGGTACTTGGACTAAATTTAAGTTGTTCATTGCATCAAAGAAAGTTTATTGGAATAAACATTGATTTAAAATAGTTAAATGCTATGGTGAAGCATGGGTTTCAAGAGTGTAATAAACCTGTATCTGTTTAAATTTTCATAGAACCCCCCTTTGCAAATTTAAGGCTGGGAATTCCGATGCAGCAGCCAATGTCACAACTGTAACTTTATACATTGACATTTTGTCTTTTGCAGATCTACTCACTCTGCGTGTTTTTTCTCTATTGTTTCCTGTCCCAGTCAAATGCAAATCTTTAAGAATAACTATCTTTCCTGTGACTACCTTTTATTACCTGTCATGATTACTTTTAACAAATGGATCCCAAAATGATAGAACCATTAAACATCCTTCAGGGAACGGACTTTCAGTGTTTCCATATTTTGTGAATTCAACATGTTTCATTTTTCTCCGGTTTGCTAGTTTCTTTGCTCGCATAGCAGTCATGATCGAGGTGCACTTCATAGTCTCCTTGTTTCTTCAAGTAGCAGAGAAGAATAGTATGGTGGGAATTAGCATCTGATAGAAGTGGGATAAGTTTAGTAATACCTTGCACTTTATTCTGATTAGGGATCAGAGCATGGATGAAAGTAAAAAAAAATGGATAAATGAATATCAAAGTATAGCCTTATTTAGCTTGCAAACTTATTTTGGCTGGGAAAAAAATATAGATTGAGCCTAATTATCAGCAGTTTGGCTCAATATGGGACCCCCAGACCCATATTAGGCTCAACCTAAAGCCTCTGAAGAGGCTTTTCTGAGGCCATGTGCCTGCCCGCAGCCTCAGTGGGCCTTAGAATGGCTGTTTTGGCCTAAAAGTTACTTTTGTTTTTGGCGAAAACTGGAAGAGATATTTTTAATGCCTTATAAGGGAGGTCTGGCGTGCTGTGGTCCATGGGGTCGCAAAGAGTCGGACACGACTTAGCGACTGAACAACAACAAAGGCATTACAAGACCTGGGGAATTCCTCCCCTCAGAACCCTCGACCCAACTGGGTTCACAGGGGGAATGGGCTAAATCTGTGGGTTTAATTACCTGCTGATTTTTTTTATCTGCGAGAGTTCTGGGTATGGAACTGATAAAAAGTGGATAAAAAGGCCTGACCTGTAACATTAGTTACAGGCTTGCAAATGTGAGCTAAACATAAATTAAACATAACAATGTCAGTGAACATCATAACCTCTGCTGATAGCCAAAGAATATACTCTGGTTTTTAGCCTTAACAGACGTTCTGAGTAGTGCCTCCTCTGTCCTTGCATAGCTTCTGTCTTTGGCTCCCTCCCCACCCTAGTCTCACTGTCTTGATACTGGGCAAGAACCCCTGCTAACTGGGCAAGAGGCACTTTTTCAAGTGGTGTTCCTCTTATATTAGCAGGGGGAAAGTAATTGTCCCTCTTTACCCCTGCGCAGTCTTTCTAGTGGCTGTTGCTGGTGGTCTGCCTTTTTTTAGATTGTGAGCCCTTTGGGACAGGGAGCCATTTAATTTTATTATTACTATTACTATTTTCCTGTAAACCGCTTTGTGAACTTTGTGTTGAAAAGCGGTATATAAGTACCTGTTGATTGATAGATTGATTCTTCTTCTTGATCATTCAGTAGATGATCTGAAAGGCTAGCCTGCTCAACTGCTGGTCCAGACAAAGTTTGTAGATAGTGGCGGAGTAACTAAACAGTATTGCTGATAGTACTCCCCCATTGCTATTGCATATTGCTCCCCCATATCTGTGGATTTGGTATCTGTGGATTCGGATCTGGAGCCCCTTGCACACCCATTAAATTTCCCTTTTGTGTGTAGTTATGCTGAAAACGTGAGTCCTTTACTTTAAACTTAAAGCAACACAATGTGTAGGCAACTAGCCTGCATGCTAGAGGGCGACTAACAGGAAGCAGGATAGTTCCTGCTTTCTGTTAGTCTCTTTGTAGTGTGTGGGGTTATCGCCTGCACATCACATAAAGCTTAAACTTTAAGCAAGTTTAAAACAAACACACAAAGTTCCAGCGCAACTTCACAAAAAATAAGGTATTTTAATAGGCTTGGGGGAAAGGTTGTAATTCATAGCATTCTCCTGTATCCAGCTTCCTTATCTGGGGGAGGGGCAGAGCGGGATCCCCTTGGATACAGGGCCCGTTTTGTATATACAGTACAGTGTTTGGTGTAAGAGCATACAATGTTGGAACAAATGCTAGTGTTATGTCTGGCAGTAGAGGCAAGGCCATTCAACTAACCTTTGCTCGTCAAGAAAATACCTTGTAGTAAGTGGGATGTGGAAAACAGAAATTATGCAATATCAGAAGCCATTATAATGGTTGTCAGGATTTCACAGAAAGTATCAACAATCCTTAAGCTATCTACCAGAGTTGTGTGTGTCTTTATTTCATAACTGTGGTGTGAGTGTGACTGGAAACAGCTTCTCATGTATATGCTGTTAACAGGAAGGCTGATCCATTGGGGTAATAACCAGGGCTCTTTGTGCCTTTCTAAAGTATTCACCTCATTAGGCTTGCATTGTCCAGACCTCCCACTTCTACCAAAATCTTTCCCAAGTTTGTTCAAGAAACTGGCATACAAACAGAATTCAACAATTGTCTAATCCTGCAGTTCTCAAACTATGGGTTTTGACTTGATTTTTTGTGGTTCGTAAAAGCTGACAAGGAAAATGTATAGAGCCCTGTGGAGACTAAAATAGAGCAGCACATCTGCATTTACTCACAAGTAGGCAAACATGTTTCAGTCCATTTCAAAGCCCAGGCAAAGGAGAACGCAAGGATACCAGAATGGTCCTAGTCTAATTAATGTGGAGCTCAACAAATGCTCCAGAAGGTGGGCCCCCACCATAGTAAAAAGGATTAAAATGGAGGGGAAAACTGGAAAGTGTGTTCAAATCATGTAAAAGGTAGGAGGCCTGTGTTAATAGCAAAAGCGGGGGCACAGCAGAGCAGTGCAAAACTGTTGGCCTTCTGCTTATCTCTCCACTTCTGTCACTCTGTATGCTTTTCTTCTTAGCCAAGTTCCAACATTGGTAGTGTGCTTGTGTGCACACAGAAAAGTATTGGAGAGAAGGCGAAGGCACAGCTAAGAATTACATACTTTTCATGCAAATACTATTTTACTATTTTCCTAAAGTACCATTGGTAATAGTCCTGACTCCTGCTCAGAATAGTGAGAGGCTGACCAAAGGAAGTAGGACATAGCATGAAGCCGCATACCTTCCTGAGGTTGTCTTCCTAGATTTATTGGGCCAGCAACTAAATAGGAAGAAAACTACTAGATGTGTCTGCCACCATCATCCCAAGCTTAAAAAATCTGGAAGAGAAGAGGCTGTCTAGGAAAAACCACCCCTCTCAGGAGAGAATAGATCCCAGGGGTTCTTGTTTTAAAATGAAAGTGCAGTAGCACTTGTAACAATCAGATGTGGCAGCCCATTGAATTACCTGTGGGCATAGACTAGATAGGCCAGGCCAATATATAACCCGTTTATTTAAAAAAGAAATAAATTAATAATGATTAAAAATTAAATACATATGGTACAGGGTTAAGAGAAAAACAAAAGCAGGCTATTGGAAAATGTCTGAACTTGTCTGGATTGACAGGGTAGCCTGACCAAACTGGGTGCAATAACCAGTATGCACCAGAGATACCCAGCAGAGGGCGCATGGTATCTATTTAGGAGCTTCCTTATCTGGGGGAGGTGCAGTGCATTGCTATACTAGGGACGCTTACAAGCTGGCTTGGAGTGAAAAGAACAAATGAAACAATTAAATTTCTAAATGAATCTAGTTAGAAACATAGTCCCTTTTAACGAGCTATCTGGAATCTGGGTCCTCTGCATAAACTGGAGAATAAATCCGCAGCTGCTTCCAATGGCAGATCTGTGAAAACACGCCAAAACATTCATAGTTATCTGAACAACATAACAAAACCTACTGCTGGATAATTTCCCAGCATCCTAAATGTTTAGGAAGTTGATCCATCACAGAAGTGGGTGGGGTATTGGAAATATTTAAAAAAGCAAAAAATAGGAAGGGGGCCTTTCATAATACTCCCTCCTCCTGTATTAATTGGAAATATCTAATTGGAGATATTCTGTGTTGAATATCTATATGTTATTCTTTGTGTGTTTGCTTAGATTATCTGTTGTCACATCAGTGTTGTGACAACCTTGACTGCCATCTCCTTCAATTATAATAAATCAGAGGCAGCACTATCCTAAGAAGAGATCGTAAGGCAGCACCATCCTAAGAACAGCCTTGCTGGAACAGGCCAAGGGCCCATCTAGTCCAGCTTCTTGTGTCTCACAGTGGCCCTCCTCAGGGATCCCTCAACTGTGGCAGGGTCTCACGCTACAGAGTTTGCCATTTTGTTCTAATTTTTTCTCAGGCTTTGAAGGGCTCTGGATCTGAAGTAGACCCCAATGTGGTTTTCCAGGGAGTAATAGTGTATACATTTTTGGTGGAAAGCTGTATAAAAATGCTCCAGCTCATAATCAGTTTGGTAAAGGCTTGGGAAACTTGCTTGGGGATTTAATTGGAAAGATTTGGGACTGTCTTAATCCAGAGATAAGATCATTTATGCCTATTTAGGTTCATTCAACTCAGAATGCTAAAGTTGTAACGCAGACATCTTACACATTTTAGCTAAGCACCTTTTTACCTTTTTTAAAGAGGGATAGAAAGAATTGTGTAATGGCATCAGTCTTATAGCAAAATATGTGTAAATTCTGAATACTTCTTTGAAGTTTGCAGCCAAAGTTGTGCTGGTATTATATACCCTCTTTGGTATTATATACCCTCTACAGCTTTTTGGTTAGAAGATCATAGTTTTTACATCCTTATGCTTCTGGTCTGCAAAATTCCCATCCATTTTTTTAGTCCATGTCCCATTTTGGAATGTTTGCAGAAGTACCTTCATTATATGGAAACTCTATCCAGACATACTGAGGGCCTCTACTGATAAGAATGAGACTCTAGGCTTGGCACTGGAGCTGATTTGTTTAAAACCTTGAAGAATAGAAACATCAAGTATATACAAGCAGGAGATGGTAAAAGCAGGAGTTGCATGCCCTTTCTTCCTTGATCCCACCACCTTCATGGATGAGGAAGGCACAGAAAGTTGCTGACACAAGGCCCTTCTACCACAGGATCTCCTGGTGATGGCAACCCTGCTGTAGTCATTGCATCCCATGCACTGGCTGTTGGAGGGACATACCAGAGAAGGGAAGAAAGGAGAATTTTCTTCATGTCTCTGTCCTGTCGCAACTGTGAAATAACTTGATACTTCCCACTTGTAATATTTGTTTCCTATTACTGCCCTGGATCTGTATGTTGATCTACTAATACTCACAGTATTAAAAATAGTGATTTGTACTTATCTTTTGACTAGGTTCAAGCCGTTTTTTCCATTCCAAGTAGTGCCACACGATGAATATAAAGATCGGAATCTCAAGATACAAGATTTCTCACTAACAGAAGGCCGGTTGAAAGTCGCCTTAATAGAATGTACAAGGTATGTTCCTGGTTATTTCTATCTGTTTCTGGTTTCTTGTATTCTAATGCTTGTGTTTCAGCACATGGGTTGTAGCTTTTAAAAGTAAAATGTATTATTTTTTTGCCAAATGACATACAATTTACTAACATATTCTGCTGTGTAAACCACTTAGTTGAACTACGTTTTGTTGAAAAGTGGTATATAAATACCCATAACAGTACGTGTAGAGCACACACTTTACAGATAGATGATCCCTTATCCGGACATCCGAAATCCAGACGTCTTTGTCGAAGACATTTTTTAAACCTCCTATAGAAAGGTCTTGTGCTCATTCCCACGTACAGACTGTAAGTTCTATTCTCTGCCCTGTGGTGTGTGCCTAGACAGACATCGTTGAAAAATATCAGAGCCAGCAAACACCCAAATGGATAACAGTAAAAAGAGCAAGTATTTCTCATTATATTTATGCAATTATTCAGAAATGCAGAAAAATCCAGACACTGTTCCGCCCCAAGCAATCCATATAAGGGACTAGCTTTTTGTTACCCGGCATTGCCCGGGTGTTTATATCTCCCATCCCTGATCCATCCCTGACGCATCTTCCAATTTTGGGAGTTTTCGACCATTGTCACCTGGGGCCCCCTGCGCACCCCCACCCCCAGGGGCACTGGGGGGGCCTGACCCCCACAGTGTTTGTCACCAGGCCGCAAGGCATACGCATGCCGGGTCTGGTGCCAATTGCTCCAGGCGTCATAGTGGGGCATGGTGGACATCTCGTATCGCACCCCTTCCCGTCCCCCACATTGGGGGGGTGCGGACCCGAACTCCCACAGTGTCACTGTTTGCCTCGGTGAGCCCAGAAACTACAGAACCGAGGACGATCGCGTCCATTTTTGGACATTTCCACGTGGGGGCCCTGCCCCCCCCCGGGGCGCTAGGGAGGCCTGACCCCCAGAGTGTCTGTTGCCAGGCTAGAAGGCACGCGCATGGCGAGTCTGGTGCACATCGCTCCAGGCGCTCCAGGAGGGCATGGCAGATATAGTGTCTTGCACCCCTTCCCGCACCCCATGCCGAGGGGGGGCGAACCCGGACTCCGACGGTGTCAGGAGCATTGCCGCTCGCTCCAGCAACCCCGGAAACTATGGATGCGACGCCGATTTTGGCCGTTTTCGACCATGTTCACTTGGGGCCCCCGCGCACCCCCACCCCCGGGGGTGCTACAGGGGTCTAACCCCCGCAGTGTTTGTCGTCAGGCCACAAGGTGTGCGCGTGCCGAGTTTCGTGTCGTTTGGTCCAGGCGTTCCAGGAGGGCGTGGCGGATGTTGTGTCTCGCACCCCTTCCTGCCCCCCACGCCGAGGGGGGGGTGAACTGGAACTCGCACAGCGTCGGGAGCGTCGCCACTCGTCCCGGCGACCCCGGAAACTATGGATTTGACACCGATATTGGCCATGTTCGACCGTTTTCAAGTGGGGCCCCCCATGTACCCCCACCCCCGGGGGCGCTAGGGGGCCCCGAACCCCGCAGTGTTTGTGGCCAGGGTGCTAGGCTTCCGCATGCCGGGTTTGGTGCCAATCGGTCCAGGCGTTCCAGCAGGGCATGGCGGACACTGTGTTTCGCACCCCTTCTTGCCCCCCACGTGGGGGGGGCAAACCGAGACGTCAACTGCGTCGGGAGCGTCACCACTCATCTCGGTGACCCCGAAAACTGTGGGTTTGACTCCTAGCTTGGCCGTTTTTGACCGTTTTCATGTGGGGACCCCCACCCCTGGGGGCGGTAGGGGGGCCCGACCCCCGCAGTATTTGCGGCCAGGCCGCTAGGCTTCCGCATGCTGAGTTTCGTGCTAATCGGTCCAGGCGTTCCAGCAGGGCATGGCGGACGCTGTGTTTTGCACCCCTTTTTGCCCCCCCACATCGGGGGGGGGGGCTGAACCCAGACTCCAACAGCATCGGGACGGTCGCCACTCATCTCGGCGACCCCGAAAACTACAGATTCAACGCTGATTTTGGACATTTCCGACGATGTTCACGCGAAGACCCCCGTGTACCCCTACCCCCGGGGGCGCTAGGGGGGTCTGACCCCCGCAGTGATTCCTTCCAGGCTGCAAGGTATGTGTGTGCCAAGTTTCGTGGCCATAGGGCAAGGCACGGAGACGTGTATACATAACATACATACACGCATACATACACGCATACATACCCACGTCCATTTTTATATATATAGATAATCAACCTATACATCTTTTATTCCTTAATGTTTTAGCAACAAACATGAATTTTCAGTTGTATATACAACTGGCCCCTGGGTATTCATGGGGGGTCCATTCCAGGAATTTCACAGGTAATTAAATCTGCAAGGGGTGGGTGGGATGCTGGCAACTGGAAGTGCCTCTCTGAAGTTTCTGGAAGGCCTTCTGAGGTGGGGGAAAGTCACAGATCGGGTTGCATCTGGAAGGTCCTTCAGGCCCTCCAGATGCAGGCTCAGCACTTGCATTGAAGCAAATCTGCATATGCCAAACCTGTGGATAAGGAGAGCCCACTGTATTCCCTATATACTACTCATTTAATTGAGATAGGTTTCCTATAGCACCATAGAGATGAATTAAACTAGCATAGTAAGGTTTGGAAGGTTTTGTTGTTGTCAGTTGTAAATTTGGCTCTGCTTATCTTATGTACCTTTAAGCTTTATGTAGAATTGTTGCAGACTAAACCACTTGCATTTCTTCACTATTTTATCTCCCTATCTACAGTGTTTTTTTTTCCCTTCTCTATTCCTATGTAATACCACACACCCTGATTCATCACCCCTTGATGCAACAAACATGAATTTTGCATGCATCTGATGAATGAACTGTATATAAATGCTTATACTTCAATAAATGTGCTAGTTTTTTAGGTGTCACTAGATGCTGTCATGTATTCATAGTACAATTCAACTTTGAAATGTGTTTGACCCTTATGTTCCTTAGAAGGATAAAGACTGAAACCTCAGTTTATTTTTGCCAGCACATTTTTATTTTATGAATACTACAGCAGAACAGGATAGAAATTGCCATATATACTTATGTATAAGCTGAGGGCAAGTTTTAAGCCAAAACATCATAGAATTTGCTTTGAACTGTGAATAAGTCAAGAGAAGGTTATGAAAGCACATACTCTGACAAAACAAAGTAAAGTTAATAAAGCAAGTGAAAAATACTGTGACAAGCATATTGCTAAAAACATTAAGACCAACAATAAGTTTCTTTCAGTACATCAGAAACAGGAAATTGACAGACACTTGGATAACTAAAAGGGGAAAGGAGTATTAAAGAAGGAGAAGGAGAAGCTGAGCTAATTCTTTACATCTCTCTTCACTGTGGTGGTTATAGAACAGCAAACTACTGGGTTAACTTTTTCAGGGAGGAAATCCAAAGAAGTTTTAGGTCTTTTTGACAAATTAAAAATTAACATGCTCATTTTCTACTTGGCAGTCTCTTTGCAGTTGCCCACAGTATGTATGTACAGAACTGACCTTGGAATCTTCCAGAGCTTCTCTGAGCTTTCTGTTCCTGCGTTTTGAGTAGGGAGAAACCTTGTGTGGGTTGAGATGAGAGAATGCACAAACCCTTTTGACGTACTGCTAAAGCATTATGATGAGAAATGTTCCTTTTGACTCCAATTTCTCAGACTCAGAAAAGGCTCAGTTTTCTTTTCTCCCGTCTTAGCATTAGTAGCTGTTAGTTTTACAGTGTAGTAATTAGTGGAATTTACAAATGTAGTAGTTAATGGAATTTTTAGCCCCGTCTTCTTGTATGGTGAGCCGGGTCACTTTTAAAAAGTTTTGCAGTTATGAGTCAAAGCTCCTTTCCATTGATAGGTATGACACTTGTCTTCTCTGTTTAGGACAGATTCATATTGCAGACAACTTGTCCACTGGTGGGGGGGGGGAACCTAGGTAAACAAGGAAGAAAAGATAGCTTTGCCTCAAATTCACACTCCAAGCCAGCCCTCGTCAATGTCAATGCCTCCTGCTAACCCTCCCCTTTCTCCATCACTGGCAGCACCTGCCTCAAGACAGGAGAGTCAGTTTGCACACAATCTCTCTTCAGAGGGCTGTCTGGACTGAGGCAACGCCTCCAAGGAACAGACAAATGCTGCAAGGCAGCAGACAGTAACAGGTATTCTCCTATAAAGTAGACTACCGTGCTGAAGTAAAGTCTGTGGGAAGAGCCTTCTGAGGCCCCAGCATCAATGCGTTCCCAACTCAGTGGCTCATTCCTCAACAAAGGCTCCAGTCTCAGAAATCATCATTGTCCGATCATCCCCAAAATGATCTTGTTTCCCTCCAGAACTTCAGCACCATTGCACAGCATTTTCCTTGCAACAATTGAACATTGTTGTGGTCCATGGTGTTTCTGAAGAGGACTCATAATCTCCTCTTCAGAGGAGTTTCAACAATATTCATCTTTATCCTAGAAGCCACAAGCAGAAATTGCCGACACTGAGCTGGAGCCACAACCAGTTAGACACCTGGCTTACCACAAGCCTGTAGATCTCCAAGCCAGTGGTTGTACGGAAGCCCAAGAGTTCATGTCATCAACGCACATCACAGCCATACCACCAGCATTTCTTAGTATATTCCTAGGAGCCCTATGGCTCTCCAAGACTCTTCCAGGGGCTCCATGTGTTATACCGTAAGTGGCAGCCATCTGTCCCCTATCTAGTTTGTGCTGGCACTCCCCGAGTTTCTGCATATGTGCTGGTGAGTTCTGGGACTATTTTTATGGCTCTGGAAACCAAAATGTTTGAGAACTCTAACCTTAACCCCCCCCCCCCCGGACTGGAAGTGATGTCATTGTGCTGGCAGGACCAGAAGCAATGACATTAAACAGGAAGCGTTTTTAATAAATCGTACGTCAAAAAAACTCCAAATCCATTTTAGAATGTCCTGAATGCTTTGTCTAAATGATGTTTGTTTTGAATTCAGCAATTGATTCAGTACTGAGAACATCGCACAGAATGCGGTGTGGCTTCTCTATGCCATTGCTAATCAAGGTGGTAAAGTAAAATTTTAGATACCTAGGCATGCACAGGAAAGGCACAACATGAGAAAGAGGCCCTGGAGAAATTTCACCACGTGCATATGAAAAGCAAGATGAGCCCAAGGCAAGGCTACTTTTCCTTGGAAGCAGAAGCATTGAGGAAGCGCAGCTTAGGGAAGCTTGGTCCCTAGCCAGAAATTCCCACTGTTCCCAACTGCTAAGGTTTGCAAAGCTGGTGCAGGTGCAGGGAGGACAATATCTTTCGTAAATTTAGTAAAGAAAGCATACTTGCCACCAAATGATTGCTTCAAGAACCACCACTCACAGTTGGGCTGTCACTCTCTCCCACCTCACGTTCTCATTAATTGCATTCTTAAGCTCTGCCTTTCAAAATGGCAGCAGATGGTGGTTCAACAAAAGCTCTTGACTGCCTTGGGGCTCCTGACCCCCAGGTTGGGAACCAATGATTCTAATTTAATAATTAAATCATGTATTATGGGGATTGGAAGTTCACTACAACTTCCTCAAATCAGTGGAACTTGATCATTGCAGTAGAATAAAGTGCATATCAACTATCTTAGAGTTGTTGGCAGTCTTCAAAGCAGTGATATCCATCCTTCCGTCTCTGAAGGGACGTGTAGTACAGATCCTAACTGACAGTACAACAGTCACGTACATCAGAGATTCTCAACTACTGTGATGTTCAGTGAATGGTCTGCAGGTGTGCCACAGGAGTTTGGGGGAGGGTCATATATTAGTAGGGCCACAGGGAGATGAGAGCCCCTTGCCAGCAGTGCAGTGCGTCTTCTCAATTTTAGTACCTTATTCAGTGCACCTTGAGATGAAAAACGGTTGAAAGTAGTGGAACTACATGAATAAGGTGCTGTAGCATTGAAAACCCTTTGTATGTACTATTTGGGATAGCTGCTTTTCAATATTGCATCATCCCAGCTGCTATTCATCTAACCAAGTTGTTCAGTTACTTCTCAGATGTCCTCAGCAAGTGGGGAAACCAATGAAAGCAGTCTTGATATTGCTATGTGGTGTTCTACCATTCATCAGTGATCATTGTATACAGTGACATCACTGGATTTGCTCCAATGTGATTGGAGATCTACAGGGTGCTGTGGATCTCAATACCAAGGGTTTTTTGAGGTGAGCGGGACATGAGCAGTGTTCTATATGGAATATGTTTCTAGACTCTCAGGAAGGATCCATATGTTATGTACCCCCTTAACTTGGCGATTACTGGAATCAAGAAGGTTGGCTAGTTCAACTCTCTGCGTTCCTTTCTGCATTCTGAGAAGGATCCATGGGAAGGATGCATGTGTTATGTACCCCATTAACCTGACAATTACTGGAATCAAGAGGGTAGGCTAGTTCAACTTTCTGCGTTCAGTTCTGCATTCTGAGAACACTATGGCAGCCGAGACAGATCTGGTTTCATCGTCTAAGGGTGGTGAGGATCTTCACCTCCCCTCCCACCCAAACATCCTATCTCAAAACAAAGCCAAATAAATCTACACCATGATCTTGACACACTGAAACAGATAGCATAGAGCAGTGGTCTTCAATTTTTTGTGTGTCATGACCCCAATAAATAGAAAATGTATGAGACTTGGGACTCCATTGTTGATCCCACCTGCCCCTGTCACCTCCCTCTCCCCCCCCCCACGCATCCAATGCATTACTCATTCAATTGGATCCCCAAAGGGAAGGACAAGCTCCGTGGTGTGGCTTCATGTGTTGGTCTTTATTCATACAAAGCAAAGTTAACTTGACTTGTCAATTCCTTGTCACATGATGTTAAGGTCATGCTATTTGTCCAAACCCCAGGTCCAGCTGCTAAATGGAATGTGTATGCATTCCAGATTGTATCTTCTCGACTCTGTGGGACCGTTGCTTCGGCGGCTACACTGGCTGCCAATTCCTTTCCGGGCCCGATTCAAAGTGCTAGTTTTGACCTTTAAAGCCCTTTACGGCTCGGACCCAGGGTATCTGAGGGACCGCCTCCTTCCATATAATCCTACCCATACTCTGAGATCACCTGCGGGGGCCCTTTTGACTGTGCCGCCCCCAGGAGAGGTGAGAGGGAGGGCGGCCAGCAATAGGGCCTTCTTGGCGATGGCCCCCCCAACTTTGGAATACCCTCCCCTTAGAGTTGAAAACTGCTTCTTCTTTAGCGGTATTTCAGTGGGGGCTGAAGACCTTTTTGTTTCAGCAGGCGTTTAGTTGTTAACAGGCTGGCTGGTTTTTTGCATCCTCTTTTACACTGTTGTATATTTTATGATCCATGATAAATTTTGTTTTAATATTGTTTTAACTATTGTTTTTAACTACTATATAAAATGATTTTAATGTATTTTACTTGTTGTAATGCCGCCTTGGGTGCCTTCTGGCAGAAAGGCGGGGTATAAATTTAATAAATAAATAAATATGTGTGTAGCTCTGCAAAGTGAATATGCATGCATCAAAAGGGCATTCCTGTCCCCCCCCCTACACATATGCACACAATAAAATCCAGTTGTTTTTTGGGGTGGGGGGACACATAACAATGGAGCAAAGCCATTCACGTGTCCTTTGCGGATCCCCTCCACCCTGCGGAAGTGCAGCAATGCCTTCTTAGCCATGCCAGATGAAACAGCTGCAGCAAGTGGACAAACTGGGCAGGAACTGTCAAGCCAGGGGTGCTGGCCTGGTTTGGCATGTTTGAGGGCGAGGAAATAGAGGGAGAGGCGAGCTGGGAGGAAGCCAAACCAGCATTGTTGGGCGGAGGCAAATGGAGCTGCACAGCTGCAGCAGTAGAAAAACAGACAGCCTCTGCAGACTTGCTTTTCTTCTTTCGCTCAACTGAGAATGGGGAGCTTCTTGCTGGCTAGGCTGTGCTCCTGATTGAAGAGAAGGAAGGAAATGAGTGGAGCCTGCCCTTTCAGCACCATGCTGCAGACACTGCAGCTCCGAAGCTTGCCTGGGGAAGTGCAGGGAGAAGGAAGAAAACCACGTCTGCAGAGGCTGCCTCTTTCTCTGCTACCACTATGCTTCTCCACTCACCTCAGCCTTTACCTACCCCAGTGGGGAGCTCCTTTCTTCTATTTACATCCATCAGATTTACATTGATTTATTCAGCTGACCCCTTTCTCAAGTATTTGCTTGAGAAATGGAGGAACTTTGGATTGGAACAGTGTTTTTCCTTGCTTTTCCACTAGAGGGATAACCTTTTGATCTATATGTTTTCATAGTCCAAAATCCTGCTTGTTGCCAAACTTGAGTATTTGCTTGAGAAATGGAGGAACTTTGGATTGGAACAATGTTTTTCCTTGCTTTTCCACTAGAGGGAGCAAATGTATTATTAAACTTCTGATAAGTTAGGTCTGAATTATAGACACATTTGTGAATAATTACACATTTGGGTAAATTAATATCGTATTGTGTGTGTTTTATTATTTTAAACCAATTGAAGTGCATCCGTTTTTTTTTGTTCAGTCGCTAAGTTGTGTCCAACAATTTGCGACCCCATGGACCAAAGCACACCAGGCATCCAGGTTTACTTCTCTATAAAATTATATATATATAAAAGGTTGTGTGTGTGTGTCGCATAGGCTCCGCAACGCCTAGACCGATCAACACCAAATTCAGCACTCAGACACCTTGCGGCCTGGCGACAAACGCTGTAGGGGTCAGGCCCCCCTCGCGCCCCTGCAGGGGGCACGAGGGGGGCCTGAACGTACGTACGTGTGTGTGTGCGCATGTGTGTGTATACTTCAGCTGATATGTGGTGTCCTGAGGCAATCTATTATGATGTCATTGCTAATGCCACTCTGATTATGACATGCAGAGTATAACCTTTCCAGCACCTGAAGTCTTTAAAGCAACACCTAAAAGTCTTTTAAAGTCTTTAAAGCAACACCTAAAGTCTTTTAAAGCTGTTGAACAGAAATCCTGCAGAACGGATCTGGGATGTTGGGATCTGGGAGAGGGATGTTGGGATCTGGGTGACACTCCCCACGCCGTTGGAGTCCAGGTTCGCCCCCCCCCAACATGGGGGGTGAGAAAGGGTGCGAAACAAAACGTCCGCCATGCCCCGCTGGAACGCCTGGAACGATTGCCTGAGCTGATTGATAATTTGGTAATTTCATGTGTAATACAATCTTGGGATAAATAACTACCTGGGCAACGCCGGGTACCAAAACGCTTATATATATAAAGAAGAGTGTATGTGTGTGTGTTTCGCATAGGCTCCACAATGCCTGGACCGATCGAGACCAAACCTGGCACGCAGACACTTTGCGGCCTGCCAACAAACGCTGCGGGGGTCAGGCCCCCCTCGCGCCCCCGTGGGTGGGGGTACAGGGGGTTTCCCACGTGAAAGTGGTCACCTAAGTGGGGAGTGGGCAGTGTCAGCTAAGGTATGACATGGTATGACAAAACAATGGATGACAAAACAATGCTTGCTGGCCAGGAGGAGTTAGCTGTCCTAGGGTGTATCTAAGTATACACCTAGCTGTCCTAAGGGTGCATCACACCATCCTGAAATAAAACCACAGCACCACCACAGAGTGGTGACGCTCCCCACACCGTTGGAGTCCAGGTTCGGGGGCCCCTCAACGTGGGGGGCAAGAAAGGGTGCAAAACAAAACGTCCGCCATGCCCCGCTGGAACGCCTGGAACAATTGGCTGAGCTGATTGGTACCATTCATTCCTTTTTGTGTCTAATAGAATCTTGGGATAAATAACTACCCGGGCAACGCCAGGTACCAAAACGCTAGTAACATTATAACATCTATCAAATATGCCTATGTCAATGCTACTTATATTCCTGTATTTCAGATTACTCATTTTTGGATCCTATGAGAGGGAAATACCCATTCATTGCATGTTTGAACTCAGTGACAAAGTTTGGGAAGAAAAGCCAAGAACTTCTATCAAGACGGTAAATTGCATATTGTTTTTAATGTATCTTGTAGGCCTTGTCTCCCACTTAATCAGAGTTCTTGTCTCCAAGGAGCTCAGCCAATATTTCCTTAAACAGTCCTATGATTAACTGAATTGAGTAGATTAGGTTCAAATTTTCACTCAGCCATAAAATTTACTGGGCGATCTGGGCCAGTTATATTCTCTCTCCTTAAGGTAGCATTCTTGTAAAGTTAAAGAATGGAGAAAAACAGACACACTGCCCTGAGCTTTCCTGAGAAAAAATGGGATAAAAATGCCAGGAAACGATAGATAACACATAGTGATTGTATTTAGGCTACTGATTGATTGATTGATTGATTGATTGATTGATTGATTGATTGATTGATTGATTGATTAGCCTGAATATTATGAAATTGCACTGCTTCATATCAGCTACATTCACTAAATATGACCAGATGACATTTGAGCAGTTTGCATTGGATTTGTGCCAAACCTGTCTCCAGTCCAGTTGCACTTGACACATAACATACTTAATGAATACACAGGACAGTAAAATAAGATCCTGGCAGTCCAGTGTTTACACATTGTTTATAGTTGACCTGAGAGTGACCAACACGGTGATGTTTAAAAAGAATCTTGGAAACTTCATCACTGACATGCAGAAATCAAACTGTGTACGACTGATGTTCTACTTTTCTAAGAATTGAACATTGCCAAAATTAAAATAAGGCTAGCTGATTGAACAAAGAATTTAGTGAAATCTTTGCAAATGTTGATCCACTAATTATCTTTCCTGTGTAGATTCTTCTATGTACTTACTTTTTTCAACACCAGGTGGCAGTGTTGCCATTCATATGATAAAAATGAGGCAAAAAAAATGAGTTAGAAAAGAGGTTCTCAAATTTTTTAGCAATGGGACCCACTTCTTAAAACATCACTCTATCAGGACCCACCTAGCTTTATTAAACCAAACAAAGGAGATCTAGAAAGAAATACTTTTACTCATAGTAAATCTTCTTTGAAAAATTTATATCCTGTCTTTCCCAATTATCAATTATAAATACTGATTTTTATTTATTGAGAATTGTTGAGAATTGTTTTTTGTCATGTTTTTCTCTGGGTAATATATTCAACCTAAACCAGCTTCTTATTATATATTTTACAAAAAAAAAAAATCTATTTCTCATAATGAGGCATGTGTGATAATTGTGCTGCCCCAGGTTAAGAGACTGCATTGTAAGGCTGTTCTGCATTGTGAAGCTCTCTTGCAGACATATGTATGCCCTCACCCATGGCAGACGAGAGGCAAACCTGCTGGCACTTGGGTTTAGGGCAGGCCTCCTCCCTGCTTTTTGCACCCTTTTGGGCATTGTGATGGGACCAAGAGCTGCCTTTTGACAAGCTGGAAAAATCTTTTCTCCCCAGGCACAAATCAAGTTAATAGGAGGGATGGACACTTTCTCAGAAACTTTTATTAAAATTTATATTTCCTCTACGTGTGTGTAGAATGAGAACAATCTATATGACTGAAATGCATATTGCCTTAAGAAGTAATGCTGAAAAAGTAATTGTGAAATAACATTTTTTTATAGATTTAGTCAAATGTATCACGTTTTTCAAAGTAGTGGACTAACTGAAGCCTGCCATGTCAGTCTTTAATCCTATGAAAGAAGAGAAGAGAGATTAACACTAAAAGACATTTTTTGAAAATGTCACTACTTATGAAAGTACAGAGGCTTGTGAAACTTAGTTCTGAGATTTGATTCTTTGTTCTTATCCCAAGCATTGAATATTTAACTTTTAAAATAATCTTGCTGTTTGCTTTCTATTGAAGTTTATCTTTTTCTTCAAAAACGTTGGATAGAGCAGCGGTCTCCAAACTAGACCACTGCAGCAGGGAAAATCTTCCCTCCGCCGAGGAGGCCACAAAAGACCCCAACTGCAGCTCCCAGGAGTCATCTCTGCATGGAATGCCAGGCACAAGGCTTGCTGGGGCAGCAGACCCGTAACCAGCTGGCTGCAAAGACCCCTGGGGGCTGTAGTTGGGGTCTTTCACAGCTTTGCTGGAGGAATGCAAATTGCTGTTCATACTGGGGAAGGATCAGGCAGGTGCCAGATATGGCCCATGGCCAGAATTTGGAACCTGCTGAGATAGAGTATTTCAGCTATAACTGTCAACTTGTTCCTGTAAAATTGGTGGGTCTTCATTTATATGACATGGTCTTTTGTTCCCAAGATCCTGCTACAGCAAGCACAGGCTGCAGTGCTATGTTTTACATAGAAACCAGGTATCTTTTGTTTCAGTGTTTGAAATTAATTATCTTGTAAAGGGATGTGATGAAAGTATTACCCCAAAAATGCTTAATGAAAATATCGACTTTATTTTTCTGCATTCCTGTTTTTAATATCCCTCCTGCTGCTTCAGCATTATTATTTTTCCTGGTCAGCATTACTTTCTCTTTTGTACATTATTCACATGGGTGATCATCAGGGATCATGTGAACATGATTTTTTGTTCAGCACAGCCAGCTCTGATTGGCTACGTGGTGATGTCATTAAGGGCAAGCAGAAGTGCTTTAAAAATGAAGACAATAGTTCTGAATAGATGAGTACTTTCGAAGCAATTACTGAAACAATGATTGAAAAAGTTCTTTTTGACACCACTGAAAACGTTTCTTAAAAAATGTGTAGTTTAGGCTCAACACTAGTGTGCATGTTTCAATCTTTCAATGTGTATTCCTTCTTCTGACGTAAGCAATCAAAACTTAAATTGGATTTTTTAAAACTTATGTTCTTTCAGAAGGTGAATAATTATTTGGTTTGAAAGGCAGGATAGAAATCTAAAGATTTCTAAGGCTACTAACAATAAAAGATAAAACAGCAGCAACAAATTAAAACCAATTGAGATACTAAACATTTAAGATTACAGTAAAATAGCAGTAAAAGTCCTAAGTGCAATAAAACAAGCATAGGTTCCAAGCAACAGTAAAAGCAGAAAATTGCAATAAGAGCACTAAATGCTGAAGGCATTGCACAAAAACATCTATTAAAATCAAAATCGCTAGTTTGTAAGTAGCAGCAAAAAAGCAAAGTAGGAGTTGAGTGTTGCTAGAGAATTCCACAATTAGGTAGTCACAACAAAGATAGAGTTTTATTTCTGGTTGCCTCCTATTCCTCTATCCTAGTCTCGTCCCTCTCAGGCTTCCCTTGTTTTGTTGTTGCCACTTGCAGGAGCTTCCTCCCTCTTCTCCAATCCTGTTCATGCTTTGTTTTGAAATGTATTATCAAAACACATGAAATTTGCTTTACTTGCAAATTCTAAATATTTAATTCATTTGAAAAAGTAGCCAAATTGCAAAGGCAAATCCTATGCATTGTACGTCTGATGGTCTGACAACCTCCTTTTCCTTGCTAATTTGTGTGTTTCCTTGTAAGACAGATACTTGCCTTAGTGCCTGTGTACCCCAGTCTTCTCTCTCTCTCTCTCTCTCTCTCTCTCTCTCTCTCTCTCTCTCTCT
>JAJKFI010000002.1:14561178-14654903 GCA_029204185.1 Lerista edwardsae
TCTCTCTCTCTCTCTCTCTCTCTCTCTCTCTCTCTCTCTCTCTCTCTCTCTCTCCTAACAGCCTTGTACATACCCCACTATTCATACGCAATATTCTCTCAATAAAAGCAAGGGCTCAGTGAGCGCCTGGATGCCTTCTGCACCCAGAGTGTTCCCACAAGCCCAATATATGAAGCTGTCTTCTATTGAGTCACACCATTGGTTCATCTAGGTTAGTACTGCAGTGCTTCCATATCATCCAGCTTGCCCCTTAATAAGATCTGCGGAGGTTGTGCTTTGGGTGCTGCCTTCGATTGAGGTACCAGGTATGACAGCTAGAGGCAGGACATCCTCTACATTGGTACTGCTTATCTGGATGGGGAGGGGGCAGTAATGGGGTGGGGGCTAATGGATCGGACCTGGGACAAGGGTGGGATTGGCAGCAGCAGTGCATGCCATATCCTATCCTCTATTCAAGGCCAGATCCAAACACAGATACACTTGGATTTGCACTGCTGATTTAGCAGGTGCAGATCCAAATAGACTTGTCCCCACAGCTGGGGCTTTCCCCGGGATATGGGGAAAAATATCCCTTTATTTTAAGGAGACCTCTAGACTGCCAAATGCAGTGCAAGCTGCGCTGGCCCTGCTGCATTGGTGCGGGGCATTTCAGTAGGAATGGGCTGCCCACCCTGAAGGTATATTCTGGTTCCATTTAGGAGGTTTGTCGAGAAATGGAATCATATGTAAATCGAAACAGCTGGCTCTTGCCAGCCCAGCACTTCTCACACCTGTGCAAAAGTAATAGCGCAGCTGGCTGTGACTTGCAGACCCAATGAATATAGATACAATGATAAAAACATAAAAACCATAAAATCATCTCCATAAAAACATTTTCTGGAGAAATATGCTTTTCTTCTCACACAGTAGTTGCTATTTCTTTCGCTGATATGGAGGGGAGAGGGGCACAGTCAAAAGAGGCACCACCAGGTAGATACTGGCAGGTGAGACAAGCACATGTTTACCATTTAGATGGCATAGCGGCTAAGGGAGGCACCTTAACTTATAATTTTAGTGCTTTGGGCTCCGTAAGCAAATTTGTATATGCTTTCTTTTTTTAACCTGAAGGTGTTTTGATCTATAATAGTATTGGGGTGGGTTATGGCATTATGCTGATAGTTCAACTTGCAGTGTAAATAATCTTTAAAATAGTCCAAATATCAAACATGTAATTGGTTTCTTCTCTTAAACCGCCACAAATCCCCAAAGCAGCAAGAGTGTGTGCATTTATTTTTCACAGATGCACTACGCCGACTATTTTGTATTCACGTGGTAATCTTCTCTGTTGCTTATGTGAATATTGGGCACAAGATAGAGGTTTAAATATTTTTTGCAGACTGCTGGGTTTTCCATTTACAAAGAAATTGATTTACAGTGACAATAGATTTCAAATATATATGTGGGTTCAGCATGCAAGTTAATTCTTTATATTAACAATATGGCCCATTTTGGAGAAGTGATAAACAGGGAGGCTTCCTGGTGATGTGCTTGGTTTTGAATTACGTCCTAAAGCATGAAAGGATAGTCTGCTGTGAAGGGTTATAGTCCAGTTACAAGATTCTACAATAGACTAGTTAGCTGTATGTATAGTATGTTTGGAGACTAGCGATGGGGAGAAGAGCTGTATAGTGGGCCCTCATTATCTGTGGGGGTTCTGTTCCTAGAACACCCATGGATATAAACATCAGCAGATATTTTAATCTGTGGACTTTTAGGACCCCAAGCCCTCCAAATGCGACTGGAGCTGGGCTCCAATTGTGTCCAGAGGGTCAATTGTTTCTGAGGGTCACAAAACAGATCATTACTGTGCATTTGTCTCCTCTGACCTCAGAATGCCTTCTAAGGGCTGAAAACCATCACTTCTGGTTTTCAACAGAAAACCAGAAATGATGGGTTTTGGCCCTCAGAAAACCCTCCAGATGTGACAATAGCCCCACTCCACTCGCATCTGGAGGGTAACAGGTAGGCTCACCCCCACAGGTTTGGCATCCATGGATTTTCAAATCTGCAGATGTCAAACCCATGGATAATTTGGACTTACCTGCACTTGAGAGAGTGTATACTAAAATACAGGCATTCCCTGGTATCCATGGATCTGCTTATCCATAGTTCCCTGCAGCCACCCCTGCACTCATTACCTTTGTTTACAGTTGTGTGAAGGATCGTGTTATCTTTCTTTAACCAGACTCTGTAAACAGAAAGGTTATAGCAAAACGAGCAAGCAGCCAGCCTGCAACTGGAGGAGACAACCTGGTGAACATTAACAGGAAGCAGAAAGCTTTTACGTAAGCATCTAGTAAGAGCAAGATAAAGTATCTTTCGTGCAATTGTAAACAACATAAACAAAGGTAATGAGTGTGGGGGCACAGAGATACCTGTAGTCTTACAATGAAGAAATATAAATAATCTGTAAATTCCAATATATTTTTAAAAGATGTTTCTTTCAGCTGTACTCCAGTTGTGTCGGGAGGATTTTTCTGAGGCCTGCAGAGGCCATACAAAACTACCCAAGTTCTCTGCAGGTCTCAGAATGCCTATTATGGGTGAAAAAATGTCACTTCCGGTTTTCAGCAACCCTCCCCCATGAGTTTGGAACCTGCAGATTCTGAAATCAGCAGGTCTTGAATTTGCGGGTATTGTGGGTCCACCTGTATGTTAAAGAAAAGGTAGCAATTTTAGAGAATTCAGAATAAACTAAAAGAATTGCATAAAAAGTAAACAGATGTGCACCATCCTTGCTAACTCCAAGGGTAGTTCAAACATGCTTTACTGTGGCTCTGGTGCCAGCCAAACTTTGCTGGCCTAACTGTGCCAGCCTAAGGTTAGGACTGCGCCCTTAATCTGTATCATTGCCATACCAGGAAATTCTCCCCCCCCCCCCGATATCAGAATGCAATTAATATCTTTGAGACCAAGCTGGTCTTACAAATTTGCCAATAACTACTCCATGTTCAAGTGCCACATTAGAGGAATCCTTTCAGTCAAATTCATATTAGAATTGAAGGGCAAAAATAAATCCTTTCCATTTTTTCAGAAAATTCTGCAATTGCATTTAATGATTGGTAGTCATTAAATGAGAACTGTTTGATCAGATCATCACAGATGATTCACTTAAATTGTTTTCTCTGGAAGATCAGCAGAGCCACCTACAAAACTGATGTCCTTTTGACAACGTTGATCTGCTAATGTTGGATTACCTGGTGTTGTAGTTGTTTATATCTTTACTTTTTGGCTCTGGCAATTACTATTTAATTGGAATTCCTGGGCAATTTTTGCTAATTGCTCAAGTATTTCTTGTATGGTCCAATATTATTTGCCATAATATTAAAACAAGAATAGACTCTGACAAAGAAGTTGCCACTCAGTTTCTGTGGGGTGATCTGTTCCCAGACACCCTTCAGATACCAGAACCTGTAGAGAATTGAATCCACGGGTTGGGACTATCAGAGGATTTATGGGCGCAATGGAAGTGTCACCCAGTTGTATCTGGAATTGTTCTGAGGTGTGGGGAGGCCACTAACTTCCTCCCCTGTGCCTCAGAAGGCCTGCCAGACCCTTCTGAGAGGCACTTCCAGTTTTTCACTAAAAAACATGCCTCAGAAGCCCTCCCTTCCTAATGCAACTGGTAGACTCTTTGAGTCGCATCCAGGAGGTGCAGTGAGGCCCCTTTGACCAGCCTTGGGCCAAATCCACAGGTTCCAAATTCATGGATAAGCTGGGCCAACCAGGGGCAGTCCTAGTTTTGGACTTACCTGTACTTGAGAGAGTGTGTACTGTACTAAAATACAGGCATTCCCTGGTATCCATGGATGTGCTTATCCAGTTCCCTACTTCAGGTTCACATGGCAAGTACCCATCAAAATGGCCCCTAGAAAGCATAGTCCCACAAGCATCCTGTGTAAAGCATAGCCTCCTCATAGAGTGATCTTCAGCACCAAGACTGTCATAGCGATCACCACTGCAGTAAAACTCAAAGACAAACTCAAAGACAAACTCAAGCAGTTGCCCAGCTGCCACCAGCTCACATAAACCACCATAAGTAAAGGGTTGGTACAAGTGGATGAGCTACTCAGCGGAGCTGGTGTCATTGACCCCCTTGCTGTGATGGGATGCAATGGAGAACTCCTCCTAGTTGTCTACCACGTGCTCACGCACCTCCCTAGTCATTAGCTGAGTGTCGTACATGAGATAGGAGAGGGACCAGAACAGGCATCCTCCATCTCCTCTGATGGGGACAATAGTGTGAGGCACTATCCCTATTAATGTTTAAAAACTCAATTGCCATACTGTTTGTTTGTTTTTTAAAGAAAAGGGACAAAATGCACTGAAAAGTGAAAAATAATCTGTTCTTAAATATATTAATTTAAACCTTTTGGAATCTGTGCCAAAATTTAACACAAAGTAATTACATAAATTTTTAATTACACGATAACCTATGTAATTGTCAAATATTACTAACGGTTCTGAAAAGAACTGATTCAGAAGTATGAAAAAGTCTGAAACACAAAGTAGTCCTAAGAACAAATAATTCACAGAATATTCATATGCATCCATGGATTTAGGCCCTCAGCCACTCATACTTATTCACAGAAGACAGATCTTCTCTTGCAAGAGTTCTGTCACTTATGCAGCTATCATGCTGCTACATTTCTACTCATCACCTAGTTGATACAGGTGTAAATGCACAAATTAAGGTATGTGAATAAATAAATTTCTTATTACTAAAAAGACACATGTATGCCAAAAAACAAAAACAAAAAACAAAAAACAAAGCCCTTGTGAATGCTTAAGATGATCAAAAGCCACAGACTTCCCTTCTGCAGTAGCAGAAGAAAAAGGGCTGACCTGGCCTAAGTTGGCATGCAGGCCACAGGCCTTTCTCAGGCAGTAGCAGAAGGAAAAAGTCAGCCAGGCCAAAGTGATACAAAGGGTTCTATAATTCACTCTGAATCTAGATTTGCCCTTATAGGGGTTTATTAGGGCATCCTAAATTATGTTTTTAAGCATATGTTTGGGTAACGTTTGTAAGCAAAAATCAAGTCATTACTTCATAGGGCCTAAGAGATATTAAGGAATCAATGAAAACACATTTTACCCCTTTTCCCACTCCCCTTACAAGTCAAATTTCTAAAAATCCCTTCTCAGTGGGTACTTACATCATGGAAGGAATATACTCCCCAATTTTCATGTTTCTAGGCCCAGGGTTTGGGCTGGGCAAAGCATTACTATCTATCATGACAACAACATTGTAAGAGAGGCGGTTTGGTTAAAGTCAAAGACTGTGTGATTTTCTGCAAAGTTGATTTATATCTGAGAAAAGTGCTATATTTAAAAAAAACAAACAACAACAAACCACCACTGGTCATCACAAACATAGGTAGAAAAGTTGAATCCTGTAATCTAAACTGTGTATAAAGCAACTTTAAACCCATGTAATATTATGATTATATATGTAATATACAACATTTTGCAACACTAATTCATGCCTAAGTTTTTGATTTACTAGCAACCTTACAGCCCAATCCTATCCATTAACCCCACCCTGACTTGATGCAATGGTGCCAGAATGGTGACCCTTACATCCTGCGGTGAGGAGGCAGTACAGGAGGTCTCCTAAATGTTGCCTTATGGGGGTAAGCATCTGTTATATGGGGAGGTCTACTCACACTAGCACTAGCTAAATAGCTGGTGCAGGTTGGCATATACCAAACTAAGAGATCTGGTCTAGGAAGGAAGATAGGATATTGGTCTCCTCCTATCTCCTATCCCCCTCCCAGACCCAGTCTGTCTGCCCCACCTCATCCCCTCCGTTTTGCCCACTCCTTACCCCATTCCGCCCTCCTGCCATCCCCTCCCACTGACTAACGTTTGTTGGCAAGCAACGGGAGAAGTGCTGGAGCAAGCATAAAGGCACATGCCTTTCCACCAGTGCTGCTGGCAGTATGCCAAGTGACCCACTGTTGGAGCACCTTTTGTGAGTGGCACAGAGTGCTTTCTAGCAGTCACTACCAGTGTAGAAGGCACACTAACTTTGTGCAACATGCATGTGATTGGACTACTGACGTGTTAAATATTATCATCTGAAAAGAGTTTTCTCATCCAGAAATCTTTTGTCCTTTTCATTCTGACTTCATTTTGGAACAGAGGGTAAGCCCTTCCTTAGTTGCCCTCATGAATGACCTACACTGGGAATTGGATAGGGAAAGTGCATCCCTTGAATATCCCACTGATTTTTTTTTTTATGCCACTGGCCGTAGAACCCTTGTGGCCTGCCTAGTAAAAACTGTGTAGTGGTTCCCAAATGTTTACAGGGGAGTTAAGTTGGGAACCAGGTGTTGGGGGGGGGTGGCGGGGAGTGTGGCAGCAAAATGATCACCACAATCGTGCTGCTGCTGGGGAGGAAAGGGTTTTTGCAACTTACCTGGGAAGCCCCATTGCTCTCTAGAGGGTCCAGGGAGCCCGCAACCACCTCTGAACGGTCCCCATGCATCTAAACTACTGGAAAAAGGACAAAAAAAACCTTCCAGTTTTCATTGCGAAACTGGAAGTGGTTTTTTTTTCTTTTTATAGCTGTTTGACGTACTGGGAGGACTGCAGGTCACAGGCTCCCCGGGCCCTCCAGAGAGCCATAGCAACTCCAGGTAAAAACCCTTTCCTCTCTGGCAGCACCACAATTGTGACAATCATGTTGCTGCTGATCTTTTGGCCAGGTCCCTTAAAGGGGAATGGCCTTTTTCTGGGTCCCCTGGTGGGTCGCAAACTACTAGTTTGGGAACTACTGGGCTAAGTAGTTCCATTTTGGCTTCAAATCTATGTGGATAATAGGTTCAGAAGGTCGTTCTTGGGAGCTATGTGATCCTGGATATTATTAATTTCTCTTCTGGGTGATCCTGAGGAGGCAGGGAGAGTCTGAACAACTATCTGGAATTAGTAAGGCAAAATAAAATTGCTTTCAGTTAGTAGGAGAACTGGGATTGAGAGATCTGGAGTTAGGCGTACTGTCTTTTTGAGACTGCACTCCTGAAAGGATCAGGTCTCTAGCTTGGGAATGTTATGGCCCTGGCCTGCTGCTAAATGGCCATGTGATCGCTGTGACCAGGAGTACATTTTCACAGCTTCATCTTACGAGTCAGCTGCCGCTTTTTCTGGAGAAGGCAGATTGTACATGCCTTAATACCCTTAGTTGGTCTGTTGCAACACACTCTACACAGGGCTGCAATTTTGGAAATACAGAATGCAACTGGAGTGTTATTGGGAGCTCATATCATGGATCATGTGACTTCGTTGATATTTGACCTCCGATTGTTGGTTGTCCATTTCTGAGCCTAATTCAGAGTCCTGGTGATACTTGAAATCCCTGTATGGTTTGGGAGCAGCATATTTTAAGGACTATGTTTTGTCAAATGAACCAGCCTGCCAGTTTGAGATCAGCAGCGGAGACACTGTTCAATGTCCCACAACTGTTACAGATGCAGTAAGTGAGCCTTTTCACTGGCAGCGTCAAGATTTGGAACTCCTTCCCCAGGATGCTTCCTTGGATTATTGTTACATATATTAGGGTGTTGGTTAAAAATGTTTTGTTTCAATGGCCTTTTTGATTAGGTTTTTTCCTTGGTTGCTGTCCTGGTCTTATGGTGCGGCTGTAGATACTATTTTGCTCATTTTTATTTTGTTATGTATGTGCTTTTTGTAAATTGGGAAGTGTGTTAACGTTACACTGTTTTGGAACCTTAATGAAGAAAATGGCTTTACAAGTATAAATAGAGGTTACATAATGTTATGTGTTTAATTCTGTAATTTAAGGATTCCATTATCAACATAGTCCTTCTTCACATTTATCTTCTCAGGCAGAGTTATTAAAAGGAAATTCACAAAGCGTTGGACTCACTCTTCGCCAGGTACAGGCTAAGGAAGGAGAAGCAGGTCATGTTGTTATTGAGACTGTCACCCCAAACTCTGCTGCTGCAAATGCTGACCTTCAGAGGGGAGATAGGCTTATAGCTATTGGAGGTAAGTAATAAAATCACTTGTATAAAACTATATTGGGTAGCATGCAACTTACTTGGCTGAACTCAACTTACCAACCATGTATCATGGTTGTACCCAAGGAATTTCTTGTTTTTGAAAACTGACACTGCAGAAACAAAGGTGAGCTGTCAAGGGAAGACCAAAACATAGGGCTGGTGGACTTCATTCAGCTAGAATTTCACACCCAAAGAAGTGGCTAGTTAGTTGAAATCAAAATGACATTCAGCCTCCCCACCCCTAAAGTATTGGTGCTCATTGAGTTGCCTGATCACAGTACAAGTCATGGCTGGCATAATTCCTCTCAAGGAGGAATAAAACTCTAGTTAGACCATAGCCTTTATGGTAATATAGTCCCCAGCCTTCCATTGCCTCATTCTGTTGTTACCATTATGCAACACAGCCCAATTCCCATTTCTCCTTGACTTTTCCTCCTCTTCAGACCTGTCTCTAGTGCCCAGTGTTTCCTTAGGTTACTGCTTTTCTAGTCACTGCCTGTTTTGTCCCTCTTCAGTTAGTTACTCTGAGTTTTGACCAGGCTCCCTAATGCTTTCTGTGAAGTCATATAGCTTCTCCTGATCCTGTGAGGTTTCTCAGAATCCTCATCTGAGAGGATTCAGTCCTTTCTTGCCTCTTTTTCCTACCACATCTAGCCTCATTTTTCATCTACCCTTGCTTTCTATTCAGATTTCCCTTCTTCTGCCAGTGCAGTGCACCTTTCCTTCAGCCTCATTGGTTCCGAGTTCCTGTCTTTTTTCTTTCTTATCCGTGAAGCCTCTTCCCAGCCCCACAACCTGTCCAGGAATGAGATTTTAATCCTGCTTAAGATGTCAATTTACTCTTCCTTCACAAAAAAACTGGGCTTCAAGCCATTTAGTTCTCTGAGCCACTGGGTGTTCCATGCTGCTACACTAGCTCAGCCAAATAATGTCAGAAACATCACTGCCCCAAGTACAATGGTACACGGATTGCCTTGGTTAAAGATGCTTATTCTCCTGATTCTTTAAACATGGAGGAAATATTTCATTGTTGCCTTTTCCAAATGAATTTTTCTGTCCTTGCCCCAAGAACATATAAGAAAACTGTTTTTAAATGTATGAGATCATGGATACCTTTAGTACAGTATATGGCTCTGAAAGGTTACCAGCCAAATCCCTCCACGAACTTTCCAGCAGGACATTAGGCAACAAGTCCCACCTTATGTTTACCTCCTAGCAACTGGAATACAGAGGTATACTGCCTATGGACAATGAGAGTGCATTTTGCCATTATGACTAAAGTAAATGAGCCTCGATTTTTCTAAACTTCTCTTAAGTCAACTAAGGGTCAGAAATGCGTACAAATGTGTTCTGTAGAAGTATGCTTGAACCAGAAGTGCATTTTTTGAAGCCACACACAGCCACACAAGGAAGCAACCCCACTTGGGACTATAGCACGTACACCTGAGGGGGAGGTTCACTTTCCAGTTTTTCTGCCCAAAATTATCTGCCTGCAATAGCAATTTGTTCCCAAAGCAGCTACTTCAGGAAATCACTTTAGGGGTGAAGCACTGCATTGAGGAATTCTTTTTGGCAGGAAAATGAAGCAAGAGGAAAGAAGAAACCTTCCCTCCCTCCAGGTACTGCAGTCCTAAGCAAGGTTGCCATTGCACCCCATGACTGTTCTTCATTGAAAAGAGGTTCTTCTGAATTCTGTTTATTTAAAAGATTTATACGGCCTTCTGTGTGTAAGAGCATCCATCATTTTATTTTGTGCTTGAGATAAGCTAACTTAACAGACTTTAATATATGACTGGATTCATTGCTGAAGGTGAGTGATGTCTTGTGTTTTAATTGTGAGGTTTGTTTTTAACTAGTGGGATTTTTCTGCTGTGACCTCTTGTACCTGGTTGCTGAACTTATACAGATACATACTTGATTCCTTGATTTTCTTCAGTCTTGCATGGTTGGAGCTTTCTTATGTTCACAAGCTCTAGGTTCCTCATATACAATGCAAACTATACACCTATAGCTAGCTTTCCCAGCCTCATCCTTCAATTCCCGTCAGAACAGGAGAGAGGAATTCAAACTGCTGCTTCCTTTCCACTGGAAATTACCTGAATTCAGTCTCTTTCCCCCCTTCCTCGAAAGAGGAGTGCTGACAAAACTGACCATCAGCCCTTCCAGTACATCCAGTTCCCAATCTAGTGCTGGAAAGAAACCTAGCACACACAGCCCTGGATCTGGGACCCAGCACCCTTTTGTGTGCACAATTCCCCATCAGCCAGGGGCTGTGCACTATAACATTTGGCTTTCTGGGTGCACACATACATGTGCATACATATTATTTATTCTTTCTGGAATGGGGCATAAAATTGAGGTGCTTCTGTTACTTTTCAACCTTTTAAAATGTTATTCTTTAATAGTTGTTGACTTCTGGTTTACTTTTTCACAGGAGTTAAAATTACATCAACAATTCATGTGCTAAAGCTCATCAAGCAAGCTGGTGAAAAAGTCACAGTATATTATGAAAGACCTGTTGGTTCAGTAGCACAGGATAGTTTTGCAATGTTAGAAGACACGCTCTTTCCAGAAGAGGATGCAGGTAGTACATCAACAGAATCTGATCTCAAAGAACTGGATTTAGAATTTGAGGACTTGGCAAATGACCTAAGGTCGAATGAGCCCAGAGATGAATCTTCAACAACAAGCCCCAAACATATATCAGTGTCAGGTGCTGCTAAATCAATTGGAAATATATCTCCAATACTAAATCGCAAGTTACAAATAGGTCAGTCAACTGCAAGAGCAATTTTCAAAGAGGCAGCCAAACAAGTGGGAAATAAAAATGCTGAGAATCCAGAACAAACCAATAGACATCCACATGCAAGCACATCTAAACCTCCTGTACCACCCAGACCACAGCTTAAAGCATTGCCTTCCAATGAAGTTCAGAATACATTAGAAACTGGTGACTTAACTTCTGAGAAACCCGAAAGGCCACCACCACCTCCTGCAAGTAATGGAGATAAAAGTTCTGAAAAGATTACAAAAAATGCAGATGTGCAGGAAGAACCTTCAGGAGCTAAACTAGTCGTAAACAAATCAGAACTAGTAAAGGAACCCTCAGAACATTCACACTGTTCTAAGGAAAACATAGAAAACCATCATTCTTGGGAATCACCAGAAATTCTTTTTCGCAATCGATCAGGTAAATGGGCAAGGACAAAGGGCTCTTCCTATATATTTGAAGTAGAAAAACATCATCAGTACCTAAATGTTGCTATTTGGTGCAGAGACCCTTTCAAAGTAGGTGGACTTCTCTGTTTGGGCTATGAAAGCATAAAACTTGAAGAAATAGCACTGGATTGTATAGCTACAGCCTCCAGGGAATTCTTTAGAACATTTAGATTAAATCCTCCTGCACCTAAAGCTACAGTATCTAGAACTGCATTGCGTACTTTGACCTCACACAAAGGTTTTAATGAAAAGTTTTGTTATGGTGATATTACTATACATTTTAAATATTTAAGCGAGGGTGAACCAGAAGACTCAAGTTTCCTGTTGGAGAAAGAAAGAGAATATAGTTCAGAAGAGGTAGCAGCTCCCATTCTTCCAAAAGAGGATCCTTATTTTGGACACATTATTTACACTGAAAACAAACATAACTTTCAAGACACTCAATTCCAGAATCCAACTTGGTGTGACTACTGCAAAAAGAAAGTTTGGACAAAAGCAGCATCACAGTGTGTGATCTGTGCATACGTTTGCCACAAAAAATGTCAAGAAAAATGTCTGACTGACACGCCATTTTGTTTAGGAGCCTCAAGGCGGCTTGACAAAGTCCTCCGCTCTTTTAAATTAGAAAGCCAAGATTCTCAATCCACAGGAATACCTCGTGCTGATTCAGAATTGAAGTCTGCAAATAAAACAACAGGTTTAACAAGGCATCTTATCAATACAAGCACTCGGTTGTTAAATCTTCGTCAAGCTCCTAAATATCGTGCTAATGAACAAGGGTCTGAGGCTGCAGAACCTTCCCCAAAGGCCACACCGCACGCTTCTGACAATGAAGGTAGTGACACAGAAATGGGTGGTTCAAGTAGCCCTACCAAGCGTGCTAGAAGAGGGATAAAGCTCGCAAGGAAGGAAGGAGGACTAGATGATAGTGTCTTTATTGCTGTTAAAGAAATTGGCCGAGACCTCTATAGAAGCTTGCCTACAGAAGAAAGAATCCAGAAGTTGGAGATTATGTTGGAAAAACTGCAAAATGAAATAGACCAGGAACTAGAGAATAATAATTCCTTGATTAAAGAAGAGAAAGAAACAACAGATGCAAGGAAAAAATCACTACTTTCTGCAGCATTGTCTAAATCAGGTGAGCGACTACAAGCTCTAACACTTCTTATGATTCACTACAGAGCAGGCATTGAAGATATAGAAGCATTGGAAAATACTGGTTTAGACCTGGAATCCAGAAAGGAGGAGAAATATGACGAGGAGAAATACGAAGAACAT
Source organism: Lerista edwardsae (assembly GCA_029204185.1). NCBI lineage: Eukaryota > Metazoa > Chordata > Lepidosauria > Squamata > Scincidae > Lerista > Lerista edwardsae. The sequence continues at coordinate 14,573,739 of JAJKFI010000002.1, forward strand.
GAACAGGAACATGAACAGGAACATGAACAGGAACATGAAGATGAGACTGCTCTAGTGATGACACCAATATTTGAAAGCCTATTAAATGGAGAAGATGAAGAAAGACCCTACACACCTCAAGAACCAGTAGACTGAAACTTGCACATTTGACCTTGAGAATGAACTGGGAAAATACTTTGCACTTAATCAAAACCACATCAGATAAAAGGTAATTAAACACTGGGTTTTGTACAAATGCTGCTTCTCCACAGGTTTTCCCCCCTTTACCTGTGTAAAAATACGGTTTGCATTTTTTTCCAGCGATGGTACTACCACTTACTTTATTTGGTTAAGTTAGTCGGTCCAAATTGTGTTTATACCTTTTGAGGGTTTATACTGGAAGATGATTTTTGATTGGTTTTAACTTTTTCTAACATTTCATGCTGTTTATGGTGTATGGGTTTTTTTTGTTCCTTTTATTAAAATTTGAATTTTTGCTACAAGCCTAAATAACACCATAGCAGCCATTGAGGAACTATGTTCTAAAGATTTGATTGACTCATTATTTTGCTCTGACTTGTTTTTTTTTTTCCTGTTTGAATGGTTCAGTGAGTTTATTTTTGTTGGCGTTTTATTTGCCAATTATGCATCATGAAAGCCAATACCGTGGCTTCTTTTTCAATTAAGTTGTTAAAGCATATCAGAATACTTTTTTTCATAAAACTTTTTCAGAGAGATTTTGGCAAGTTTTAGCAAACTTACACTTGAATACTTTTTTGAGGGGCAGTTAGTAGAATCATAAATGGGAGGACCTTCAAAAGCACTTCTAATTCAACACTTTTGAAATCATCTTCTGTAGATATTCATCTTTTCCTTAAAGCCCATGGGAATTATATTTTGCCTAAATGTTTGCAGCAATGTCTCAGTTTATTAAGAATGTGCCAGCAAAAGACATTTGTGTTAATGTAAAAAATAGATGGGAGGCCATATAGAGCATATCACCCTACAATGTAACAAAGCTTAAACACCTGTTGGAGAAGTTGAAATTGAGTTGTAGTTTTTTCTGTTTAAGCATTGATTTTGCCACAGTACGTATGTCTTCAATGTTTTAATGTGTAAAGAGCAATATTTAAACAGGACTGTTAAAACAGTTCCAAAAGCTTGATGCCATCATGCACAGGAAAACTGCAGTCACCTGTTCAACTTAATAATATAGCATGTAGTCATCCCACCCCCAGATTCTGAACCCAACAGAAATTAAGAACTTTGCCTGCTCCTTTTCAAAAAGCCACATATGGTCTGATGTGAGAGATGTTGTTTTGAGGAATTTGTTCTGCTCATGGAAAGTGCCTCTACTTGATTTTCAGCCATTCCCCACCCTGCTCCTGAAGGTATAGGAAACTTCTGTGGGGAGGAAATGTTCCCTTGTGTGAGTTGTCTTCCACCATGCTAGATCTGGATCCATCCCTAAATGTTTCAAGGCTTCATTTTCTGTATACATATTTATGGTTATTATAGGTATTGTGCTATATTTCTGATTCCTAAAAAAATGCCTTCATAGAAATAGTTAAAGCTAGCACTAGTAAATTACTCTTAATTTGGCTGGCAAGCAACCATTCACATTACTGCTTTTAAACCTTCTTTTCAGTTTCCAAGGGAGGAAAAGATCATTTCTACCCAAACTGTCTTTGATCCTAATCAACCTGTTCTCTCTTTGTTAACATTAACTCAATAACGGCTACGTTTTTAGCTAAAAATAAAACAATTCTACATCTTCTAAAACTTCTGCTTTATAACTTATACTAAATATTTACCAAATGAGGAAGGGGCCACATTGCATTTAATAAATTGTGTCTGAATTTATTTGTTTTGTTGTTCACTGGCAGAGGTGATCTGGACTAATTCTCCATCAGTGTTTAGCTTGTGTCCAGGTACTGCCTTTAAACACTTGCTGATGTTAGGTAACAACTGCAGAAACAATGTAGGCATTAGATTTTCCCAAAACTAAACCCAAATCGCATCTTATCCATTGATGAAACAGTCATGAAAAGTTGAGTATCAAAACTGATTATGATTGTATAATGTAAACTACATGTAGCGCAACTCAAAATGTTGTGTGGAAATGGGGCAAAATAATTGCACATTGATGAGAGACTTTAAAATATTTAACAAACGCTAATCTTGAGGCAAGCTGTATTAATATATTATTAGTATATTTGCTTTTTTGCTTTACTGTACATAGCTTAAGGAAGCCACCACTTAAAGCAAGAATATCTTGATGTAGTGGTATGTAACTATTTGACAGTTGCACATATTTATGGAAAGTCTGCCTGAGATGATTGTCAGATATGATTTTATCATGAGATCAAGCTTTAATAAAACATTTTTATGAATTCTCATTTTTTCAGTTGCAAACCTGTTAATTATGGGATGTTTTCTTGCCATTGCTGAAGATGTGGTCTCTTCATCTTAAGCAGGCTAGTACCTAGAGCATGTTCTAAGGCAGGGGGGTCTAAACTTTATGGCATGAGGGCAACATCGCATATTTGATATGATGCCCAGGGCTGTAAATAAATAAATAATACATGGAGAACTGATGTGCTGAAGAGTTTGAATACCATTAAGTGGGTGGGTTGGGTATATACCTCATTCCACCACTATAGGTGCTGAATGTAATGCAGTGCAATGGAATTTCACCCACTTACCCCACCCACTAATTGTATAAGCGGTATATACTGATGCTGGGAGACTCAGAAGTGCATCCTTTGTGAGCTATTGTTAGCCTCAAGAGGCTGGGAAACTACATTGACAATGAAATGTGCTACACTGAGCTAAGAAATGTGACTTTGGCACTTTTTTCCTTGCATTTAAATGGTGACTCCGGTATCTGTGAGGGTTCTGATTGCTGTGGGCCGGAACAGTGAAGCTTCCTTACCACATGCCAAGGGCCGGATAAAATTCTCTGGAGGAGTGGATTTGGCCCATGGGCTGGGGTATGGAGATCTGTGTTCTAAGGCACTGTTTCCAAAATTTATTGTGTTTGGGATCACTGAATACTAGTCTGCAAAAGAGCCTCCTGTCTTTTCCAAGACTTGTGGATATATTTAGAGGCAGATTGCAAATTTTTCCTTTGCTGGCTGGACCTCACTGTCCTCATCATTGTGCTCGGGCTCAGTTTCAACTTGAGTTGCTTTACAAGAGATTGTTAGAACTAGTGGATAAGCTTTCTTTCCACGGAATCTTTTCTACCATTATTGACTCATCACAAAATTCCTAGAAAGCCTCTGAAGAATCCCAGGCATCCCTGGAACATAGATAAAGCACATCTAAATTACAGTAATTTACAAATTGCTTGGGAAAGCTGGCATAAGAGACCAAGCCTGGCAAAGGGTGAGGGCAGAAGTAGTTCATTTTCAATTTTTCAGCATGTTGCCTCGGGTCCTGCCTGCACTCTACACATGCACTTTTGGGTGCCAGTAGCCAGCTGGGGACTTCCTATTGCTGCTATCAATGACATGAAGAAATCGCCAGAGATTGTGGCTGAATAACATTGCTTGGGGAAGAAGAAAGTTCAAAAAACCTTGTTGATTAAAAAAATTATTGCTGGTTCTTGTTGTGTTTGAGATGTTCTCATTTAAGGTCATAGTGTGGTACATGGGTTTAGAACCAGATGCAGCATATTTGCGCTTTTTATTAAGGTGTGCATGTCATTTGAATGGTCATTTAAATGTCTTTTGTACCAGTACTCTTATCTGAAAATCTGCTTCTGCTTGCAGATGTACACAAGAGTCTTTTTCATAAGACATTGACATTTTTACGTGTGAAAATGCATGCATCTTCATACATTTGTGGGTCTACATATATAGAATTGAAAGAAAAAAATTACATTTAAAAGAGAAAATTCCAGTCATATTCTCTTGTTGCAGTTCTGTGACCACTGTTTAAATACATGTTTGTCTAAAGGATTTCTGAAGTTATTAATAATGGTAAAGTACATTTTAAATGCACATTAAAATTTCAAATTGAAATTAAATGCTTACCAAGTTTGGGTGTAATAGTTTACTATTGCTCCCTTGAATTTTTTACCAGTTGAAAGAATGCATTGTTTCATTATGTTTCTGAAACTGCATTTGTTTAACCAGTTTGCTAACTACACCATTTGAGACTAATGTCAGCATTATGAAAATTACTTATTTATGTTTATAGCCCTTGTACCAAAATAGTAAAATCTCAATTTATAATTGGTTTCATCAGAACTTTAAGTAATATATGAAATAGTGATTACTGACCTTGGATGAATACTGTATATAATCAGGTGTAAGTCGAGAAATTTATACTTAAAAATTGACTAGAAAAACTAGGCCCGGACTTATATTCGGGGGAATACAATAAATACCTTAAAGTCACATGATGGATGGATGGCTGAACTGTTCCGAGGACTATGCTTGTAAGCCTTCTGAGCTGTAAGCTGCTGAGCCTTCTGAGCACACTCAGCCTTGAAAATGCTCAGAAGCAGCTGAGGAAAATGGAGTCCTATGGAAGGTGAAACTGTGCCACACTGTGTTTACTTGCGAGTAGGCAGCTGTGCTATGGTGCATTGGAAAGGGAAGCCCGAGAGGAATGCAACACTGCCAGAATGGTCCAGATCTGAGGAATGTAGGCCCCAAAAACACTCAAGAAGAAAGTCCCTTCCTCTAAGCTGAAAAGTATTGTACTTTATGGAAAGTGAAACTGAGCTACGGGGTTGCGTTTACTTGTGAGTAAGCAAGTGTTTACTGCAACACATGAGCTGAATTCAGCAGGGCTCTTCAACCTCTATGTGTGAGGATATGTATTTTTTTCTAAGTCACTGATCTTTCTATTAATTGGTACACAGTTGCGTCCCTGGCCCACATGCTACCTGGGGCCAGGAAGAAGGCTGCTGCCCCCTTACCTTAAGCTCTCAGAGCCTTGCGCAATGTCCCATTGTGCACCAGGAACATTCTGAAAACTTCAGAATGCTTTTAAAGAATACGATTTTTCCAACAAAAACTGAAAGTAGTATTTACAGGCATTCTGATGCTCTCAGAATGCTTTTGGCACACGATGGGCACCCCCCCCCCAGAATAATGGTAGGATCGCCACTGTTGGTACATACGCTGTAGAAAAACATAAAATTGTTGCTTTTATTTTTTCCAAGCAATGAAATTTAAGATTTTTTTCAGCATAATTATCAACCAATAATTGCTCTATAGCATTTTCATTGTTTGACTGAAATATATATACACACTTTACAAAACTATATAAATGGGGTGTCTGTTATTAAGACCCAAACCACCTGCTGATACATGAAAGAAGGCACAGATAATGTTTTACAAGCAATATGACGTACACAACATTGCATGCATCTGATATTTATACCTGATCTGGCATTTGCTAGATTTTTCTTGTTGCATTTAGAGGCATAATCTTGTTCCTTGTGTGGGTCTTGAACCCATGAGAGACTAAGGATTGCCGTATGGCTCAATAGATTGTAGACAGTGACCATTATTCAGAATGAGCAGAATGAACCTTCCATAATCTACCCAGCCTTCCTCTCTCCAAAATCTCAGTCTGCAGAGTATTCCTAATTTAAGGTAAAGGTAAAGGTTTCCCCATGACCGAATGGTCCAGTCGTGACCGACTGTAGGGGGCGGTGCTCATCTCCGTTTCAAAGCCTGTAGAGCCGGCGTTTTGTCCAAAGACAAGCTTCCGTGGTCATGTGGCCAGCATGACTCTACGCCTTAGCTCATGGAACGCCGTTCCCACCGAAGTGGTCCCTATTTATCTACTTGCATTTAGGTGCTTTCGAACTGCATTCTAAGTCTGAGAATGCATTCAGGTCTGAGAGCCAGCTGGGAGTGAACCATTTGAACCTCTGCTCGCAGTAGAACTAATGGAGAGAACCCCTAGATTTTTATTACAGATGTAGGCACACAATGGCGCTGCAGATTAAACCACTGTTGCTGAACCTGTTGACCAGAAGGTTGGCAGTTCAAGACCGTGTGACTGAGTGAGCGCCTGTTGCTTGTTCCAGCTCCTGCCAACCTAGCAGTTGGAAAGCACCTAAAAATGCGAGTAGATAAATAGGTACGACTTTGGTGGGAAGGTAATGGCGTTCCGTGCGCTTTGGCCCTTATGCCGACCACATGACCACAGAAACTTGTCCTCAGGACAAACTCTGGCTCTTCGGCTTAGAAACAGAGATGAGCACCGCCCTCTACAGTCGGTCACGACTAGACCATTTGGTCATGGGGAAACCTTTACCATTTTTAGGCACACAAAGGAGATGTTAAAAATAAGGGAGTTGAAACTTAAAACAGAAAAACATTGTAGCCTTGTCAAAAATCCAACATTAAGTGTTGAAACCTCCTCCTGCATTCATATTAACCCTCTCTGAAATGCAAGTGTTGGGGGCAGTAATAGGCTGATCTTGAATACCGTCATAAAGAATCATCCACTAGGGAGAGATGTGTATCAGTGTGTTGAAAATGGCGTTGAATACTTTTGGCTCTGGTGTGAACTCACACATGTGCTTGAACTATTTTAGCTTGCATTAGATGTTTTGTAACATATAACATGTAAGCTTGTAATGTGTAAGCTAAACAGGTTCAAGCAAGAGTTGTGTGGTGCAAATGGCTTATTCTCCCTATATAATGTTGAGTTGAATGCATGGTGCCATAGGTGCAGCTGCTTAATATTTTCATTGTCACATGCTATACATCAATAGTTGTAGGAGAATAAAAACGTTGGTGAAGTCATGCAAGAACTATGGCATTTTTTGATGAGCTGCTGCTATTAGTAGAGTTCCCAATAAGTAAGAGAATTACAGCTTAAGCTTACTAAAAACAATAGGTTTACTTCTGAGTAAATAACACCATTTTCAAACATCTCTAGCTATTAATAATCAGCAGTTACCAGCCAATAAGCAGTTCAGTAACATTCATCCTTCAAATAAACATTGTTCTGTTTTACAATGAAGATTTTGCTCCATAAACAATAGGGAATTGTTCTTCAGTGCATGATGCATTTTTTATCTAATAACAAGAATCATGCATCAAAGTTAACTGCTCTAAGCAAAACAACTGACAAGTGCAAAATTTTGTAGTAATATACAATTGCGTGGGTAATGCAACATTAATAGTTTCAGGCACTCAGTGCTGCTAAAGAGTCAAAAATCTAAATTAGTAAGGGACTTGTTCATGAATGTTTTAAAAGGCATAAATCTGGATTTAGATATTTATACACATTTACACTACTCATTTAATCAAAAAGATAGTGTATAATAAAAGTAAATACACAGTTTTATCACTATACAAATTCCTATAAAAGCTTTTCTCCTTTATAAGGCAGTAGGTAATCTGCTTTATAATAACGGGCAATAAATAAATAACTTTGGTTTTTTGTTTTTAGTATTCACCATTAAAAGTACAGTACAACTAAAACTTTGAGGTTTTTCACACAAAAAACACTATACACCAAGCTACTTGATATGGTTTTGAAATACTACTCATCACCTTCAGATTCTTCATCATCATCACCTACTGGATATGACTGGATATTGTTCTGGGTGTACATTTTGGTTTTAAAATGACAGTTGTGGTCCATGAGTATTGCCTACAAAAAACAGAATTGTGCATTAGTATATCTGTTAAATATCTGCAATAGCAACTTACTTTCAGATCCAGATCAAAAAAAGTTGTAACTTCTGGACAAAGCTGTTGCACCTTACACTGAAATCTGCCTAGGACTCTTAACACCAGGCAAGAGGCACCTCCAGAATTTTCCCATTATGCTTTGGGGTACCTTTTAGGCACCATATGGGTCTGTTAGGGAACAGAGGTAGTTTTCATACACCCACCCACAAAATCTTTCGGCTTTCCTCAAACGGAGGGAGGAGACATAATGCTGCAGTTTCCAGCCAAGGAGATGTTGTTATTTGAGTGCTGTTAAAACAATTTCCTAACTTTCCCATGATCTGTTTGACAAAGTCTTTACTCCGTTCAGAAGGAAGAATATGACGTCATTGTTTTTGCAGAACGTTTACAGCCCAATCCAGAACTGCCTGGCCACTGCAGCCAAAGGCTACTCCTGCATACGGCGGCAGCCGGGCAGCCGCTGGGGACTCCCCAGGAGAAGAGGACGTTCATCAACTTTCCCTGGGGAAAGCGCTATGGCCCACAATGGGGCTCCTCAGCTCACTACCAGCTATTTTGCCAGTGGTGATTCAAGCAGCCCAGGCCTCCACCAGGGATAAGAACTGGCAGTGGAAGTCACCACTAGGTCCCAGCCCCTCATGAGGCTGACCCACCCAGGAACTCCCACCCCACCCAGAATCCCCGCAACCTTATCTCTTGCTGATGTCGCATTTACGGCATTCAGGGAGCAAGGGGCTGGCAGTGCCGCAGCACGGGTGGTAAAAGCTTACCACCAGCGCAGTAGGTGCCTTGTGGCACGTTTCTTATAGCAGTGTGAGCAGTACTCTTGCACCACTCATGCTGGAGGGCTCTGGATTGAGCCCTTAATCTTGTACCCAGCACAATATATTGATCACTGACTGTGGGGATAGTGCTGGATTCTCACTTCGGAAAGTTGGAATTTCTTTTCAGAATGCGAACTATCTTCTAATTTCCAAGATTAGATGAGCACTTAATTTTGCTGTGACCTAATAAGGGGCTGTGGGATATTGGGGTTGCTGCAGGTTAAACCGCTGCTGCTGGGCTTTCTGACCTGTAGGTTGGGAGTTCGAGACCATGAGACGGAGTGAGCTCCCGTTGCTTGTCCCAGCTCCTGCCAACCTAGTAGTTCAAAAGCACCTAAAAATGCGAGTAGTTAAATAGGTACCACTTCGGTGGGAAGGTAACAGCATTCCGTGCACTACAGCGTATAGTCATGCTGGCCACATGACCACGGAAGCTTGTCGTTGGACAAACGCCGGCTCTTTGGCTTAGAAATGGAGATGAGCACCGCCCGCTACAGTCGGTCACGACTAGACCATTCGGTCGTGGGGAAACCTTTTACCTTTAATAAGGGGCCACACATTCATGAGCTGTTCTTATAAATGGAACGTGAAATACCCAGTGTCTTTTGCAAGTCACATTTCTTCATAGAGGAACCCTGCCTTCCCAAATGAGATGGCTTCAAAGAAGAAGCCATCACTGTGCATGTTTGACAAGACATAGCTGACAGAGAGATTTTGACAGTGGCATTGGATCTCACTCAAGGTCAGGCTTCACTCTATAGGTGCAATCAACAGTTTTAAGACCTTTGGTGTGACATAGTTAACATTTTCTGGTTCCTCATCAGTTTTACCAATGTGCTCTTTCATGGACAAATAATAACCATTTCATCAAAATGATCATACTTTCAGTGTACAATGTACAGCTGAACATCGGTATCTGCTGGGCATCCATTCCCAGAACTGCCCCCCCCGAATACCAAACGCATGGATACCGAGATCTGCAGGGGGGCCACAAAGGACCTCCAGCTGTGCACGTGCAAGGAAGCTGCATGTGACCTGCCACAAGTGTGTATATATGGTAATTAACCCTCTTTCCACAGGTAATACAGAAAGTGACGACACCTTAGATGGGATGTTCTGCATCAAATCCAGAGAAGCAAGAAGAATGTATTTGGGCTTACCATTTTTTCTTCCTTGGCAGGTGGACTCCGCAGGAACAAACACAGAGGAGCAAAGAGGATATCAATGATTCCAATAATAGTCATGAGCCATGGGAATCCAATTGCTTTTGCAATGGCACCACCAACAGAAGGACCTTTAGAAAAGATAAACTGCTTTTAAAAAGGCTAACAGCACAAAGCAAAATAAGGCTTGAGCTCAACTCTGTATGAGCAAATTTAATGCATGCTTCAAAGCCGGCGTGTAGGATTAGTTACCGATAAAAGCACTTTATGCCCTTTTGAAGTCAGTGGTGATACTGCCATTTTAACAAGCATTTCAAATCTGAAGCCTATTGCACTGTCCTTGTTTCATCACCATGTAAACAGACATGACAACCGTCCCTATAATTTCAGTGAAGGAAGAGAAAGTCATCATTCCTCTTCCTCCCTCTCCTCCCTGTTCTGCCTACATCAGGCAGCTATGAATGCCAATCTCACCGCTCTGCTTTTTTTCCTCTAAGAAGCTTCAACATCATGATTACAACTCCTCGAAGTAAACCTAACAGCATCTAGGAGAAGTGAAACTTCCATCAATATTTCTTGCTTTCTGCCTACAAACTTGTCACAGGCATGCTCTGAGCAGCAAACTGGTACCTATTCAGTATCTTTTTGCCATTGCTTGCACTTCCTTCACAGCATTTGTTTTTTTTTAAAGCAATGTTACATCAGATGCAGTTCAAGTAATAGAAGAACATTAGACCCTTACCTAAAGCAAACCCCATGCAAAATGCAACATCCGCAATTGCATAAACACTCCCATAGACTGAAACATGACGCAGATCAACAAGGTAACCCATAATAGGCATCATGGAAGAATCCACCATTCCTGTTTTTTTAAAAAAAGAAGACAATTTTAACAAAAACCCTTCCACTTGCATCCTTTCACATTCTCTAACATAATATAAAGGCAGGCAAACATGACAAATTGAAAATTCTCTATTTTTTCTATATTTTGCTGTGTTTTACTTCTAGCTCTATCCACTGGGACAAATATTTTTTTCCTTTTTTTCTAGAAGAGGCTGTGGTCTTAACAGCTGCAAAAGCACCATCCTCATAGCCCTTCATACAAGTTACAATCTAATGGCCCAGACCAGGGGTGTCCAACCCAGTTTATATAGTGGGCTGAAGAGCATTCATGACACCTGCTGAGGGCCGGAAGTGATGTCATTAAGCAGGAAGTGATGTCATTAAGCAGGCGATGGCCAGAAATAAGCACTTTGTTCTCACGTAGGAACTCATTAGCTGCGAATGACAGAAGAGAAAATATGCAAATATTGGTAATACTTTAAAGATTTGAGAGAGCTCAATTATCATGTAAGCCACCCTTTCAGCAGCACTTTGCAGCTCAGCAGCTGAGAGATGCTTTCGGCTCTCCCAGCATCACAGCAACATTTCCTTCTCTCACCTCTCTTGGTCTTCTCCTTCCCCCATAGCGTTCCCTTACCTGCCTTCTGAGGCCTCCTTCCCTCTCTCCCTCCCAGGGCCTCAGCAGAAGCAGAGCTGCGGGAAGGGCAGTGTTGGAAGAGCCCAATTACCTTGTGGACCTGATGAAGAACTTGCGTGGGCCGTATCCGGCCAGTGGGCCTTATGTTTGACATCCCTGGCCTGGACTCTTTCCTCATGCCCTTGAGAACCTAAAGAATTGACTGAGGACCCAATCCTGAGGGCCATCATGCCAGTGATACACACGTATTGCTGGCAAAGTGTCACAAAAGTGCCCAGAAAGCATGTTCGCAACACCTTGGGAGGAAGGAGCGCTGGGCTGGCGCTAGTTAATGCCTGGCCTCAGCGCCGAGCAGAATAACCACTGGCCCTCGAGTAGTACCTGCGACTGGGAAGAAAATTTGGAGAGATGGGGAGGGGGCAAAACTGCGTGGGGGAGGAGAGGTTTCTGCCTGTGAGGTGGGCGGGCATGGCCTGAACCCTCTCCGGAGCTGGGTGGCCCGATACAGACGTCCTTGATTCTGCAGCCATTCAAACACGGGCACAGAGCCAAGGAGTCCTATTGCCACTGGCTGCACTCTGCCTGGGAGAGGAGAGCAAATGCTCCCTTCCCCTGAAGAAACCACAGCAATAGCCTAGGAAGGCTCAGGATGCAGCGGTTGCCATTTTGGTGCCACTGTTTCCCTGGGCACTAGGTCCCTTAGGACTGGGCTGCTGGCAGTGGTGTCATCTAAATGATTTAAGAACAGGTACTCACTTTTGATTGGCACGTGTTGGGACCCGCCCACCGGAAGTGACATCATAAGCCAGAAGTGATGTCGTGGCAGGAAGTGACATGAAAAAAGCCCTTTTTGAGGCCTCAGATGATTTTACACTGACCCAACAGTTGCAACAGTATTCCACAGCACCCCCAGAACATGTTAAGGAGGCCTGGCATCATGTTAAAACCCCAGAGCAGCTCATTTTTCAGTGGCAAGGAAAGGAAAGGCTCCGCTCGCTGCCTGCCTGCCTGCCTGGCTCTGAGAACATGCCGGCAACTCAAACATGCAGGAAATTCAAACGTTGCAGAGGGCGGAGTCGACGAGTGGGCGGACGAATGGGCGGGGCCAGCTGTAATCCTAGAAACCGGTACTCGCGTACCCCCGCGTACCCCCTGCATGTCATCACTGGCTGTTGGTAATCCTAAGAACTTTCTTTCCAAAGCAGCTAACAGGGCCAGATCTACTGCAGTTTTTTTAAAACAATTACTTTTTATGCCAGCAAGTCATTATGAGAAGCTTTTAAACTGTTGTACTAGTTGCAGCACAACTAATTTTTGTGAATCCTGTTTTAATATTTTTTAAAAGGCCGTAATTGTGCAAAACATATTACAAAAGAAAAAAACACAGTGTTATGTGCATAAAATTTATGTTTCGACTATGTCCAATAGTTTTTTCCTAACATTTTCCACTGGGTTAGTACTATTCCAAAACAAAATGGATTGCTACTTCTCAAAAAACATAAACTTCAAGTGAACAACTTCAGGTAAATAAATATTTAAACTTCAAGTGTTTTGCCATTAGGCAATCAGTTTGTCCATAAGCACAAGAGACCATGGTGTACCTATCTATTTTTCTCCTGTTAGTAAGCATTTTTGTCTTCAGTTATTTTTCTAGCAGAACACAAGATTTCCTAAAAAAAAAAAAACCCTCCACAAACTCTCTCAAAACACCAGAACCAGGGGGCATCCGCTAAAACTGAGGGTTGGGAGAGTTAAAACAGATAAAAGGAAGTACTTTTTTATCCAGCGGGTAGTTAATCTGTGCCATCACCACCACAGGAGGTGGTGATGGCATCTGATCTAGATGCCTTTAACAGGGGATTGGACGGATTTCTGGAAGAAAAGTCCATCGTGGGCTATAGGCAATGATGGGTTGTAACCTCTTTACATGAGTAGTAGGCTACTTCAGAGTACTGGGTGCAAGGGAGTGGCAACAGGATGCAAGCATCTGTGCCTCTCTGGGGCACCTGGTGGGCCGCTGTGAGATACAGGAAGCCGGACTAGATGGGCCTTTGGCCTGATCCAGCAGGGCTCTTCTTATGTTCTTAAACTCTGTACAAATAAACTCTGTACAAAATGTGATTTTACTCATAGTTTTTAAGATCCCAATCTAATGGATAACACATTTTAATGTGTTTTATTGCTTATTTTTTAAATCATGTTGTAAGGCACCTTGGAGACATACATAGTAAGATATCAGTCTTTAAACAAACAAGAAAACACATAATGGACGCACTGTACAATCAACACAGTGCTGCACTGATTAACTTCTCAGAAAGAGCAAGAAAGGTGGCTATTCCAGTCCCAATTTTAAAGGGTTGCAACAGGTAGACAGGGTAGTATCATGGTGACAAGCTGGCTGAAGTTGTTGGCACAAGATACAGGACAGAATAGCAAGTTTACTTTCACAGCCCACAGTCAGGGAATAAGAAGGCAGGTCCTCTTAAGGACTGGAAACTGGTTGAGGACCAGGAAACGGAGAGTGGGTGTCAATGGGCACTTTGCATAACAGAGGGCGGTGAAAAGCATAGTGCCCCAAGGATCTTTCATGGGACCAATGCTTTTCGACTTGTTCAAAAATGACCCAAAGACAGGAATAAGCACGGAGGTGGCTAAATTTGTGGATTAATTGGGGAACATGTCAAATGTATTCTCCTTACCAATGGCAAAGCCAACCCCAAAATTGGGGGCTATGAGTCCATATATGTTTTTTGCAAGCGGTACCTGAAAAACAAAAATTAAAATCTGCTTAACCGGAACATTAACTCCACCATACCATAGACTCCTCACTAAATTATGATAAGTAGTTATCTCACCCAAACTGATGATTAACAGCCCAATCTACAGCTACCTGACTGCCCGGGAGCACAGCAATAGTGTGGTGGCTACGGCCGCATCCTGGGGCAGCCAGGCAGCTGCGGGAGGCTCCGTGGGGAAAGGGGACATTTGTCCCCTTTCCCCGTGGTAAGGACATAGGGTGGGCAAGTGGTCTACTCGCTTCTGTGAGTACTTGAGAGTTGCCACTAGTCCCGCCCCACTCCACCCACCACCCACCACAGAACACCTTCCCAGCCCCCCAGAAAAGCCGCATCACCAGCAAGCGGTGCTCCCTCTGGGGCACACAGGGCCAGCATTGCTATGAGCCTCCCCAGTGCCGGCAATAATGCCTTACCACTGGCGGTCGGAGGCACTTTACAGTGCCTTCTGCAACACCAGCGCAAGTGGGACACTCATACCACTTGAGCTGGAGGGCTCTGGATTGGACCCTAACTTCATGCAATGGGCAAAATCGGTCATGTTGGACCAAGTTTAACCTTTATTATATTGCTTTTGATGAACTGAATTTACAGTATTTTTTTTGTTTACCCTTATGAAAGCTTTTGAAATAGCTCACACAATCCTTCAGAGGCTGACAAGGGCTTTAACTTTATTAATCAACATGAAAGTTGACTATGAGTCAACGTGCAATCACTAGGCTCAGGCACCCCAGCTCCCATACGGAGTTGTCATTGATGTCCGTGTTATCTTTTCTTGCAATAAATCCCAGAGTATTTCCATTCCTCTGAAATTTGCCTCATGTCAGGTCTATGGTCTCAAGGCTTTTTTAAAGTGGCTTTTTAAAAGTTTTTATTGCCATATCACTATTTCTCCTAGATGCATGATTTTCTGAACACTAGCATACTTTCACTTAACACTTCATTTATTTTTTAATAATAATGTAAAATCAACATTGGCCAAGGACTCATTTGGGTTTTTTTCTATCTGCTGAATCTTCTATCTTCTCCTCTGTTATCAATCTTCATCTATTATACAAAAATAGGGATGTTCAAATACACTTCTGGCAGCCTGATCCTATGCATATTTACATGAAATATGTCCCACATTTAATCAAAAATACTCCTTATTTGGTGCAACCAAGGTTGCTGCCTGAAATCACAAGGAATAGCCAAGCACATCTTAAAACTAGATGTCTGGAAGCTCACTGCTGTGGTATAGAGAGAAACACTTAAGGGCGCAATCCCCAAGTGCCCCATTGACACGATGTCATTAGCACTGAAATGACCGGCACTTCCGCGTTGGTGCTAAGGCCCCCAGGCCCGCGCTAGCTGTAGCACCAGCCTGGGAGCTCAGGCGCTGAGCCGCCTCTGTGCCAGCCAAACTCAGCTGGCGAAGGGGCGGTTCTGGGAGGGCGGGTGGAATTGGGCGGGGCGGTAGATGGGCTGGCCCAGTGAGGGGGTTGGGTTTGGGATGCGCTAAGGATGTGCAAGAAAACAGGAAGTGGGCTCCAAAAACAAAACCGAACTTTTTGTACACGTTGGGGAGGGCTGCAGAACCTACCCAACAGCCCGTGCAACACCCCCCCCCGGTAGGTTCAGAAGCCCCTGGGTGCCTGCAGCTCCATGATAGCTGTGGTTCCCTCGGGCACCCATTTCCGGGCCACTCCCCTTAATGGGGAATGGCCATTTAGTGCTTTCAGTGGTGGGTCACAACCCAATATCTGAAGAGCACTGTACTAGGATAATATAAGAGGGCACAGTTAACTCATATATAAATGTTAAAGAAGCTTGCTGTAGTCCTTTATCCATGCTTCACGATATAAAAATGAGAGACTAGCCCTGTTCTGACATTTAAGTAACTGTGGAGAGTCTCCATAGTCGGGAAAAAACAAACACTGTAACCAAGGAGAAATACTCCCCATGATGAAGGATGCTGTATTACCATGGAGTATATGTGTGCAAGAATTAGTGCAATGGAAGTGCCATTTGCCTTCATGCTCTTGTGGAGAGTCTCTACAGTGTCTATCATGTCCAAATAAGGCAAACAATTATTCCAGAATTGGATTTGGAACTCCTTTTTCAATCTGGAACATCTGTATCCTGACTTAAACCCAAATACAGTATTCCTTCTTTACTCAAAACTGCCATAGGAAGAGCCAGCAATAATAAAGAAAAAACAATGTACATCAAAAATCAACAACTTTTCAGAATAAAGAAAAAGTATCAACTTTGTTACTCACACACAAAATGCTTATTCCCACTATTATCATCCCAATTAGAGCACAAAGCCACCTATCAAAGGAAAAATGTTGACTTTTAGACATCAAAAAATGGAAACTTAGAAATGTGCTTTCCTCAAGCATTACTGTTAGTAACAGTGAAATAATAATATGCCTTCAAAATATAGTTTAACTGTCATCATAAAGTCTTGACGTGTTTCCCCAACAAGTACTAGCCTTAAAGAACACTGAAAAACCCGAGAATATTGGAAAACTAAGAATTAGATACATTTAAATTCAGCATACCTTCCCATTTTGTGTGCAAGGACCCCAAAAATATTAGTTCCAATCAGATAAGACACACTAGCTGGAATGAAAGCAATGCCTGAAAAATATGAACAGGTTATCTTATCAACAATGGTCTCAGAGTAAAGCACAGAAAAACTCATAAATTCAGACACAGTGATTTTGATTAGAACACACCTAATGGCAGTCTACGGTTCAAACCAGAAAATCTAATATCCGGTCTGCTGCAAGACTTTACGGGATCTAGCAAGATTATCCATCACATTTAAACCATTATTATGCTTCAAAAAGAACACTTGTTATCAGATTAAAATGTGTCCATGCGTGCATGTGTGTGTGTGAGAAAGAAAAAAATGAGAGTGTCTGAAACAAAGAGAAAAATATAATTCAGATGAAATACAATATTAATATTTTAATCTAAAATAATTAAAGTGAAGAATACTGACAGTAATTTAGTGATAAATTTTTTGAAGTTAATGTTTTAAGAATTAGCAATGTCTGGAACAGAAGTTTCGTTGCTCAGCCACAGAGAGTCAGACTTAACATGTTTTAACAATTGTCAAAAAAAGCTATCAGTTGGGATGGATCATGTTTTCCAGTCAAGCCACAGATGACCTGGTTGTGCGTTTAGTTGTGCATAGGTTATGCAACCAAGAACAGAACTCTATCAAAAGATGTATAAGGAAATACAATTTCCCTGAGCTGAAAAATCCTACAGTCTTCAATACTACCTGAAGCACATCTGCGCTATGAGCCAGGCATCGTGGATTCTAACACAACCAGATGCTGTATAAATAAATCCATCTTAATGTCACTTTTTGAAAGCCAATGTGGTACAGCATAGTACGCATGGACCAGGGACACCCATTTTCAATTTCCCATTGAAGCCCAGACACTGTGCAGCTCTTTCCCTTGTTAAACCCAGACACTCTGTGGATGTAGCACAAAGCAGTAGCACACATATTGCCTTATCACAGGCCAGAGAAATTGAGGGTCAGAGAAACGTTTTTTTCAAAATTTATGGTGATTTCATGTGAATTTGGGGTGCTGATTCCAAATATGGCACCAGTTTTGCCCTATCCCATCTAGTTTCAGAGATATGGCATCGCCTCACTAGGGAATGGTTGAAGCAGCTTTCATTGTGAGCTGTTCATGAAGGAAACTATGCTAGATCTCTGACATTAGATGTGATAGGGCAAAACTGATGCAAATATACCCAGGAATATTAAGACAGCAAAATGTGTGTGGGCCTGTATATACAATAAAACGGCATACAAACGATAGGTAGTCAAAACGTTTGCATATATTCAGTCAATTAGCTTAGACATGGTTCGAAAGCACCCACAATAAAAGTTTTGGGATGACCATCACAAACATTCTCAAGATCAAAAATACGGCAATCAGAGAAAATACTTCACTGCGCATTACCAAGCTGCCACTTTCTTGAACACATTGTCTCCATCATCCAGATGGGTAACGCAGGTTCCAGCATAGCAATGGCCATATTTGAAAAACATATTGATCCTTGAAGAGAGACAGAAAACAGATTGCTCAAATTATTTCACTTAAATTCTAACCAACAACTGGAAAGGGCAACATTGACAGAAATAATATGCACTGTGAAGACTTGGCTTGTCAAATATATAACATTGATTACTTTTAAATTACTAGGGAGAAGGAAAGCCATTTCATCCTGTAATTTCAGAAACATATTCCAGATGTCCAAATCTATGAACAATAAAGGCTACGTTACACTATCTGCACTGTTGGAACATGGAAGGCTACAATTTGCAGTTACATTAAGAAAGTCCACAAAATTCTAAGAGGGGCAATCACGACTCATAGAATGATGTGCTGCATCTGTATTGGGCAGCCCAATCCTGAGCTGCCCGACTGCCCGGGAGCGCAGCGATAGCCAGGCAGCTACCATTGCATCTAACAGCAGCCAAACAGCCAAAGGAGGCTCCATGGAGGAAGGGAACACTCGTCCCCTTTCCCCACGGTAAGGGCACAGGGCGGGCGAGCTAAGTAGCCGGCGAGAAGAGGCCCTCCATATAAAGCCACGGGGCACTACATAGAAGCCAGGATCAGCGGCGAGAATCACCACCGATCCATCCCCTGCCCCTGAATGCTCTCCCGCCCCGCTAGAAAACACATCATGTCAGCAATCAGTGGCCTCCCCACTCGCCGGCTTGCAGAGCTCTCTCCAGGCCACGCAGGGATGGCGCATCACCCCAGGGCCAGCAGTAATGGTTTACCGCCAGCACTGGAGGCGCTTGACGGCAGCTTGTGCGACGGACGTGGGTGGTACGAGCTCACTGCCCACATTAAGCCCGATACGATCGGGCCCTCAACCTTTAATCCTGCTACCTCAGAGCTGAACTTTGCTGAGCCCAGGTACATGTCTGGGGTGCATGGGATGTCGGCACCGCCCCAGTTGGACTCCCACCTGCCTGCCCTGTCAACAGAGTCCTCCCAGTGCTTTCCTCCCAGAGCATTCCTCCCGGCTTAGGGTAGGCCTCAGAGCATCAGTTTCAGGGGGTTGCTCCATCCTGGCCATGCTCCCTGTGGGTCCTTAGTCTTAGAGCCAGCTCTACGTCCACACAAGCCAGCTGCCCAGACCCGTCTCGCCATCATAGGCCACCAAGGGTTTAAATGGGTCAAGCCCCGCCTTTTCCTCCCCTATGCCCGCCTCCTTGGTTTGGCAGACAGGCGTGGGGTCCAATCCAGAGGTGTGAGGAGCCCTATTGCCCCCTTCTTGGTTTTTATACCCTTTGGCCATTGTGCGGGGCGCTGATAAACCCACCTTGGCTATTGGCAGCCCCCCCCCAGCTAGCTGTTGGGGTCCGGGGTTGCGGGCCTGGCAAACTCTGCCCGCCCAAGGTGCCAGCATGCCACCAAGCCGGGTCGATTGCGCCATCCACCGGCGGCCCGTCCCAGCTCCACCTGCCCCGTGGCATGCCGCCAGCATCACCTGGCGCGCCTGAGGCAGGCGAGGAACCCAAGCCCTTCTTGGGCCGCATCGTAATCACCATGTCATCAGGTGCAATGATCACGCAGCCGGGTTGAGCTTCGCTGCCCACTGCGGCCGGGTGCAAGCAGCCTGTGCTGTGTTGGTTGCCATGGCACAGGCCAGGCCCACCTCAGTCGAGGCAGCAGTGGGGCCCAGGCAGTGCCCGCACCGCTCGAGAGCGCTCCCAGTCAGCTGCCTTGGTGTACGGCCGGGCTGCACGTAAGGCAGGTGCCCTGGCAGGCACTCAACAGTACATTTTGCCACCCCTTCTTCAGGGATTTAACGTTGGATTCAAGGAAGAAGAAAGTTTTGACCCTGTGGGGCTCAGAGCAACTTGCAACATCATAAAGTTGCCATCATATTAGACAGATGGAGCCAGTAGTGTCATCTTACCGGTACGCTGGGTGGGTCTTCTGGGTGATCGGCAGTGCGCTCGCTGCGTTCCGTTGTGTAATGGCGAAAGCCCGCCCGCTGCAGTGGGCGGGCTTTCACCATTACGCAACGGAATGCAGCGAGCGCACTGCCGATCACCCAGAAGACCCACCCAGCGTACCGGTAAGATGACACTACTGGATGGAGCTAATGAGAACTAAGAGTGGATTCACATGCACACACAGATACACGTGCTGATGTTTGACTTATGAACATGCACGATACAGCATACTGCTAACAGGGCAAGAGGCCCTTGAAACTGTTCAAATGTAAATGTAATTGTCCTCCTTCGCCCCAGCACAGTGTCTTTTCTTTTAGAAAAGAATTTGTCTTCAGGAAATTTTTAGGTTGTGAGTGCTTTTGGGACAGGGAGCCATGTAGTTAGTTTTTCTGTGAACCACTTTATGAATTTCTTTTTGTTGAAAAGTGGTACATAAATATTCTTACTAATGACAATAATAATACTGTGGATTAACACACTTGCAGAAGAAAAGCATATTTAACATTGCAAACACACATCTAAATTTGCCTGTTTTTTTCCCCCCACATAAAATAATGAGTCACTGACTGAGGATGCAGTCCTAACCTGGAGTTAGGCCAGCCAAATTTGGCTGGCACAAGGAACACCATAACATATGTTTGGACCACTCTCAGAGTCAGAGGGGCCAGCACACAGACAAGCACCATCCTCCCTGACTCTGAGAGTGGTCCAAACCCGCTTTATGGTGGCCCTTGTGCTAGCCAAACTTTGCTGGCCTAACTTTGCCATCCTAACTCCAGGTTAGGATTGAGCCCTGATCGTCCTCCTTGGCCGTTCTGCCCCAGGATCGCATTGCCTACAAGAGATTTCCTGTGGTGTTCTTTTTTTTAATTTGCCTCAAAAGGGTTGGTAGAGATGATGCTCACATGTGAGTTGCCTCACTCTCCACCGCAGTTCAGCACTGAATATTTCTTTGAATTCTGATGGTGACAATTTAAAAAAAAATATGCTGTTGCGATACAGGGTTTGAGAATCATTTTATCTTTAACATTTCAGTCTAAATTGTCCTGGCACAGAGCAACTATTCCTTCTAGAAAAGGTTCTCTCTAATAACACAGTTCAACAGAAAATGAGCACTGCTGTCATTCTTTGCTCAAATACGCCAAGATGCATTAAGTTGTGTTATCCAGAATCCCGAAACACAACCCTGCGGTCTCACTATGATCCTGAAGGCAAAAAAGGAAAAGCTCAGTAACATTACTATAAAGAAAGATAAAATGTTATGTCTAATGCAATCTTTCCACTGTGGTCTTTACCTGAAGAACTCGTGTGTCTAGGAGCACAATGAAGTAAATATTGCCCTGTCCAAAGCAACTAGATATCTGAACCTGAAAAACAGGCAACCACTGCAAGGAAATCATTTCAGTCTCTACAAAAAGGATTTCTCTATGAAGAAAACAGGCTGTTCAAAATTAAGTAGAGATATAGAAAATAGCTGCATTAGAACGTTCAAACTATCAGATTCAAACTATTAAAAACAGCTTTGTGGGGAAGGGGTATAAATATATACATAATATTAGCACAGAATATCACTTTAGTTTTACACCACCTGACCCAACTCCATTAAATTGTTTTGTCATAAATTGGCTTAACACCATAAAAGTGGTTACAACAAGAAGCGAGAGAGGATGCATCTTATTATTAATGGATAGGCTTTTAATTTATTTATTCCTAAGGCACCAGACTAATAGATGACAATGGGAACTCAGAATTTTAAGAGATCAATGCATGGTGTAAAGTAATTTTACAGTTACAGACTAGCAGCAACTGGCACTAGTGAAGTTCTTTATGCCAACAAAATAACTTCGGGCTTCTGCCTTAAAGATTCTACAGCAACAGTTCTCAAACTGTGAGTTGCAACCTGATTTTTGGTGGGTCACAAAGCTGGCATGATCTGGAAACCTCAAGGGATTTGGGATCATCAGCTATATTGCATTCTGAAATGCCTTGCAGCCTGGCATTCTGGGGCATAACCTGGAAGCTGCAACGCACTCTGGGGCATTACATGACTTACGAAGTGGGTCATGGTGGTAAAAAGTTTGAGAAACTGTTCTATAGGATTGCCATTGTGTTTATAAACGACAATAAGGAATGTATCTGGTGAAACACACTGAGGCAGGAAATTAACATCATGCAACTATTAGGCACAGAGCTTCTATATGCCTTTTTCATATTGGCAAAACCAAACTGATTGACAGCCCAATCCCATGAAAGTCTTATGCTGCTAAAACGATCATGCCGTTTTGTGCAACTGGGCCACCTCTGCAAATGGCAAGAAGTCACAGTGGTGCGTCAGCGAGGCCAACCATGTCCCTGGGCACAGTGGCATTACAGGCAGTGGGAAGGAGCAGAATGGAACTGGGAAGGAAGGAAAAGGGCTGTGAAGAGGGCAGATCAAGCTAAGAAGGGGGAGGTATTAGCACCACCAATGTCCTATCCAGTGGTGTTATTCTACCGGAATGCTGGGCGGGGCATCCGGGTGATCGACAGCCCACCCATCACGTTCCGCAGCGTTACACCGTTTGCGTAACCAATTACACAGCTTGTGTACATTACGCAAACGGCGTAACGCTGCGCAACGCAACGGACGGGCTGTGGATCACCCGGATGTCCCGCACAGTGTTCCGGTAGAATAACACCACTGGTCCTATCCCCTTCCCAGCCCTTCCAGGTCCAGCTGGACTTGCACCACCTACAACCTACACTATGATCCCATCACCCTTTCCTAGCCCAGACCCATCGCCTTTGGACTTACACCAGCCAAGTAGCTGGCACAGGTCTGAGGAGACCCACTGGCAAGCAGGTAGCCTAGAGGGCAGCAACTAAAAATATTTTACTCACCTTCGCTGGGCTGTCTAGTTGCTTCCCCCCACAGGATGCAACACGTGCTCCATTGCTGCCTCTGGGTCACATATACTAGTAGGAGTATATCCAATGTCCTATCCAATTTTCCAGCACCGATGCAGGTGCATTGCAGCCCCGAGGTAAAGGAACAAATATTCCCTTACCTTGAGGAGGCCTTCAAGACTGTCCCCACCACCACAGGATGCAGCACACACCCTATTAGCTTGGTTGCATCAGTGGTGGAAAGTTGGATAGGATTGGGCCTTGTCCATTACCACATATTTGCAAGAATGTAGAGCAACTACCGAAAGCAGTCTGTGGGCAATATAGCTAAGATTTATCTTTTTACAGCAGTCAGCTACTAAAACTCTCCTTTAAATAGATTTAGCCTATTTAGGGCAGAAGATTTAGCCGAGAGGGTTAATGCCTCTGTTTGCCCGAAGATAACAGCTGAAGATCCGAAGGTTGTGAGCTCGAGACTACTGGAAGTCTCTGTGAGCGGCAGACCTTGCAAAACTGCGGCTGATTAAAAAAGTTGAGTTCCAGCTGCCTCATGTGAGGGGGAGTGGGTCAGCTGCATCTCTGGGGGAGCAGGGAAGCCTCTTATCAGCCAGCAGAAGACAGACTGGTGGCTAAGAAAGAAGGCTAAATCCAGAAAGATCCATCTGTATGAGTGTTGTTTTTGAAAGGTAGAACGTTTCCGTAAATTGTAAAAACCTTCGGGTTTGTGAATAAAAGTCTGCCTATGTAAACCGCCTTGAGTTAGTCATTAGAGAAATCTAGTGATCTTAAGAAAGGCGGTATATAAATACAAGTATTATTATTAATACTTAATATAATATAAATACATATTATTAAATCTGTAACTAACAAACCCTCTTCCCTCCCTTCAAAATAGCTTAGATTTCTTAATATTGCTTATCATAGCATGGAGATATTCATTTCTCTAGAACCTCTTTCTTTCTGTAAAGATAAATCTACCAAGTCGGGAAGAGGAAATGGCACAATGCTATCTATGCTGATGCCCTGTAATTCTGAACTACCAAAATGTTACCTTAAAAAAATCCATGACATTACATTAGTTATAAATGCAATCCTAAATTGCGGTGGAATGATGAGGCCGCAGGGCCTGAGCTATATCCAGCATGCCTTAGGCGTGCTGGGGAGCCTCCCCTGGGGAAGGGCACATTAGTCAGGATTGTGCTCTTAGACCTGGAAGTTCTGGATTCAAATCCATGCTCAGCAATGAACTTTTCCGGGTGATCATGGACCACTCACTTACTCTCAGCCTAATCTACCTTACAGAATTGCTGTGAGAACAAAAGGAAGAAAAGAACTATTTATATCATCATGAGTTTCTTGGAGGAAGGGCAGTAAATAACCATTAATGCTTTCAGGGTAGTTCTTGAGCACTATGCTCAAGGCCCCCAACAACTATATGAAATGCTGCTATGCAATAATTGCAAATACCTGCAGCAATGATGATGTATGGATCCCTCAAGAGTGTCAGTAACGATGCTCCTTTCTGACTCTATCAACAGATAAAGGCAGATCAGGGTTAGGAAAAGCACAATATACACACATTGTTTTAAAAAAACCAATCTGCTAAAGTACTTACTTCTGGTTGTATCCTAGATGGGTGTAGAATTAGCAACTGTATAGCTGAAGGAAAATAATCACAATACCGGGTTTTAAAATATATATATATTATAATTCAAAGTCTTTGGTCAAATCACCAATATGAATTCCACTTACCTCCATCTAAAACCGCTAATGCTGCTAACACCAAGAAAGGTGCCGCCTTCCCAACAAACTCATACATCACACTTCCAAAAGGAGGGCCCACTGGGAGGACAAAGCAGAATTTATAGTGTGAATTGTCTTCATGTCGTTTTGGGTCACAGTAAAATCAGTGGCAAAATAAATCAATAAATAAATCAATCAATCGTATTTATACACCGCTTTTCAACACAAAGTTCACAAAGCGGTTTACAGGCAAATAGTAATAATAAAATTGAATGTCTCCCTGTCCCAAAGGGCTCACAATCTAAAAAAAATGCAGAACACCACCAGCAACAGCCTCTAGAAAAGACACTGTGCTGGGGTGAAGAGGGACCATTACTCTCCCCCTTCTAAATATAAGAGGAACACCACTTGGAAAAGTGCCTCTTGCCCAGTTAGCAGGGGTTGAAAATCACCAATATTTTAAGGTTCCCATTCTAAATGCTTCTTACTTCAGTGGGAAAAAAACTTACCGTAGTTTTGTGTTGCTTTCCTGCATATGACAAGGCAGAATTTATAGTGGAATTATGAAAAAACTAGCAGCTTACAATTTGCCACAGAAGTGTTTAGACAACTGTGCTCCTGTCCACAGTTGGCAGCACAATCCCGGCTGCCCCGGAGCAGCTACACAACATTGTTGCGTCGATGCTACGTCATTAGCGCCAATGCGGGGGCGCCAAGCAGCACCCCCGCGCCGGCATTAGTGCTCTCAGGCCAACGCTATGAGTAGCGTCAGCCTGAGCGCGCTGATGGCAAGCCTCTCTCGCACCAACCGAAGCCAGTCGACGCGAGGGAGGCTCTGGCACGGGACGGGGATTGACGGCAGGAGGGAGACTGTGGGTGGGGGAGGGCAGATTCCGGATTCAGCCATAAGGCTGAATCCTAAGCCCGTCCAGGAAGAAGCGCAGCCCCGATTCGGGCCACGCGGTCTCCTCGAATCTGTGCCTACGGTTTAGCAGGTTCAGATCCAAGGAGCGCATAGGGGAGGCTGGAGCCTCCCCTACAGTAATGGAGCAAATGTTCCCTTGCCGCGGGGAGGCTCCAGCCTCCCCAACCCAGCGTCAGATTTGGCGCTGGCCCGTCGGCCTCATCAGTCTGACACAGGGTTGGACTGCGCCCACAGGCCATAAAACGCCTGCTATAAATGAGAGTATCGCTGTGCTTCAAGCCCTTCAAGGACACTTGTCGTATTTCTTGGGTTTACAGAAGGAAAGCTGTATCTCTTGGAAAATCAAGAGGTGTGTGAGTTAGAATTATCCTAAACATTTGCAAAAAGCTTTGAACATTTTTGTAGCATAAAATTTAGCTATACTACCAAAACGGTTTATGTAAAAGAGGAGACAATGCCTGTATATTATCAGCCAAATCCCCTTTGACACTGAGCAGAGGAGCAATTCTGAATCAAAGAACACAACAATTAAACAGTATAAATAAATAAATAAGAAAGAATGAATGTTTAGGGACTGCCAGGTGTATATTTTCCCCCAAAATATATTAATACAGGAACACATTTCCTCTTACTGTTAATTTATAAATATTGTTTTGAAAATGTACATTAAAATATATATATACTATTGCTTGAATATATAAAAATAGAGTTAAAATCTGCATTAGAAATGTTTAAACTAGGCATTCATTGCATTCTAGATAAAGAAGTGCCTTCACTTTATGACAGAGATACACATGAAATTTTCTGAAACGGTGACCATTTAATTCCAGTGGATTTCTTCCAACTGACCTAATACTCCCATAGCCATGCCTCCCAAGGCAATCCCCATTGCGTTGCCTCTTTCTTCATCGTCGGTGTATACACTGGCCAACATTCCCATCCCTGAATAAAAAGAAAGCAGATCAAGGATAGATGGTTTGTTTGCAGTGTTAAAAGTGAAGCAGGAAATTACACAGCGATATGAGCAGTCAGGTAAACATGACCATGCTTTACGTCTGCAAAATCTCAATAAGCTGAGATCTGAAAGCATCTTGAATATGGAATGAAAGAAATCCCAAGAGCCTGGCGGGATTACAAAGTACATCTCTTATTGCACGGTAGATATTAACTCCACTGGATTTATGCAATTCATAAAACAACTTCTGAAAGCAGAAGAAATTTGACAGGGCATGGTATTTTTAGTATAACCTCTCTGTAAAACAGAACACCAAAATCACTGAAACATGGACTACAGAATACTTATCCAATTCTATAAAAGATGTTAAAAGGCTAAAAATGACTGTAACTGAATTTTTTTATTATCAAAAATGAGACGACAATCCAGAGTTAATGACTGATCAAAAAACAACTGATTTGAAATTACCACTAATATATACAGTATATATCACACATGTCAATACCTACCAGCTACAGAAGAACAAGAAGATCCTACTCCTTGAAGGGATCTTGCTATGAACAGCAATTTATAGCTTTCTGAAAAGGCAAACACTGTGGAAAAGGCAGAAGTATTTTTTTTAAACTAGATTAAATTTAACTAGATTTAAAAGTAAAAGATATGCTATCCTCTATCAAAATTCACTGACTTTAACTTTCATCTTTGGCTGTCATGTCACTTTGCAGCAAGAAATAATAATGCCATTACTACTGAGCATTGTTTTTCCTATGTCAAGGCCTCCTGCAAGAGTACTGAAAGCAGGGCATAGGGAGGCAGCTTGATTAAGGCTTCATCAGTGCAGATATTTCACAATACATTTACCAGGAAAAAAGTCCACAGGAAGCATTTCAACCAATAGTTCAAATTCCCCAGTGTACATTTTGCACAAGACAAGCTAGGCTAGTGCTAAGGCACTATGGACAACATCACTACCATACAATTAATGAAATGTCACAAGCTAAGAAGCCACTCTAATCAATGACAGAGGGCGTGTTGAATGGTATTCCATTTTGGGGGGCTGCTTGCAAATTAGCATGAGAACGAAGAAAAGACATGTAGTGGAATTCTTCCCCCACCCACCAACGCAGTGCTGTGGCCACCACTTTTTCCATTGGACCAAGAGAGCAAATATGTCAGGTTCCAAGCATGCTCAAACTAATCCTGTAGGAGTGATCATTTGTGCAACAGATCATTATGGAACAGTTAGTTTCTATAGGGGAAAGGAGGTTTCTCAGTGCACTAATAGCTGCTTCTAACCAGAGGTCACAAATCTTGTCATGCTTTCAGGCACTCCCAGAATAAAGAGACAGGAATCCCAATACTGCTGTGCTCCCGTTGGAGCAGCAGTGCCAAAAGAGCTACTGCTGCATTCTATGGGTGACACGGCAGCCATAGGAGGTACCTTGGGAGATGGGGACATTTGTCCCCTTCCCACGGAGTAAGGGTGCTTGCCCGCCAATGAGCCTTCTCAAGTCTGCGCTGGTTATTCTGCCACCACCGATCCCACCCCTACTCTGCCCTTCCCCCTGCCCAGTTCCACCCCCTCCCCGCCTCTCTCTTCATCTCAGCAGGCTTTACCACTGGCTGGTGGTGCTGGAGTGCTGGCTGGTCATACCACGCGCCCTGGGGCGCAGTGCCCACTGGCACGGGCACAGCACCAGTGCTCTCACCTCAGCAGGTGCCGTAAACATGCTTTAAGGCTTATTTACAACACCTGGAGCTGGGGCTGAGCAGTAGCCCCAACGATACAAGCCCATAGGATTCAACTCTGACTGTTCCTCATTATAGGAGAAAAAAAAGTTGACTTTCTCTCCGTCTCTCCTTCCCACTACAGCACTTAACGACATAGGCAATATGAAAACAGCACTTACTAATTGTTGAGAGAAACATGATGCAGAAGCCAGCAAACATGGGAATCTGATAGCCTATTCTGGAAAACAGGACCAACACAATATTTTGACTTGCTAGTGTCTCAAAAGAAACATTTTTAAGTGAGTTTTTTTTCACAAATGAAGAAAAATTCCATATAACGAACTTAGGCTTCCAAGTGATCTGCTCAGGCTCCGATTTTCCAGCATTTCTAAAAAACTAGGTGCTCAGACCTTTCACTGGATTCTAGAAATTGTTTAGTAATGTCAGTATCAATGGCAAAGATAAGGAAGAATTAAACATTAGCCCAAGCACAATGATATCATTAAAAGTACGGTCCGACACTGAATTCTCCCTCATCTCAATTGAGAGAAAATGGACAATTTACTGAGAGCATATGTAATAATTGCTAAGACTGGATGACAAGATGCATCCAAGATTATAGAACTGTCTGGTGATGACAAAAATTATTAACAGGACGACATATCTATTGATGGGTATTGTGCTGCAGTCAAAGAGGGGACGTGAAAGCACCTGCTACAAACAAGATCAAATTCTGCTTTCTGTTACCAGAGGGCAACTTTTGCGATTTCCAGGTTGTTGCATCAGAGGCACCGCTACACTATTTGTACTAACACACACAGATCTAGCCAAAGACTCTGTTGTACTCCTTAAGGATACCAAGATGGTATTTTAAGCCCCCCAAAACAGCTGATCTCAAGGAACAATATGGATCCACCTGACCCAAAGCCTCCACCTCAGAACTTGGTCTCCATGCTTGGTCACTCATGTTACAAGAAAGGATGCTGCCCAACTACACTCCTGCTCCTTACCATCGTGAGCTCCAGCCTGTCCTAGACTACAGGCCCCACTTCAAGCTCTTCTGATATTTGGCTGCTGTTTTTAAACTTGAACTGGTGCTGTGCTTTTCACCTGGCTGTAACTTACAGCAAGCTCTCGCTGGACCCAGACACCTTGAGATCAGCCCCAGTGGTCCAAGAGGGAGCTACTCTCTGCAGTGAGTGGTCCAAGCAGGGAAAACTGGTGGGGGGGGGAGGTCTGGCTCTCAATGCAACTGTGTTAACTTATTTCTACTGGTGTTTTTGCATTTTTTAATTTGATGCCAGGAAAACATAAAATTGGAACTACATAACTTGGCCACAACATTGGTACTTCCTTGTGCCACCAGCCAACCTCACATGTGCTTTTTCCCCCCTTAGTTGACTTTATCTTGCCAGTTGAACTACTGCACAACACCATACCGAAGTGTAAAGAAGACACTTTGCACCTAAAATGGGCACATCATCTGCAGAGCCGTATCTGCTCTGTTTTGGTCAGCCCATAATCTGTGATGCAGACTCCATCCCCCGGCCTGAAGTTTATGTAGCCTGCTGAAATTTGGAAGTCTTGGCCAGTGGCATTCCCACGGGGGGGGGACTAAGTGATACAGCAGCCTGAGCTCTGTGGGGGCGAGCACCCTCTCACCTCCAGAGCCATTCACGGCTCCAAAAACAAAGCCTCTAAGCAAGCTCTCCAAGCCGCAAATGGCTTTGAAGGGGAGAGGGACCACTTTCCACAGGAGCTCAGCTCCAGATACACTTAGCGTTTCCCCCCCCCAATAGGAACATAACTGGTCTTGGCCACAAAGATTAAAAAGGGAACACTGTATATGTCCATAATTCACACTCCCACACAGTTTTTAATTAACCAATTCCCGGGGTTCTGATTTACAGAAAGATGGTGGCCAGTTCTGAGAATGAAACAGAGAAGTAGAAACCCCAAGGCTAGATTCAGAGGCTCTTCAAATTCTATGACTCCGTATTTTAGAATCATATAAATTGGTATTGGAGAGTTCTAAAGATTAAATTAGTCTACGTTGTCCATACACGGTCACATATTTTATTTCTAATTCTTTGTACTCTGGTACACATACCATCTCAGAAGAGGTTCCTCCTTTTCACAAAAGTATTCATAAACAGGTGTAATTCACAGAGTACAGAAGGAATGAAATAATTATTTAAAGCAGTCCTTTTCAACCAGTGGTACTAGTGCTACTGGATACTTCATGGTATGGCAGGCGGAACTTGCCCCCCCCACTCCCATGGAGAACACATGGTACTGCCCCACCAGACCCAACCCCAATGGATAGTGGTGCAGCTGCCTGGCCATTCAAGACAGTTTTAGGGAGTTTTTGCAACTGTGGACCACTCCTGCACACAGTTCTTGTCTCTGTCTGGTTCAGAGGCGTTTCTACAGGAATAGCAAAGCTCTAAGTGTTGCAAGGAGCCTTACCCCGTCATGCAAATCCCTCCTCTTTCTTGCTGCTGTAGCCAGTAAGCAACGCCAAGATGTTACTGTTCCCTGTGAGGATTGGCTAAAACGGTGCAGGAGAGGAGTGATTTCCACTGCAAGGTCAGGCTTCTTGCAAAACTTAGAGCTTTGCCATCCCTGTAGAAACGCCACTGGTCTGGTTGCAGTGGTGGCACTTGCAAAAGTGGTATCCAAAAAACAAAACATGTTGGAAAGCCCTGATGTAACCAACAGCATGTCATAGAAGCCCCTTTGCTTTAACACATGCTGCAGGCATTGAGAATACACAGTATTCAATGGTCATGAGCCAATTTCAGGTGGGTCGCAAAGCACCTACAGCAGCCATCTTGAAAATATGGAAAGATGGGATGCTGGGAAAGGGGAGGGCTGTGTGGTTGTTTTGCTTGTGTCAAGGTTGCAAACAGGCTTTTTTCTTTCTGATTCTCTTTGCTATTAGAAAATGACGAGCAGCCCAATCCTAAGAAGCACTGGCCTAGCAAGGCCGGCGCAGCAGGGCTGTATTTTAAGCCCAATAGGAGGCAGCAGCAGCACAGGGCAAGGGTAAGGGGAGGTTTTCCCCTTTACTTGCACCCGGATGAGCCCCAGCCAGCCCTATGGGGCTGCTCGGATCTGCGCCTGCTGATTTGCAGGCACAGGTGAACGTGCACAGCAGCGGTCCTAATCGGGGCCACCCTGGCTGGGGACAGGGCTTAGAATTCAGCGCTAGAGCTGTCACCCGTCGCCAGGTCGCCACCCCCTGCGCTGCCCCATTATGCGCCCAGTATGCTTCTGGAATGCCCTCCGCTATGTCCTGCGCCAACCGAGCACCGCTGGCGATCGACTGGTGCACGACCAGCGCAGCTGATGGGCACAGCAGCGCCCGTGCTGCTGCTTGAACCAGTTCAGCGCCAGACTCGCAGGCGCAGATGCGCATGATGGCACATTTGCAAGAACACTGGACAGGCGCAAGAGTGCAGTGCCAGCGCAACACCAGTATAGGCCTGCACTCTGAGAAACAACCCAACGTATTACTGCATTCTTAGGAAAGCAGCAGGATCTGACGTCACAATGATGGCACTTCTGGCCATGACATCACTTCCAGGCGGTCGCAGTCAGCTGGTCATTCTAAAAAGTGGGCCCTGTTGCTAAAAGGTTTGAGAAGCACTGTTTTAATGCACTGGGAATATAAACACATCAAGAAAATTATAATACTGGTATCTTAGTATTCAAAAGAAAAAGCATACCTATTTGTCATTGGCCCTATAAAAGGGTTAGTGAGGAGTTGTACAGTTGCTTTGGAAGCAAACAACAAACCAACTTGAACATTTTCATTTAGCAGGTCTTTGTCTTCCTTGGGGCAGTCAGATGATGGTGCCTTAGTCATATTTACCACCATTTGCTCTGTCTGAGCATGATAAAAATCTCTTGGCGTTTCCCCTTCAGAATGATTTCCAGTACTCATTGTGGAGTTGTCGTAATAGGAGAAAATACTCTGAAAACTGTCTGAGTTTATTGAAAGTGTCTTTGGCCTAATAGTTTGAACTTCTGTTGCATTTTTGGCATGTTGTATGCTGTACAAGTAACTGGGAATGATTGGCACTGAAAAAAATAAACAGAAAAAAATATTTCATATAGGGGTGTGTATAAATATTACCAGCAAAGTAAACAGAGGTTCATGGCCTTATCCGAGTAAAATACAGTATATGCATTAAAATTTTGCAGGCTTTCAGAGTACACAAATCCTCTGTCAGAAAGCATGAGAGGATACCTAATTTAGAGCTCTTTCTTAAGACATATATAGATACATACACACACAAAATTATACAGTATACAGAAATTCTACAACAAACCTGAGGGAAAACCCCAGTTTGAGCAGTTGCGAAACGATGGCAACTCAACCCTCTCCCTCTTATTCTTGCTAATGTGGACAGGACTAAGGGCACAGTCCTAACCTGGAGTTAGGCAGGCACAGTTAGGCCAGCACACAGATATGCACCATCCTTCCTGACTCCGAGAGTGGTCCAAACGCACTTTACAGTGTCCCTTGTGCCAGCCAAACTTTGCTGGCCTAACCCTGCCATCCTAACTCAAAGTTAGGATTGCGCTCCCAATGAGACTTACTCCCAGGTATGTGTAGGTAGGATTGCAGCCTCTGGGCCCATTTCTATCCAACTTTCTAGCTCTGATGCAGGTGTGCCAACAGGGCGTGTACTGCAGCCTGCGGTGGTAGGGCAGTCACAGAAGGGCTGCATCAGCACTGGGAAGTTGGATAGAATTGGACCCTCACTCTCTTAGCCATGAGAACCAACACAATAGCCACACATAATTATAGTACACTGGTTAAAATGATTTTAGTAATGGTACTAAATGTTTGGAGAAAAATATTTGTGTTAGGGAAGGTGCGATAAAAGTGTATGAACTGAAACATGCATTATCAATACTTCTACAGAATGGATGGGTTCATTTGGTATTAAACCTACCTGAGATCAAACACTGATGTTCAAGCCATTCCAAGTTATTCAAAGAGTCAATTAAGCAGGAAGAATAAGAGGAACCACTAAAGGCTAGGAGTGCAATTCTGCACGTGGTTTAAAATCTTAATTGCATCCTAACAATATTTATACAGAAAGAAGGAAATGAGGGCTTACAAAATAACAAAGCAAGCGAGACAGGCTTCTCGGGGAGTATTTGTGACAAAATCAACAGTCATTTACATGCATGACGCAGCAAACGTCTGAATCTATCGAAAGCAGTAAAAATTGTGTTTATTCAGGAAACCTGTATGCTGAGATAAGTGAAAGGACTTCAACATGAACATTACAGAGTAATCCATGATATAGCAATACTCAGGAATACTTCTCTATTCAGGAACAAAATGGTTACTTTGACATGACTATAATCAATTTTACACAAATACTAACTCGTTATCGGTATCAGTATCCGTCTCTCACTCACATACTGCTGCCATCTGAGCTAGCCCAGAGACAGCTAGACTACAAGCATGTGTTATTTTTCCAGCTGGGAAAACTGTCTAGAAAGATACATAGCACTGAGATGGCAGATCATAGGTGAGAGAGCTGAGCGGTGCAAGAAAAGTGCAAGATATTAACTTTCCAAGCTTTTAAAATATTAATTGGGTACGTTGTTTTTGGAAACCACTCAAACTATCATCTTGAAGTGGTAATACCTAGATAGGTAAGGAAAACCTATGTTTAGGTTGCTTAAAAAATTTTCCTTAAACGACGGATGTAGCAAACCTTGCTTTACAGGCATGCCCCAGTATCCACTGATTCAGTATCTACGGTTTCAGTTATCCACAGATACCATGGATACTGGGTGCCTATTAAAAAGATAGGGCATTATCTTTTTTTTTTACCTTGTTGCTGCAAAATCACTGATGTTCCCCTATCTGTAAAAAGGTATCCCCAGTATCCATGGTTTCAGGTATCCATGGCAAGTTCTTTTTATTTGCGTTGTTGTTTAAATTGTCTGTTTGCTTTATATTAGTTGTATCAAATGAAAAACTTTTAAAAAATTAAACAAGTAAAAAAATGTAGTTTACTATATTAAGCAGATACAATGTTAATCATTTATCAATATGTAGATTTATTCTAGTTTACTATACAGTATTGCTGTGGAGCATTATTCAAAACCTCTGGTCATATAACCAGGGCCAGCCTAGCTATATTCCCCAAGCACCAAATTGGGGAAGAAATGGCAAACTGGCACGGGGTACCCCCCCTACATCCCTCTGGTCTGCTGACCAGAGAGGTCTGGGGCTGCAACAGCCCATCTCTTTTTCCACCTGAAGTGATGTCATTAACCTGGAAGTGATGTCATAGCTGCAAGTGATATCATCAAGCAGGAAGTGCTATCATTGTGATGTAATTAAATTACACTCTTGGAGTGCAAACTGGCATTTTGGGCAGCAATTACACAACCATGAAACATCAATGACAGAAAGCAAAATTAGGATAAAATGTTATGTAAAAGCTCTGAATTAAAAACAATTTTTTAAAAACCCTCACTTGAAAATTCAAAGTGTTAACACTCACAAAAGAAATATAGCAAGAGTAAGTAAGACTAATATAAGCTCTGCAGCTTCTAAGATGACTGCTCCCAACTTTCCGCAATCCACCTGACCTCAGGTCATGACCCACCAAGTGGGTCCCAACCCACTGTTTGAGAAACGTTTGTGAACCATACGCAGTATTTATATTTCTCGACTCAAAAATCAGATACTTTTGCCAAGGGGACACTCCCTTACAGATGAACACAGGCTGTTCCTCAGTGGTCAACGCTACGTTCAGGTGATCACCTAAAAGAATGAGCCTGTCCTCCTCTTAGGTTTGCACATTCCCACTCCCACCTCCGTCCAGAAAATGTCTGCTTTAGGGCACAAAAAGTGTTTGAAAAGTGCCTGCTTTAGGGCGCAATCCTAATCAACTTTCCAGCAGCTGTTCAACATAGCTGTTCCACTGGGTCATGGGGTGAATGCTGCAGTTGGGGGGGGCAGTCATAGAGGCCTCCTCAAGGCAAGGGAATGTTTGTTACCCTTACCTCAGAACTGCATTGCCCTTACCCCGGTGATGGAAAGTTGGTTAGGCCTGCATTCTAAATTTTTGAATGAAGCTATTTCTCTTTCCATCCAAATACTGGGAATTGTACTTTGTTAAACTGGGATCAAATCACAAGTGTGAGGCTTTACTTTGTTTGTTTGTTTGTTTGTTTTAAAATTCAGATTTCATTTCATATTTTTTTTCATTTTTATTTTTCATTTCAGCGTATTTTTAAGGGCTGCTTATTGTAACTGAAATTTTATGTACTATTTGAATTTAAAAATATTAATAAAACATGTCAAATTTCTATCCACTCTTAATTAGGGCGCAATCCTAACCTTGAGTTAGGAAAGCACACTCAGGCCAGCAAAGTTTGTCTGGCACAAGGGACACTATAAAGAGCGTTCGGACCACTCTTGGTGTCAGGAGGGATGGTGCACATCTGTGTGCTGGCCTCTCTGACTCAGAGAGTGATCCAAACATACTTTACGGTGTTCCTCGTACTGGCCAAACTTTGCTGGCCTAACTGTACCGGCCTAACTCCAGGTTAGGGTTGTGCTCTTAGATATTCATATACATTAACAGTTCATTAGTCCTCATCAGACAGTGGCATCAATACAAAGTGGTTGCTATGGCTTAGCCATTTCAGGTCATTTATGTTTCCTTATGCTCATAGCTTCACCACGTTGAGAAAGGGTCCCCTCTCTTACCACCTTGTTATAAAAAGGTCAAATCTCAGCAATGTCTATACGAACAATGATCTAAAGCAACCACCTTGCCACGGTTAAGTAGAAGCAGAGTTCTTGCTCAATTTTGTTCCTATAAAGAGACAAGCAAATACGGAGTGTATGAATTAAGGCTGCAATCTGTATAGATTTTTGAATGAAGCTATTTCTCTTTCCATCCAAATACTGGGAATTGTACTTTGTTAAACTGGGATCAAATCACAAGTGTGAGGCTTTACTTTGTTTGTTTGTTTGTTTGTTTGTAAGTACACCCACCTGGAGGAACTCCCACTGAACACAGAAGTGTTTACTTCTGAGTAGACAAGCCTGGGCTGGCAATGCAGGAGAATTTCAAAATTAGGCACCTGCATATAAAGGCAAATCCTACATGTGGCTGTTGATTATACATTGTTGCAGTCAGATGTGTGAACAGAATTTATTTATCTGGCTCAAGATAAATGCTGCTCAAGAATAAGCAGTTGGGCAAGTTCATTAAATTTGAGGCTATTTTGTCAATCTATGAAAATTTGACGCTTTTTTTTAAATCTATGACAACTAAATACTCTTGACTCTGCAAACCTAAATAATCTCATAAAAAGATGAAAAATCAACAGGAAACATACATTTCAAGAGTTATCTTCCCTGCCCTTTGCAAGACCACAAAGGGAAAGAAAGGAAACTGCTGGGGAGATTAAAAAAAAAACTGAAGGGTTCCGTGTTTATGAATAACTTTTTACCCAAAGATTCACCCAACAGTTCTTGGAAACATAACTAAAAGCAGAACAATTACAATAAAAGGAGGAAACTTAAATGGTTAGAAATACGTCCCAAAAGATGTATAATGAATACTTGATAATGAAACCGCATTGCATTTTCAAAGCAGTACCATCCTTGGTAGCTCATGTTCTTGAACGTTCTGTAAGATAAATAAGTACGATGGGAGATAATAAAGGTTTTACATACCTACTACAGTAAGTAGCATGTTGTCCAACAGCAGTGCAATGAAGACAATCAACAATATTAGTTTCCGGGATTGGCGACTCTCTCTGAGCCAGGTGAGGACACTGAATTCACTCCAAGCCATGATTTAGTTTCCCTTGAGTAGCAGCTTAAACTGAAAACATTAAAAAAGGGGGGATCTTTTAATGCAAATCCAGAACTGTGATAGAATCACTTTGTTTTGTTTTCACGGCAGTCTTCTTAAGGGAGTGTGTGATTCCCTGTCTGCCAACATAGCAATAAGATATGTTTGCTTCTCTTCTTGGGCATAACAGGGAGGGGTCAAGGGCTGCTTCTTCATTTGGAACCAAATCATAGTCTCCGATTACTCCATTTTTGCCCCATGATTAGCAATTAAAAATATATATAATTCTAGCCAAACTGTCATTGTTATTATTCCCTGATCACATTACGAGTCTCATTTGCTGTTCTCGCAACACTGAACACAATAAACAAGTATTCAAGTATAAGCCCGATTTAAAGAATCGAAACAAAAATAGAGCTAGCTGTGAAAGAAGCCTGCCCCTTATCTGTCCATATTAAAACTGAGGAGGTACAGATACACTCAAATACACGAGTGTCGGCTGAACTGATATAAATGCCAGATATCTCTTGCTGTTTCATTTGCCCTTCCACTTCTATGCTAATTAATCCCTCCCTCTGTACACAGTCCCCAGGCAAAGAACATCAAGCACTCAATGCTTCATTTAGAAGGTTCTGCAAACATTGATGGCCAGCATATAGTCAGTGAACAGGTACCGTTTTCTTTTTCCCAAAACTGAAACCTGATCAGTCATTCAAATCCAAATGTAGCACATAGACAACTGTACACATCTTAAGTTCATTTTTCTCTGTAGGCTCAGGAAGTTGTGCAGGAAGTTGATATGGTTTGCTTCATCCTTCCGATAATTTCTCTAGTAATAAATTTTCACTGCTTACTATTCTGGCAACTTTGCCTCAACAAAAGTAGCCACAGCTAACATCGGATTTAGAAAGGCCAGGCTTGCATTTGTCTCCTCTGACAGCAGAATCCTAACCTGGAATTAGGCTGGCACAATTAGGCCAGCAAGTTTGGCTGGCACAAGGGACACCATAAAATATGTTTGACCACTTTTGGTCAAACATAGACATGCACCAGCACATAGACGGCCAGCACATAGACGTGCACCATCCTCCCCTGACACTAAGAGTGGTCCAAACATAGTTTACAGAAAAGCAAGAAAGGTATTGGAAGAGGAGGCTAGCATTCAGACTGTTCCAGAAAGCCCACCATGCCAGAAAACAAGATGAGTGTGCAAAACATTCAAATCCCACCTCCAAGGTGCTTCCAATTCCCACCTCCTCATGGAGAAACTGGCGCCTCTTACTCAAGAGGTAGGAGCAGTTGCCACAACACAGGATAAATATGCTGCTTGCACAAAAGGGACCATCTTTTGTGCTGCTTGCACAAAAAGGACCACAAAGTCCCAAGAGCAAGGAAACCTCCCCATGCACTTTCCCTGATCAATCTTTACCCTAGTACAGCAATACCTTGCACTTTCACCTGGTTAGGGACCAGAGTAAATAAAAAATGGATGAATGTCAAAGCATAGCCTTGGAGCGCAATCCTAAACTGGAGTTAGGCCGGCATAAACTAAGCCAGCAAAGTTTGGCCAGCACAAGGGCCACCATAAAGCGTGTTTGGACTACTCCCAGAGTCAGGGAGGATGGCTCACGTCTGTGTGCTGGCCTCTCTGACTCCAAGAGTGGTCCAAACATACTTTATGGTGTCGGTTGTGCTGGCCAAACTTTACCGGCTTAGTTTATGCCAGCCTAACTCAGTTTAGGATTGCGCCCTTAGTTAGCTTGCAAATTTGTTTTGGCCAGCAAAATACCTACATAACACATATGAATGTGCGAGAAACCTAAACAAACAGGAAAAATAAAGATAAGAATGTTGATGACCGTTGTGAAAGGTTGGATGAAATTGGATGGAAGAAGAAAGCACGTGATGAGATCTGAAAAGTGGTTACACTGTAATAGAAAATGGCTGGAAGAGCTAAGCGATGAAAGTCAAGTGGGGGCTGGATACATTCATAGGGCCGTTTCCCCCCCCCCCATTTTTCCCACCATCGCTTTATGGACGGGATGCATAAAAAGGGCTTGCCAAGTGTTCTATTACCACCATCCTAGCAAATCTGAGTTTTGGGCCTCACCCAGCATATGACGGACAGGCAGCTGATTGGGGCTTCACAGGTTCTGCATGACTGCTTCTCACACTGACTGCCTTATGCCGTTCGTCATTCGCAAATTACTAACTTCATGCTCCCCCCCCTTTTTTTCCCTACCATTGTTCTGCCCGCCCACTAAAACAGGTGCCAGAAATCCAGCCTGCCTGGAAGGCAGACTGTCGTGTGGAAGCTCTTCCTCACAGTCCTGGGCGTACTGGGTACCTCTCCTCCTCCACGCACCTTTACTTCTCCCAGAGTCTGGGAGCCCCAGCACTGCAAAGGGACGCCGTTCAGATGAAACCCTTTCGCACACCCACACCAATTTTCTTCTCAGACTCTGACCTCGCTCTCCCGCCGCCCCGCGCATGCACGAGGCCAACTGCCTTCCCCCAGTACTCGAGGGCCGGACAAACATCCCCCCAATCCCCAGGAGGCCGCCCACCCACGGAGATCTCAACTCGCAGGTGCCCGTTTTTAGCAGCCACAGCAATCACTATTGCCAATCAGGGCGATTGGGAGGTCTTTCTTCCAGCACTGCCCCCCAATTCCCTTTCCGGCCCCCCAACTCTCCGGAGCTCACCGTGTTTCCCTTCCCACCAATACTTTGCCTAACCACGCGAGCCACCCTCAGTCCCGGCGCGCCTTTCCCCCCGAAAGCCCACTTTCCCCGTCTCCACGCGCCTTTCGCCACCGCCCGCCCATTCCGCGGCCGCTCGCCCCCTGCAGGCGCCGCACGGTCCACCCCGCTCGTTCCTTCCCTCGCCACGTGCAAAGGCGCTCCTGAGCTTACCCGGCTTGGGCGAGGCTTCCCGGCCGCTCTGCCCGAGCTCTCCTGCGCGCCGAGAACTGGAGAGCTCGCAGCGCCTCTGGGCAGCTGCACTTACCAGACGTCACGCCAGATCCTTATCGCTCCCCACGACTCCTTTAGGACACGCTTTGCTCCAGGCGACCACCTAAGCGCGGGCTGCCTGCCTCTTCTCTCCCCCGCGCTCCCACCAGTCTACTCTGCACCGCCTTTTCACACCGAGGGCGTGCACAGGCAGAAGCGCCCTGGCCTGCGTGCAAGAAAGCTCGGGTGTTCGAATGATGTTCCCCTGAAATCGCCCGGGGTCTTTTCGCAAGCTTCTGCTTTAGAAGTCCAGGGGAAAAAAACACATCCGGAAAATATCGTTTGTATTGCAGATGGCCCCTCTGATGCTGTTGCAGCTGCTGTGCCAGGGATAACTACTAGGAAGGCACTGTGCAAAGAGCTCATTTAGCCAGCTGGATTTGGCTGGCTTGTCCATCTGGGGCTCGATGAGCAGGATGCTGACACGCGTTGTCACCTCCTCCACTCGGCTGCTAAAAGCAGCACCTTCCTTTATGCATCCACAGAATGTAAGTGTGCAAAGATTTGGTGGCCAGATTTGCCCTTCAGCAGCTTCATCAAACACAGGGCCCTTTAAATAAAATCCGCTTCTGTTTTGTTTTTGTTTTTAAATTAAGTTCCTCCCCATGTTTACCCCCTGCATGGTAACGCATGTGCCTCTCTAATGAATCCATTTTCCCTCCTGTCCAACCTGAAATACAAGTGTACAATATATTTATTTACATGAATGCTTTGCAAACCAGTCTTTCACATATTTGAGTTTGTTTTTTTAAATGCATCTGTTTCAAGGTGTGTGTTTTTTTAAATTTGTCGCATAGCTATTAAAGCTGGGTCAGCTACAATACTACTTGCCATCTTCATAAATACAATCTGTACAAAATGCAACAGTAAAGAGGACATAATTTTTCCCAGATTATTTGGACGTTTGCCAAATGTTCCAAAATGCAAACGTCCAGACAATCAGCAGCCTGGAGGACAACCTGGATGTGGGTGGAAAAAGAAAATCCAGATAATTAAGAGAATGGTTTAGTTCACCCTCCTGGCAAATTATCTGCTTTTAATTTCTCACTGCTTCAAGTATTGCTTGAAATTCATGCAGTGGTGTCATCTAAATGATTTAAGAACAGTTACTCACTTTTGATTGGCACGTGTCGGGACCCGCCCACTGGAAGTGATGTCATAAGCCAGAAGTGATGTCGTGGCAGGAAGTGACATGAAAAAAGCCCTTTTTGAGGCCTCAGATGATTTTAAACTGACCCAACAGTTGCAACAGTATTCCACAGCACCCCCAGAACATGTTAAGGAGGCCTGGCATCATGTTAAAACCCCAGAGCAACTCATTTTTCAGTGGCAAGGAAAGGAAAGGCTCCGCTTGCTGCCTGCCTGCCTGCCTGGCTCTGAGAACATGCAGAGGGCGGAGTTGACGAGTGGGCGGGCAAATGGGCGGGGCCAGCTGTAATCCTAGAAACCGGTACTCGCGTACCCCCACGTACCCCCTGCATGACATCACTGAATTCATGGTGCAGATGCTGGACTATTGATCTTTTCTGAATGGGGTTGCGCTTCCTCTGCAGGAACAGGTGCACAGCTGCTCATGGACCCACAGCTATTCCTGAATTACCAGCTAGGTGTAGGCTCAGGTGTGGGGGCAGGTTGCCTAGCTTTGGCTGGTGTGCCGGCTGCGACTATAATTGGGACAGTTGGGCCCAGGTACAGGGGCCCATTCCTTGATTAGATTACTGTAACATGGTCTATGTGGGGCTGCCCTTGAAAAACATCTGGAAACTGCAGTTAGTGCAGAATTTGGTGGCCTGTGTCATTGCTGGGGCAGTTTGACTCTATTAGGCCACTATTTTGGTGGATGCACTCATTGCCGATTTGTTTCCCAGCTCTAGTCAAGGTGCTGGTTTTAACTTTTTAAACCTTTTACAAGTGGGGTATCTAAGGGCCACCTATATAGTCTGGCCCACCCCTCAAGAACCTCGAAGAAGGCCCTCATGCCTGGTAAGTGCTGCCCTAATCAAATATCAAGGGGATGGCAGCAAAAAATAGGGCATTCTCGGTGATGGCACTGCAATTGTAGAACTATCTCCCCAGTGATTTAAAAACTACCTCCTCATTAGCATCGTTCTGGCAGGGGCCAAAGACATTTATATTTAGAATTAAATAGATTTTTAGCTTGGGTGTGTGAGGAGGAAACTTCTGTCCCCAAAATTTATGTCCTGTGTTTTGACTTGTTCTATGATGAAGAGTTGTCCACTCTTGCAAGGCAGGCTTCACTTATTAAGTTTCAAAAAAAATACCAATCACCAGCTGTCATACTTACCTAGCAGTTGTAATGTGTAATGTGCTATTCACTGTGTACCAAGGGTGAATTTTCTGTTGTAGAGGTACCTTAATAGTGTTGCCAGGTTTAGGGTGGATCCCAGCGGAACCGGTGT
Organism: Lerista edwardsae; assembly: GCA_029204185.1. NCBI lineage: Eukaryota > Metazoa > Chordata > Lepidosauria > Squamata > Scincidae > Lerista > Lerista edwardsae. Next base: position 14,616,177 of record JAJKFI010000002.1, read on the forward strand.
GCACCAGGATCCTATTCCCTCTTTTTCCACCCAGAGGCAGATCTAAGGGAGGGCAAAGCTCTAAGTTTTGCAAGAAGCCTTACCTTGCAGTGGAAATCACTCCTCTCCTGCACCGTTTTAGCCAATCCTAGCAAGGAACAGCAACATATTGGCGTTGCTTACTGGCTACAGCAGCAAGGGAGAGGAGGGATTTACATGACAGGGTAAGGCTTCTTGCAACACTCAGAGCTTTGCCCTCCCTGTAGATCCACCTCTGTTTCCACCTGTCCTCCACTTTTCATTCCTCAGCCTTACTCCAGCTAAATACCTGGTGGTCCAAAGACAGCCATAATCGGCAAGCAAGAGACCTATGGAAATATATTTTTCTTTACCTCTCCCAGGTCTCCTGATTGCCCTCCCCATCATTGGACACAGTGCACACCTCCTTGATGCGACTGCATCGCCACCAATGGTGGGGAATAGGACTGGCTCTAAATGTATGTTTGAAATTCCAATCAGAGTGTAACACAAACAGTTTTTTAGATCAGTGGTTCCCAAACTGTGGTTGGGATCCACCAGTGGGTCGTGAGTCAATTTCAGGTGGGTCACGAAGCATTTAGAGCAGCCATATTGAAAATATGGGAAGATGGGATGCTGGAAAGGGGAGGGCTATGTAATTATTTTACTTATGTCGAGGTTGTAAATAAGCTTTTTTCTTTCTGATTCTCTTTGCTATTGGAAAAAGACTGAGAAATAACCCAATTTATTGCTGCATTCTCAGGAAAGCAGTGGGTTCTAGCGTTACAATTATAGTACTTCCAGCCATTGACATCACTTCCAGTGGGTCTCGGAAAGAGTGTTATTTTAAAAAGGGGGTTTTGGTGCTTAAAAGTTTGAGAACCACTGATTTAGATAATGTTTCAGAGGCAGGGAAAAATATTATTGGTAAATAATGCCTTTTAATTAAACATCAATAGAAAAAATTGCATCAGGAAAAAAGGAATTGCATCCTCACAAAACATCAAAGGAAAATTAGCCTTCAGTTGTACTGCAGTCTATTTTTAAAGAGAATTTTTTATGTTTGGTCACAGCACACAGAGGAACAAATTTGCTGATGACAGAATATTCTGTATCGTAAACATCTTGACATGAAAGACCCTCGCATTCAGTGTATTCTTCTGTCCTCTGCTCCTTCCACTGTCTTTTCCAGACTGCAGCCTATGTTGACAATGGCTATTTAGTATTCCTCAAGTTTAAATCATTGGCTTTCCTAGTCTTTCAAGCTCTCCCTGCCTCCAAGGAGCTGACATTCTCACTACTAGATACAAAAAGCCAATATATATTAAAAGGGATCTTGTCAGCACCTTTGGCACAAATGGCTGTAATTGTTTTTGAAGGTACCTATTTGTCCACAGATATATTAATGCTTGCATTGTGGTCACATCTAAAGGTCAATACAGCCAGGTTTTCATTGTACGTGGCACAACAAGCCACACAAGTATCTTCAGAGAAACTCTGCCTTCACAAGTATCCATGCAAGTGATGATCAGCCCTCAAAATGCAAACTGAAATGGAAACATAGCAACAACCGATTATGATGGCAGGTTGGAATTGTGCGTCATCATCTGAATGAAGGTTTCCATCATGTCAACACCTCAGATTCATGACGACTTTCTTTCTTCCTCACAAGGGAGGAAACTGGAAAGCTGCCTTATACTGGACCAGGCCAATGATCCATCTAGCAAAGCTCCGTGGACAATCTACACAGGCTGGAAGTGGCTCTTAAGAATTTCAAACTCTTTTTTTTTCTAACCTTCCTGAAGATACCAGAACTTGGGGCATCCTGCTGTAAATGATTAGAAAGAGTAGAAGTGCCAAGAGCAAAGATTCACTCCCTTCCCAGTATCCTACTTCCAAGGAAGAAAAGAAGCTCAGAATACTTAGCAGTAGACAATACACCCTTTCCCATCCTGTTCTTTCCATATAGTGAGGCTCTTCAATTCTGCCCTGTGATAGTGGAGACTTAGGGCCAATCCTAAACAGCCCACACCGCCGGTAATCCCTCACTGCTGATGCTGTGTTGCAAATGTGCCGTAAGGCACTTCTGCCGCTGGCAGTAAGAGCTTACCACTGGCACTGGCCCAGCGCCCAGAAGAGCACACGTAGAGCTGGCAGGTGAAAAGTCTCACAGCTGCCAGCAGTAGGCTCTTTCTGGGCAGAACTGGGTAGGCGGAGGAATGGAGCAAGGGTGGGACTGAGGGTGACCTCCAAAGCCAGGTCCTAACCTCCGTGTCCCTCATGTCTGCGCTATGGCTGCTGTGGTACCCATAGGATGCAGCGGTAGCCATTTTGCTACTGCTGCACCTACAGGGCCCAGGCACCATAGGACTGGGCTACCCTACTGGAAAGGAGGGCAAATGTCTGATGCAAATTTTAAAAAGTTGCATGTACTGTACTTTCTCATTGTTATTTTTGCATCCATCTCATGGCTTTAAGGAACCAAGTAATATTTTGGATATCAAACAATGCCCAGTTATGGGAGGCAGGAAGGGGTGGAGCTGGGCAGGGGGAAGAGGCGAGTGGGCCCGGCCGGGGGTGGGACCAGCAACAGCTTCCACCTCCCTATCCTCAACCCCCATGTTAGGCTGGGCAGCCCAACATGGGGCTGCTCAAGTCTCTGCTGGCAAAGACATGAGGAATCCCATTGCCCCCCAAGAAGACTCCGGCAACTGCTGCGGATCCCGTAGGATGCAGTGGTAGCCATTTTGCTTCTGCTGCTCCTATGGAACATGAGCAGCTTAGGACTGGACTGCCCAATATCACATACAATTTTTTAAAAGTTAATGCAGTTTTGCACTTTTTGGGAGATCAAGTGATGTATATCCGAGAAAAGTAAGCAACAATATCTAACAATTCCATCCCAATAACTTCTTAAAATATTAACTCACAGCTCAGTGTATTTCTTCAGAGGGTGAATGTGTCGCCTTCTAGGGACCCCAATGTATATTATGAATTTAACTAGAGCTTGCTCTGGATCTCATCACCGCGTGAGAACACTTTTCTGCAATAGTACATCTCTGAATGTTGCCTTGGGCTATTTAGCATCGTGTTGGTGGAAAAGAGTATAATTTTGCCGTTACTTCCTAGGGTTCATTTAACATTTGTGGCTAAAAAAGGAAAGCAAAATTTAGTCTGTTTCTGCCAGTGGCCTCCTCTGCTGTCTGCAGTTCCCACAAGAGCCTCAAGATCATCAACAAGGCTGATCCACAACCTCTTGGTGCTTGAGACAGCAGCCCCCAGCACTGTCTCCCCCACACCTTAGCTAGCAAAACATCAGGCACCGTCTGCACCGGTCCTCCTTGTCCTCCTGCTCCTTAGATTTGAAAAGGAAAAGGGAAGTGTGGTGGAAAAGAAAGTACTTTTTTTCCTCTTCTTCTTGTCTAGTCCTATCTTGTGTGGTTGTTCTGGTGCTCAAAAGTTCTTCCTACAGAGTTACATCAATCATTCGCAGCAAGATTTCCTATGAAATTAAAACACATATAATGTTTAGACTTTGGCCTTATGCTGGCTGTATGTTCCTGTGATTTGTCTTCACACGTTGGCTGTCCAGTATTTGAAATCACACAGACGATCTCACTCCAGGTATGGCCTTTGCCACTGCAGACAAATGCTGTATATGTGGTGGAAGAAGACAGGGCTTCAGGATTATTTATTTACAGTGATGTTCCTACCTGGGGGGGGGACACTAACTATTGCAGGAGCCTGAGCTCCTGTGTAATATGGCGCCACCCCCTTGTCCCCAGAGCCATTCACTGCTTGGAGAGCCAGCTCAGAGGCTTGGCTCTGGAGGCGAGGGGGAGGGGCCACGTTACACAGGGGCTCAGGCTCCTGAAACACTTAGCATTTTGGGGGGCCCCCATAGGAATGCAACCTTTTGTTTGTTTGTTTGTTTGTTGGTTTGTTTGTTTGTTTGTTTGAAGTACCAGCATGTAACCATTTCAGTTATCCATGGATAGAGGGACACCTATTAAAAAGATAAGGGAACATTGAACAAATCTCTTTTTTTAACCTTGACTCAGCAAAACCACTGATGTTCCCCTATCTTTAAAAAGACGGGCCAGTATCCATGGTTTCAGGTATCCACAGTGGGGTCCGGGACGGAACCCCAGCGGATACTGGGTCATGCCTGTATTTATATCCCACCTTTCCCATGCCAAAGCCAAAGCCAAAGGCAGCTTACATGGGCAGGCTATTCTAAACCATCATATTTCAATGGGATTTTTTTTCCCAATATACATTATTCTGTGACCAGGGCCAGCTCCAGAAGTGGTGGGGCCCAATGCGGGACATTCCTGTGGAGCCCCTATCCTCCCCCTGGGGCCCACACTCACTCTGAAAAGCACTTACGGTGCCACACATGGCACCAGGAAATAGTTGGTGGTGACATGATGATGTCTCCAAACTGCCCATTGTGGGCAGTTTGGAGACAGGTCCAGGTGGGACAGCCCAAGGTAAAGCTGCTCTGCTTGCTCCACTGACCTACAGTTCATAGAGATCCCAGCTGCTGCTGCAGCCAATATGCTTGTGCTGCTGGAACGGGGCCACCCAACGTGCCAGGCCCAATGTGACAACATTGGTCACATTGGTTTAAGGCCGGCCCTGTTGTGACTCACAGATACCTCAGTCCCAGATGTGGCCTTCACAGTGTGCTTCTCTCCTCTGGTTGCATGCTGTCAATATGTTAGCATGATGCCGGGTTTGCCTGCATCTCTCCCCACCCCACCCCCAGCATGTGGAGCCCAATCATGGGATGGAAGACTTGCACAAGGCTCTTTTCAGGTTATCTATTTATAAAGAACATAATAATGGCAGATACTTTCACTTTTAACCCTCTCTCCCTCCCCCCCCCTCTCTCTCTCACACACACACACACCCCTCCTTGAAAAGGAAGGGCTGGTACTGATGTATCTTGTTACTCTAACAAATAGAGAGGTTCTGTCAAACAAAATAAAACTGATCCATACAGAGGCTAAATCACACATTGTTTTATCTGTCTTTTCAAACCGAGTATTTGGTTAACACTTGACACAGCCTTGAAGGCAACTTTCCTTTAGCTCCATGATCAATAAAGAGACGCAGTGACTGCATTGTTACAAATCTAATTATTTTTTTCTAGAAATTTGTCTCTCACTAAAAGGCATCTGACAAATAATCTTCCCCATCCCTTGAGGTTAGAGGAATCCAGTCATTACATGCAAATTGTGTTTATATTGACTGTTTACACTGCTCTTGAAACCTTTTGGCATTTAACCGACTAAGCATCAAACAGTAAATACCACCTTCCAGGCATGGCAGAAGTTCAGATTGATATAAGTAGAGATCTATGTTTCAAATGCAATTAATTTAGGGTTTGCATGATGACCTGTGTTTCAAGCATACACATTTTTTAAAAAATAAATAGCAATAAGCTGCATGAGAGTTAAACATTGGCTATGTCAGTGTGCCCCTGTTGGAGTGCATTTGTCAGACATGTAGCTTAACCACATATTGGGTAAGATAGGAAAGGGAAACAGCCATCTGTATTCCTTTGGGGGCTGAACTTTGAAAGGAAAATGTCACATCTTGCCTGGAGCCCTTCAGCAGTTCTCAGCAGGAGCACGGAAGTAGACAGAAAGGTACCAAGCAAACTTTCTCTAAGCATCGAAAAAGGCAGAAAGCGCTGTGGCAACATAGAGGTGAACTGATGTATAATGGCATGAGCTTTCGTAAGAAAGAGAGGCTACTCAATAAGAGTGTGTACAATATTCTTTTCTTTCAGGACAAACGCTAACACACTATGAGAAGCAGTACCAGTTCCACATTGCTGGGGACCCTGGAAAGAAGAGGTACAGTGCGCCCTCCAAGGCACTGCCCACCTGCCCTCTATTGCACATGGGATGCTACCACTGTCCCCATACAGAGTTCAGGGATAGGCCCACCTCTGGCTGTTATTGTAGTGTAACAATAAAAAAAGCAGGGGGGGCAAAAATGTTTCTAGCTTGGACCCCTTAGACCCCTAATTTATAGTCTGCTTAGACCCCTAATTTATAGTCATACATTCCTGTTCTTTCATATAACAGAAAGAATCACAAAACGATTTTCAGGGGGTCACGAATAGCTTGGGAAGCCATCTTTAAAAGCTGGGCACCACCATCTTGGAAGCTTCATTTTGGCTAGGTAAGAGGCTTCCCCATTAAACAGCCACTTCCTCAACGCTTGTGGCTGCAAGGGAAATTAGCCTTGCTATGGGCTCGTCTTGGGGTGTGCATATGCGTGTGATGAAGTCTCTCCTGGGTCTCTTTCCGAGTGGGCATGTCACGCCTTCCATGTGCATGCCTAGGTGAGTCTCAGCCCATGGGAAAGAGGAATGTAAATACTCTGAAGACTATCTAAAATTTGGCTTTTCCACCTTGCTCAGAAATGGTATAAAGAGGCCACAATGCGTTCTGTGCAATGTGGTTCTCAGTGCTGAATCAATCATTGAACTCAAAACTCACTTAGAAACAAAACATTCAGAACATTCTAAAAAGGATTTGGAGTTCTTTCAACTTTCAAAAAGTGTTGTTTATTTTAAAAAAAATCACTTCCTGCTTAATGACATCACTTCCAGCTCTAGGTCTTTGGGAGGTCCCAACAGTTTGTCAAACCTAAAAAGGGAGTCCCAGTGCAAAAAAGACTAGGAATCACTGTCTTAAGGAACTGTGACTTGGGCCTTAATTTAATCAAATGTGGCCACAATCTGTTAGGAAATCCATCTTGTGATGGATGCCCCATTCCTCCCCCATTTTTTAAAACTATTTTTCTATAGTTTTGGATGCTTTTTAATTCCCCATAAGCTCCTATGTGGGTTCAGCACCCTGAACAGCTACTGGGGCTACTTGATTTTTCATAAGAACCCTGGGATTTAATTCTGTCCTGGGAGGGGAGTTTTCCCGAGATGCCCTTCCACCTGGTCTGTTATAGCTGGTTTAGCTATAACCAGGTTATAGCAGGTTATAGCTGGGATGGTGGCAGCGGATGCAAACTACCAAGGCTTTTCTCCCATTCAGTAAAGGGAAGCAGAGAACAGGAAGGGGTGCATGGGCGCTAACCACTAGAAGTTACTGCCCTTGGTCAGCTACTAGAAGTTACACCCCTTGGTCAGCCAGTTTTCTTCCAAGCGTCCCTGTCCCTGATAATGTATTTATGCAGTGTTGTAAGCACTGAAGCCAATTTCATGCACCTATTCTTGAGTATTTTCTCTATTGTGGCCATTTTTCCATTGGGTGAGAATTCTTTTCTCCCTTCAAGTGGCCCTGTGAATTCTAAACAGGAATGGACCCTAGAATGTGCCATAGAAATGGAACAATCTGAAGAGGAATAATATGGTGCTGATTCATGAATGGACAAATGCAATGTGATACTACAACAAAGTGGAAATGTCTGTGTTTTGTTGTATTAATAAATGGTCCTATGATGCTCTTAGGCACGATAAATTATTGCTAATGGAACACTGTCCCCAGCACGTACAAGTAATTTTCCCTTCCAGACATTCTCAGATTAGGTTTAAATTGCTATTAGAAAATCCTAAACATGTTTCTTTGGAGAGGTGGGTAGGCTGTTCTTTCAAAGACTCACAGCAGCTGTTCAGGAGAGTTAGTCTGGCAGTAGCTGTTTAAGACAGAGCTGTCATATTTTTGTAGTGTAAATATACATTGCAGAGAGAACAAACCATGTGTGAAGTTTCACATCATGCAGGTTTTAAAGAGATGGGTAGATTTTTATTGCCAAAAACACAAGGATGACATAGGCATTCAATAGATACCAAACCAAGAAGCTAGACTAGGGCTGCAGCCTTGAGTCAGTTTAATCTACAGTTTAATCTGACCCTAAACTCAGAAGAAAGTTCTAATCAATACTAAATCAATCAATCAATCAATCAATCAATCAACAGGTACTTATATACCGCTTTTCAACACAAAGTTCACAAAGCAGTTTACAGGCAAATAGTAATAATAATAAAGTTAAATGGCTCCCTGTCCCAAAAGGCTCACAATCTAAAAAAAAAAGGCAGATCACCAGCAACAGCCACTAGAAAGACTGCGCAGGGGTGACAGGGACAATTACTCTCCCCTGCTAAACATAAGAGAAACATCACTTGAAAAAGTGCCTCTTGCCCAGTTAGCAGGGGTAAATGTGGCAAGAAATGTGAGAGTGCATTACCAGCACTGGGTTTTTAAAAAATAATAATTGTAGAGATCCCCAATTCAGATTAGGAAAATGGCGCAGGGGAAAAGGATTAGCTACCACCTCTGTGCCATGGTCCCAATCCCCCACAGCTACTTCTAAAAAGTCAATGGGAAAATGCAATGACACTTTTCTCAGCATGTGTATTTTGAGTCTTATTGTCTAGTCATGGAGGTCATAATTTTGAAATCTCAGGCCACAGTCCTAACCCCCTGGGCATCGGTGTCACAAAAGTGTTGGAAGGTACTTTCAGCACGGACAGTATCGTCATACTGCCAGTGCTGGGCCATTGCCAGTAGGTGTAACTGCCACTGGCATGATGAGAATCATGGTCATTGCATTTTCTCATTGACTTCTGGGGCATGGGGAGGTTGGAACTGGGAGAGGAGAGGGGCGGAGTAGGCCCAGGTGAAGGTGGAACTGGCAGTGATCTCCACGGCTGTAGTCTATCCTCTGGTCAGGCCACTTGACCGGACACAGAGGTTCTCAAGTCTGCACTGGCAAAATAGCTGGCGCAGACCTGAGGAGGCCTATTGAGGGACCAGCACCCTTACCCACGGGAAGGGGACAATCCCCTTCCCCCAGGAGCTACCGTTGGTTGCCGTAGCGCTCATTGGATGCAGTGGTAGCCATTTTGACACAACTGCTCCTACGGTAGCTAGGCAGCTTAGGATTGGGCTGCCTATTACTCAGGCTAATTAAATTAGTGGGGCCAATTTCAATCAGGGCAAATTTAAATTGTCAGGTTTGAGAATCTTACCAACAGGGGACAGTTGGGATTTTGGCGGGGGGGGGAGGTTGATATATTTTGGTTATAGAACTCTCAAAATAAATATATCAAAATAAAAATTATTGGAAATAAGGGACTAATAAGGGAATAAAAGAAAAAATATTCTTCCATTGGTGTAGCATAGTGGCTGTCAGCGTAATCTTGTACATGTCCAATCAGAAGTTAGCCCCAGAAGTTAGAAAGTCAATGGGACTTTCTCCCAAGTAAGAGCCCAATCCTATACCCCTTACCGCAGGCAGTATACTTGTACTGTCCAGGCAAGTGCCACACATGGCACTGTAAAGTGCCTCCAACGGCGGCGGTAAGCCATTACCATGGCAACGGCAGCCACGTGTACCCCGGATTGCCAGTGATGCGGCCTTTCAGGGTGGGACAGCAGGGTGTTCCATGATGGGAGGTAGAGGTGGAGGGGGCAGGAACGGTGGTGACCCTCAAGCCCGACCTTGGAGGCCCTCACTTCTGTGGCAGCTAAATAGCCAGCACAGATGCGAGTAGACCCATCATCCGCCCTGCGCTCTTACCGCGGAGAAAGGAGACAAAAGTCACTTTCCCTGTGGAAGCTCACATGGCTGCCTGGCTGCTACAGGATGCAGCAGTAGCAGCCTGGCTTCATTGTGCTCCCAGGCAGCATAGGATTCAGTTATGTACATTTATACATTTATAGATGTATATATAGCCTAAGAGGCTATAGCTGCAATCTAATACACATTTTCCTTGAAAGAAACTCCACTGCACATAATGGGCCTTCTGAGTAGACATGCATAGGATTGCTTCAAAACTAAGATTTCAAAAGTCTACCATGAATTCACTGGGTGGTGTATGCAAGCCGCTCCTTTTCAGCCTCAGTTCCAGAGCTGAATGCTCTGTGTTTACCCCTTGTATTTGTTGCTGGTTTTTCCTTATTTTTGGACACTGCTAATCCCCCAGAAGGATGTGGTGGTGCAGTGGGTTAAACCGCTGCTGCTGGGCTTTCTGACCAGAAGGTTGGACGTTCAAGACTGTGTGACGGGGTGAGCTCCTGTTGCTTGTCCCAGCTCCTGCCAACCCAGCAGTTTGAAAGCACCTAAAAATGCGAATAGATAAATACACTTCGGTGGGAAGGTAACGGCGTTCTGTGCGCCACAGCATATAGTCATGCTGGCCACATGATCACAGAAGCTTGTCCTCAGACAAACGCCAGCTCTACAGGCTTAGAAATGGAGATGAGCACCGCCCCCTACAGTCAGTCATGACTGGGCCATTCGGTCATGGGGAAACTTTTACCTAATCCCCCAGAAGCACTGTGCTGGCTCAGGAGCCTAAAAGGCTATTTGGGACATGTTCTGCCAGCCATGCGGATTGAAGTCTTTCTTCATGTCTGCAGTAGCTGTCCCTCCTGTTGACTGGCTCACGCTTACCAACCTGGCAGCTGAGCCAGTCTAATCTATCTGTCTGGTAAAGGCCAAGGGATGGAATAGAGAAGCCAGGTAGTCTCATCTCCTCCAATCAGGTAATGGCATGGCATCAGCAAACCTAGGTTACTTAAGCCCAAGCACAGGGATGCTTAATATGGAAGAGGAAAGAACTGGGATAGAGAATGTCTCCTTTCCTCTGTCTCTCCTTTCCTTCTGCTCCTTTCCTTTTGCATCCAGGAAATAGAATCCCGCAATTGAATTGTGGTGGAGACAGGGAGAATGGGGGCAGGAAAAGGGGGGGGAGAATTTGACATGCTGGTTGGCAGGTTGCTCCGATGCCAGGAGGTCTGCGGGCTGACCCAAAGAAAGAAAAAAAGAAAAGCATTTTTCCTTTCAGAGTGCCCAAGTGTCATTTTGTGTGGGCCATGTGAGTATTTGCATCATGATCCGTGAATATCATACAGGTACCTTGCTCTTCTGTGAGATGAGAAATAATGATCCTTTTAAACTTGCCACTCCCAGCACACATGCACACACGTACGCATGCATGCATGCACGCACGCACGCACGCACGCACACACACACACACACACACACACTGACCTGTGTTGAAGGCTTGCTCTGGCCATAATAAAAGGGAATCTCAAATGGCTCCTTTCACCACCTCCATTCTAATCTCACCAATATGAGTATGAATTCCCTCCTTGTAAATAAAAAAGACAAAAGGCAAAGCAATGGAGGGCAAATTAGAGATAAAAGAAGTCATTTACAAGCCCTGAATTCTCAGTACATCATGTTGCCTCTTTGTTCTCCTGACAGTCAATGTCAGCTTTAAACTTTGAATCTAAACAGAGGATCATTTCAACATCCATAGCAACTAGACCGTACATCCTAGAGCAATTGCCAAGCAAGACATTTTGTCCCAGAGAACCAAATTAACCCAGAGTCGCAGGGCCAGATCCATTTCGCACTGACATCAGCAGTAGGAGCTTTGCAATGACTAAGCTTTGTTGCAATCCGAGTTTCGTCAAAATCATTGATCCATGTTTGCAAAGTTCTATAGCCCTGCAGGTATTGTAGATCATGTCACCCTTCCCACATATTTACCACTTACCAGAGTGGTCAAGTCAGATTTAATCCTGATAACAGTGTCAATTTCTACTCTCCCCCACTCCCAAATCACAAGGCAGGGCAGATTCATTTCTTCATATGTTAAACGTCAGCCACAGAACTGGATAGAATATCAGCACAGGTGAGTAAGGGGAGAGAGAGTCTACTACACAGCTCTTGCCTAGATTCCTTGTTACTGCCAGGAAGTGGCCAATTTATAGACACTCCCACTAACCATGTCACATTTGTCCAATGATAAAGTATGTGTTGGAGTGAGAGGCTGATTGTAAAACTCACAGTATTGCTGGCAATAGTAAAGAGTGTGTAGAAATGGAGAAAGGGAGGAAGTCAGCCCCAGCAAAATGGGAATGGTCTGTACTGTGGTTGGCACCTGGATGGAAGACCTCCTAAGAACCAGTGCAGGCTGCTTAGCGTTCGGTGATGGGTGAAAGGCAGGCTATACTACACATAATATTACCCATGTTGTGCAATATTACCCATGACCACACAAGAAGGCCTATTCTAATCTGATCCTCAAAGACAGGGGAGTGACTATGTCCTGCTAACAGGGGAAACAGGCATTGTTTACAGGGCCAGCTTAAGACCTCTCGGTGTCTGAAGTAGTTTGCCAAATCTTGCCACCTCCTTACTGGGTCATCATCTCACTCCTAGGCTTGAAAAAGGAAGAAGGGGGGGAAGGGAAGTGTGGAGGAAATGCTGTCCTCTCCTGCACACTTTCTGTTCTGTTCCTCCCTTCTTTTTCCTATCCAAGGAGTAAGAGGTACAAAGGGAGTGAACTGGCAGGCAGATGTGTCAATCTGCCGTCTGAGTTACTGGCCTCTTGGATGCACCAACCCCCTTCACTATTTAGAGGTCATTCTCTTATATTTAGCAGAGAGAGAGAGAGAGAGAGAGAGAGAGAGAGAGAGAGAGAGAACTGTCCCTATTCACCTCCAGCATGGCATTTTTTCCCCAATGGCTGTTTGCCCCTGGGGTGGTCCAGTCATGAAACTGGCTAAATACAGTATCTCTCCCCAGCTTCCCCATTCCTTTCTTGCATGCATGGAGAGAAGGATGAGGAGGGCTTCCTGACTTCTGTTCTAGCTCCAACCACCACTTCTTGTAAAGCATTTAGTATAGTATAGAGGTTCTGGGATTCTTCTACCAAGCCACTTTACAGAAAGTAGCAGAAAACTGGGAGCAGGTGGATTGTCAAGGATGATGAAGGTTGCAAGCAGTAGCACCGACCGTGTGGGTGACGAGGTGCTGTTGGCACTCACAATGATTTTTTGTGGGTGCTCTGCACCCCCAATGCCCGTCACCCCCACAGAGCTCGGCAGCCTCATGTCCGTGCTACTCTCGGCCTGTTCACGCGGTGCTCGCAAAAGGGCACCCCCATTCCCATGGCTGCTGCGCTGCCCGCGATGTGCTGTGCGTGGCTGCAGTTCCCACATCGAAGCGGCTGAAAGGCGAAGCAGGGTGAAAAAGCAAATCTCAGAAGATTAAAAAAACAAACCGGTCTGCAGTTCATGGGACCACGACAGACTGAGAGGAGGAGGAGGAGGCGCCGCTCCACTCCCAACTTTGCAGCTGCCCCTGCAACATTTTTTTTTGGGGGGGGGGGAATTTGCCTGGCCCTACATTTCCTCCCGCAACTTCCAGTGGCCAAGCTCTCTCTCTCTCTCCCTTTTCCATTAAAAAAAAAATCTCTCCCTTCCTTGCCTTGATTTTTTTTTTCGTTTGGGTTGTTGGCGGACATGGACAGAAGGGCGCTTCCTCCACAGCCACTCGGTTCCGCGTGGGCCTCTTTCCGCCTGTGGGGTTAGGCAGCAAGAACTCACCACGTTGTTCCAGATTGATCAGCAAAAAAAAAAAAAGAGAAAGTCCTCTCTCCCTGGACAGGAAGGGAGGTTCGTGTGAGTGTGCGCGCGCGTGTCTGCCTGCTTGTCGAGGGGCGCTGGCTGGCACGGAGATGAGAGGGCAGGTTCTGCTCTGAAGAAGGTGGCGCAGTGTCGTTTTTTGAACGTTTTGTTGTGCGGATGAAGATTGTTCCCGGAGCGGGACTTGCATTGACTTGCGAAGGGGTTTGGAGAGAGGACAGGAAGTGCCAGCGGGAGGATTTTTAAGATTGTTTCTTTCCAAGTTGAGATTAGCCGGGCTTCTCCCCCTCTTTAGTGGACAGCTGCAGTTTCAGGGGCTGGAAGAGCTGTGCTGAATCGGGAAGGTCGGTGGATCCCTTTGAAAGTGCCAACAGCAAATGCCTTATTGGAGAGGATTGGTTTAGATTGTGCACGTAATTCAATTTGAAGGTGCTATCTTACTGCTGTGTGGGCATGGCTACGTCAGGGGGTGTGGCTACGTCAGGGGCATGGCTACATCAAGGGGCCCGGCTACGGGAACCCCAAATGTTGAAATCTAGTCAGCTTCCCTGGTAGCAAGTTCTGGTGAACAGGGTAGCAATGGGCCTGCGCATGATGGAAGAATTAGAGTGTGGTTCGAGCAAATTGGAAGTGGTTCAGGTGATGAATTGGCTTGGGCTGCTACTGTCCTCGCCTTCGTTTAGATTTTGGGCTTATTTGGAAAAGGAAACAACTTTTCACATTTTGATTAACAAACTGATTTTTGCGGGGAGGGGGGTGTTAAAAGAGTCATCTTAGTTAATCATAATAGGTGGAGTTCTCCTTTATTCCTGTTTCATTGCATAAGCGATGTAGGCTGACTTACCAAACCTATAGAATGTACACAATGAATCTTCCTACCATCCTATATGGATTATTTTCAAAGAATATTTTCAGCATGAGCGATGCTATATATTTCAGGAGAATAACTAGAGTATGCTTCTCACAGATGCCTTGCCTATGTTTTCTTGCATATTTATGGGTCAGGAAAAGCTGGGGTGGGGTGGGGTGGGGTAGGGGGGAAAGGCCATCGTCATTTTGCAATTAGACCTTTGTGCAACAGCTGGCATTTTGCATGCTTGCGTCTAGAAATGTCTGGTCCTATGAAAATCAGCAGCACTACTAGGACAATGAATCATGTGAGACAAAATATAGATGAATTCAGATCTGCACAGAATGCAAACTGCAAGAAACAGACAGTAAATAAAGGAGAAGGTTCAGGGCTGGATGAAAAGATCAGCGATTGTGTGAATCACTCATTGCCTGTTTAGTTCAGTTTTGATGGGATGCTATGTGATGAAAGATCTGACAGGAAATCTAGGTTACTACAGCACAGAAAGCAGTGAAACAGGGATGACAGTCTCCATATCTAAGGACACTTTCACATGACACTAAGGTAGCGGTTCCCAAACCTTTTCAACAGGCAGCTCTTTTGACCTACTGGATCATTGTCTGTGACTACCCATTAGAACTATAATTCTATATATTGTATAAGGTGATGGGTTCATGAGGATTCCATGGCTCCCCAGGCTGGTTTCCATAGCTCCTTGGAGAGGCATGGCTCACACTTTGGGAACCATGGCATTAAGGGCAACACTATACATTATGTTCAGACAGATGTCACGGGGGGGGGGAGGAGACAGCTAGGCCAGGCACCAGCTGAGGAACCATGATCGTTAGAAGACCAACCAGCCAGACCAGGCGTGGAACTTCCAAGAGACTTGCACCACTGTGGCCTTGGGCACCCCCATCTATAAATGGAATAATTCCTCAACAGACCCTGCATCACTGCACTACTTCTGGAGATGCTCTCATTGGCCCCATGAAAAAGCAGGAGAATGGGGAGTTGCTGAATAAGTACCTTGGTAAAGTGATGAGCAGCCCAATCTTATGTTGCCCGTGCACCGGAGGCACAGCGGTAGCCAAATGGCTACCACTGCATCCTACCAGCACTGGGCAGGCACCAGAAGCACCTCAGGAGAAGGGGTCATTGTTCCCCTTTCCCTGCGGTAAGAGTGTAGGACCTTTGATGGGTCTACTCATGTCTGCTCCGGCTATTTAGCAGGCCTTGCAGCCCGACTCGGTGGATAGGATCTGGCCATGAAGGCCACCACCAGTCCCACCCCTGTTCTGCCCCTCCCCCATCCAATTATGCCCTCCCACCCCGCCAGCTGCCAGTGTCACGTTGCTGCCTCCGGGCACTTTGGGCTGGTGTTGGCCTAGCTCTGGCGGTTACGGCTTCCTGCCGGCTCTAAGGTGCCTATGGCACTTTTACAACTCCAGTGCTGGCAGCAAGCTCTGGATTGGGCCCTCGCATAGCAGCTCCTCTCCTCTCTCTCCTCTCCCAGTGAATTGATTTTCAATGCACCACGGAGGAGAAAGGGCCTTGCACCGTAGTCTCTAGCATCACATTAGGTTAAGCCCATCTCAAGACAGGAAGTGGATTGGAGCTAGACCTCCTTGGGGCGGGTCTTAATCCAGATCAGGGCGTGTCTCACAAGGAGGGGGGATGAGCAGGTTCCCGTGCCTCACTTTCCCAGCCACAACCCAGATGGCTGTTTGCCTCTAAAGCAACTTGATATTTGCTCAAAGTTGCCACTTCTGACAAAACAGAACTGCAGAGGGAAAAAGTTGACACCCCTGTCCCCATGTGCTTCAGCCTTGATCCAGGTCAGGTTCTGGGGTCCGGGACACTCCCAGCCACAGGAAAAAGCAGCTGATGACAGTCAACCGAGGAGGGAAGGTGATGCCAGGGCTGGCCTCCAGAGAGGAGTTTCCTGCTGGGGGGGGGAAGGGGGACGGAGGGGTGGATGCCAGCAGCACCGGCATCCCCCAGGAGGACCCTCACCCTGTTCCCTCTCCCTTAGTTCTGCACCCGCAATGCAGTTGGTGTAGACCTAAGGAGACCCCTTAGGGTAGTGGAGGCTTATCCCAAGGCAAGGGAAGAAAGGTTCCCCAGACCGTCAAACCACCCCTCTTCCTGAAGGCAATCTATGGTGCGGCTAATCTATTTGCAGGGTGGGGGAGCTGAGTTAGAACTGGGCTGTTAGTGCCATGTTTGAAAATGCCGCAAAGGCACAATGGCTCAGGGCTTTGATATTTGCAGTCATTTCGCTCCTAACAAGTATCTAATTTCTTGTGCAAAACCAAGAAAGCTGCACTACAAATAAGCTTGTTAATATGTCATTTAACAAGCTGTTCCTGTGACTGGCATTTGTTGGGAATGTCTTATCACACATATTTTTATGAAATGCATTATCGGTTACCCTATCTTAAGTAACTATTGATTCAGGACAAAATGACTTATCAAAAACTGTTTAATAAGATACGGCCTGCATTATATTTTGTCAGTGGTTAATTTTTAAAGCATAGTCAACTAAAAAGCACGTGCTTTCAATGGGAGAGGTATGCTCTGAAATCCCTCTTGCCGAAATGAATGGGGCTTCAAATATGCTCAACTCTAATTGGATATTGTGTCCTAAAAATGAAAGGTGGTTTATCCTGATAGAAATCCCCAACCTGTGACTCTGATGTCCTGCCTCTAATCTTAAACTGGAGTCATGAGATTCCAGGATTCAGTGAAAATGGGAATGTACTTGCCAAGGTGTCACGCCCATGCGGCGCAGAAATGCGCTTGCCACAGGTGCTGGCGAGGGAGCTGGGCATGCTGGGGAAGAAAGCACTGTGGAGGTGGGTCTTCCCGCCCGCTCCTGCCTCTGTTACACTCCAAAATAGAGCAACTCCAGAAGCAGGGGGCATGGCGAGGCTGCGTGAAGGGCGCAATGATATGTTTTGTCACAGCCCCGCCCCGCCCCAGGTGCGGCCACAGCCTACTCCAGCTCTGTGTACTTGCACAAGTGCAGGGGAACTCTCTATGCATTTATGCTTTTAAAAGGCAATGCACCAATATTTCACAATTGCAGTTATACCCATGACACAAAAATATGAACAATTAATTTAGTTAAGAAAACGAGAGTCTGATCCTCCTTGGGGTGGGTCTTAATCCCAAAAACAGGCATAGTGTATCCATTGGGTGGGAGGCAGATCGGGAGGCTTTGGAGGGGAAAGGGAAATTATTTCCCCTAATCCTTCCATAAGCCTCCTGTACTGCAGTGGGTCTCCTTGGACCTGTGCCAGCTCTTTAGCTTGTGTGAATCTGAGGAGTCAGGGAGGTGTGCAAAAGTGGAAATAGGATCCAGCTTGTACCATTGCTGTCAGATCCCTTGCACAGCCTCCCCGCCCCCATTCCTCCCCCTCCTCACCCTGCAGATGCCTTTTCCAGTGGGTGTGGTGGGATCCATCAGTGGTAGTGGAGCGCTGCCACCTCCTGCAGCAGTGCTTAGAAAATGGCCACTGATGAAGCACTCCAGGCTCCAATGGCAGCCATTTTCTGATAACAGAACTGTGTTCCGTTGTCATAAACGCCTCTGCACAACAGCCCAATCTCCAACAGGATTTTGAGTCTTGTCCTGTGTTTTCCAAAATTCAATGAATTACAGAATGTTGCCACCAAAAGTAACCTTGGGGGTGTGCGCCCTCCATTTAGTCCTAGAACCTGCTCAGCTTTTTGATCACTCCTCCCATTTAATGCCACTGCTTCGCTTCCACACTCTGATAATGGCCCAGGTACTAAAAATGCAATTCTTGAGCTTGATAGCATATTTTTATTTTTTTTTTCAGTAGCAATTCTTCCTGCAAATTAAAAATATTAAAACTGCAAACATTGTACCGGCTAGAATAAATGTTTTGAAGATTGGGGAAACTAGGGGTGCAATCCTAACTAATTTTCCAGCATTGGGGCAAGGGCAATGGAGCTCTGAGGTCAGGCTACAAACGTTCCCTTGCCTTGAGGAGGCCTCTGTGACTCCTACTCCACTGCAGAATGCAGAATAGGCCCCATTGGCCCAGCTATGTCAGTGCTGGAAAGTTGGTTAGGATTGCACTCTAGATTCTCTTTCTGGCCATGCTGTTACTGAATTGTGTAACTCTGGGCCACTCACTTTAACTTTTGCATGCCTCACTTTCTCCAGTAAAGCAGCTTTGAAAATTTAACTACTACAACATCATGTCTTCTGCATGCACTGTAGTTCCCCAATCAAACAAAAAAGGAGCTGTGGTCTCTGAATGACATTATATGCTTGAAACAACAATGAAACAACAACTAAAGTGGCCAAAAATACCAATTTGTGTCAGAGATTTATATTTTGAATGACAATATATACAGTAGTATAGTCACCTTATACAGGATTTGCAAACTTGGATATTTTGTTGCCTGCTGGTAGCAGCTGTTGTTGCAAACGAAGTCTCATTACACCATCTAGTGGCAGCTATGTGGGACTTTAGCAGGTTCTGGACAACTCACAGATAAACCAGCATACAAGGCATCAGGGGTCTGCAAACTTTCATGTGAGAGGGCCACACTGTATATTTTACACAATTTCATGGACCAAAAGAAATCAGTTTTATGATTTTACATGAATGAATACGTTTTCCTCAGATTTTTTTTAAAAATACAAGTTGATTATCCCTTATCTGGACTGCTTGGGACCGGAAGGTGTGCAATTTTTGGGTTTTCCTGATTTTGGAATAGTTGCATAAATTGAATGAGAAATGCTCTTGCTCTTTTCACTGTGATCCATTTGGGTATCTGATGGCCTCTTTGACATTATTCAACAGTGACACACACCACAGAGCAGAGAATAGAACTTACAGCCTGTACTTGGGAACAGAAACGAACCAAGCGCCGAGTGCACCCATGGCAGGAAGACGAAATCACGTCCCCTGCATGTTGCCTCGCCCCCGCCACGCCTCCCTGCACCCGGAATAGCTCCATTTTGGAACGGACACCAGGGACGGCGGGCAGGCCAAACAGCGCGGGTTAGCATGCGGGTTACTCCGTGCAATGGCGCCCCACCGCTGCCGGCGCCCATGGCTCACGCCACCCTGGGCTACACCCATGCTCCGCCTCTGCTTGGGAAAGAGCACAAGACCTTCTTTCTATAGACAGTTTTTGTTCAGCTGTATCCAGTTGATCCAGGGTGCACTCCTAACCAACTTTCCAGCACTGGGGTAAGGGCAATGCAGCTCTGTGGTAAAGGAAGAAACATTCCCTTACATTGAGGAGGCCTCCGTGACTACTACTCCATTGCAGGATGCAGCACAAGCCCCATTGGCACAGTTATGTCAGTGCTGGAAAGTTCGTTAGGATTGCTCCCTGAATTTCACATTTCCAGGCTCAGAAATACAAACCGTTTTGCTGCTCAGGCTGATCATGGTGAGAGAGTTGCATTTTTGGAGACTCTAAAGGGAAGAGAGACCTGAACAATGGGACTATTTTAGTCATCCCGTTTCCTTACACAAATTAACACCAAATAATTTACCCTCAGCTGAAATCATGCTAACTTTCCACACTGGTAGTAAAGTACTCTGATATCTCTGTGCATGGACATTATTGTGTAAAGTCTTCAAAACACACCATACTGAATAATGTGTGAAATGTCAGTGACAACTTTGCATTGCACAGAAATGTTAAAAGGACACAGCCTTGCCTGAAGGTTTATAATTCAGTATGTATACCTTGCACTTTCTTATGCTGCCTTTTTAGCTCCCACTTTGTGAGTCTGCTTCTGCTCCCGCAAGAATACAAAATGAGATTTTGTTGGAAATGAGCTTTGGTGTGAAAACAGAGAGTCGCTTGGTCTGGGGTGAAAGCCACCTGACAGAACTTGCAGCTTTTCTAAGATCACAGTAATTTACTGTTTTGTTATTTTGGGTGAGAAAGCAATTTAACATGAGTTCTTGCAACAATATAAAATGCTGCCATGACAATGTGAGGCTGTTCTTTTGCAGAAAAGTCCACTACTAATATCTCCAGAACTGATTCCACAGTCATCATAAAAATCCTGAAGAGTTTTCTGTTGAAAAAAGCATGATTATGAGCTTTTTGATAATCAAATCAAAAGATTTAACCTAAAAACTCAGTATCACAACAGGCTGCCCATGAGGTCATAGAGGCAGCTGCCCCCTCTGTAGCTGTTTGTTAGGGTCAGCTGTCTCTGCCTGCCTGTTCTTCTGTACTACTCTATGTCTATGTCCCTTGATTTGAAAAAAGAGAAGAACAGAGAGGAAGAATATGGAGGAGAGAAGAGTGGTGGGCTAGAGTGTCTCCAACGCAGTTTTTAAGGTCCCTCACAAGGATATACCAATTGCCCTGTGGGAAAGAGGAGGGAATGATGAGAATGGCCCCAACCTCACTTGCACAAACTAAGGTTTCTTAGGTGTGGAATCAGGAGTTGACCAAGTTGGGCATATCTTGCCTCTACCGTGAATTCACATGATGGGCAGTCCTATCCTATACAATGCTGGCTCAGCAGGGCTGCTAGGCCCACACGTATTCAGCATTAGATTTGTGCAGGCACGAGGTCTTCTTTGGGCTGATACCAGCCTGTAATAGCAGCCCTGGCAGAAAGAAAGGGGGGAAGAAATGAGGAAAGAAGAAGGCAAGAGACTAGCGGGAAGGAAGAAAAGAGGAGAAAGAGCAGAGAAAGAGGAGGAAAAAGAGCTAAGGAGGCAAGAGGAGGATTGGAAAGGCCTAGACATGAAGGAGGAAGCCTGGAAAGAGAGAGGCCTAAGGAAAGGGGAGGTGAGAGAAGGGAGAGGAAAGAAGGATAGCATGGCAATGGCACCCAAGGACTCACCTGTCCCATTGAAAACAGTGGGCAGAGAAATGAGGAGAGGCTGCTAGCCAGAACTCCTGCCCAGCCAAGGGAAAGTAAGGGGGCATTCTTGAAGGAATATGCAGCCCAACCTGAGTGCCAACTCTGGGAATGCAGTTCACCACAAGAAGCGGGGACACTCCAGGGCACACGCACACCCGAGTCCATATCCAGGACTGAGTCCTAGGAGGAGAATCTCCCCATGACATTGGGGTACAGAGGCAGCCACCTCACAGTGAGGCTGAAACAACCAGGTGGGGAGGAGCTGGTAGGCCCTCCTATTTTTTGTGGATCATTTTCATGAACAATAAACCCTGAGGGGCCAGGTGCTTTGCCTGTGCCATTCGGTCCATGACACCCATGGCCGTTCATGGCCGTGGTCATTAAAAGGCCATTGAACATTGAACCAGAATGCCATGAAAATTGAACTGCCCCCTTAGAAAGAGGCTCACCAGCCTTCTTCCAAGGAACTCAGGGTGGGGTGCATAATTTCTCCTCCTCCTTTTACAGAACAACCTTGTGAAATGGGTTAAAATGAGTGATAGTGACTTGTTTAGGATCACCCAGGAAGCTTCATTGCTGATCAAGATCTGAGCCCAGGTCTTCTTGGGCCACATCCAACAACCAGAGCATGCTGGGTATAGAAGGTCCTCATGGGTTCACTTTTGTTCATTTTCAATAGAACATTAATATGAACTACGCTACTATTTTCCTTTCAGAAATCTAATACAGTATGTGAAATAAAGTTTTGCCTCCCATAAATGAACTTTGCCCCTTCCCTATCTCCCTATCTTTTCTTTCTGATGTCATCAGTATATATAGTTAGGAAATGATGCTAATGCCCCAATCTTAAAGTACCTACCTGGGTACCTGGAGTTAGGCCAGCAAAGTTTGGCTGGCACAAAGGCCACTGTAAAGCAACATTTGGACCACTCTTGGAATCAGGGAGGATGGTGCACATCTGTGTGCTCGCCTCTCTGACTCAGAGAGTGGTCCAAACATACTTCAAAGTGTCCCGTGTACCAGCCAAATTTTGCTGGCCTAACTGTGCCGGCCTAACAGGATTGCCCTCTGGATTAGAAAATAGTAGAAAATCAATAATGCAATTTACATTTTGCATTTTGCAAAACATCTCTCTCTCTCTCTCTCTCTCTCTCTCTCTCTCTCTCTGTCTCTCTCTCTCTCTCTCTCTCTCATGTGTTTGCATTTACGTCTTTTCCTTTAAATAGCAATTATTTTTTTCCTGATGAAAATCCTCTCCCTCCCAGAGCTACTATGTGCTCCAGGAAGTTGATGTTGGCAACAATAGTAGCTTCTCTCCAAGGCTAAATAGCATATGTACTGAGAGATTCTCACTAGGAAAATGACACAAAGGATTAGCCCCTCTCCCCCATGATCTGGGATCTTCCCCCAAAACTGCTGCTTTTCAAAGGAGAAAAAAGAAAGGTAGCCACGTATATATGCATTGACCATGTGTGGTTGATCCTCTGTCTGAGGTCAGGGCCCTTAGACATGGAGATGAGTTACAGCACAATCCTATGCCTGTCTACTTAGTAGTAAATCCCTTTATGTTCAGTGGAGCTTGCTCCCAGGAAAGCATGCCTAGGACTGCAGCCCGACCTTTGCAGTATCTCCTACCCTTGCAGATTTCATATTTTGCTTACTGCTACCACATCTAATATAATTTTTCATTCATTCAGGAGCACATCCAAATTTGGCTCATTATCAGGACGCAACTCTGAGCTATTACCTCTTTTCCCCTGGACATTTTCAATCTTTATTGGGCCACAAGATCCTTAAGTGGTTTCTTAATGGATTGTTTCTTCTTAGTTTTGCCTTTCTATATGTACCATCCAGACTCATTAACTTGATCAATGGACACCAAACATCTATGCACATCATCTATGCATAACCACTCAAGGCTGCGCGAGCTGATTTTTCTCTCTCCTTATATGCAGTGTGATTTCATATCATTTAATTGTTTCTCCAAAGTGGATTCCCTTTTACCTTAATTTGTCCCCTTCATGTATCCTTGAGAATTTCAGACAAGATGAGAGACAAAATACTTTCTGAGAGCTATTTGCACATAAAACTTCAAGTATTGCTACCCACCCCCTTCTTTGATGTATGAAGACAGACACAGTTAGCATTTTATTCCTGTTTAATCAATTTACAGTATACAGTATATTTCCCTTCAGTAGCAATTATCAGTGTGATTTACAGCAGTAAGGAACAGGCAGTAAAATGACATGATAAAGTACAAAAAGTGCAATAAGACACACATTAAAGAGGCAGTCAGAATCTTTGTGTTGCATGCCATACATCATTTCCCCATCCATTCAGATTGCCAGCATGCAACACATGAAAAAGATGCAGGAACTAGATGGATTGCGAGAAAAGTTGATCAGAAGATGCTGACAATTGATTGCTTTCAACCCTAAGTTGCCCCATAGTGGCTGCTGGGACTTATCCTGGAGAAAGGGGACAAATTTTTAGGGGCAGACCTAACGGGGGGTCCAGGGGGCCACATGTTCAGGGCGCTGCTGCTGCCGCCGCTGCCCTGTCCCTCTGGTATGTTGTCATAGTCTGTTTCACTCCCCTGGTCAATTGTTTTTCCCACCCTCCAAAGTGTCCTGATACCGAGAATTGGGTCTAGCTTTCATTCCTGTTCACTCTCGGTGTTCCTGTTAATGTTTAATTTGTTGCTGTTTTAATATGTTGTTGTTGTTTTAATATGTTGTTGTTGTTATGTGTTTTACTTATTATGTTTTACTTATTGTGGTTACATTGTATTTTGTTTTGTTCTCTGTAAGCCGCTTTGGGCATTTGCTTTGGCATAGGAAAGGCGGGGTATAAATTCTTCAAATAAATAAATAAATGTGCAGTACGCACAGGCCCTCCAAAGACTTACTGCAGCCTTTGGTAGGCCTTTAAGCATTAGTTCCCATTTCCAGCAAAAACACTTAAAAAGCCTTGCAAAGACTGCAGTAAGCCTTTGGAGGGCCTGTGGAGTTTGTGAGCGTCACACAAGGCTTCAGGTGAGTTGGGGGGGGCAGCAACAGCGGTTTTGGCAGCATTCAGGGGAGCGGCAGTCTGCAGTCCTGGCCCTAATGGTCAGGGGCTGTAAGTGCAAATATCCCCTTTCAACAGGAGACTTTCAGCAGCCTCTTTCCACACTGAGGCCTTTCCGGTGCTGCTACATTGCAACATGGAAAGAGTAAGTTAGGATTGGGCTGCCCAGCTATTTTTGGTCTGATGCAGCGCAACTCACAAGAGGAGCTACGAAAGAAGACTTCCATACAGCCACTCCAAGAAACAAGGGGCGTGTTTCCAAAAGTCAAGGGCCATGTATGTTGTCTGCCTTGAATTCCAGGTTGATATTGTGAATGGCAACAGGATGCAAGCATCTTGTTGTCTCATGCCTCCTTGGGGCACCTGGTGGGCCGCTGTGAGATACAGGAGATACAGGAAGCTGGACTAGATGGGCCTTTGGCCTGATCCAGCGGGGCTCTTCTTATGTTCTTATGTTCTTATGATATTCTCGTCGAATGTTTGCGGCAGGCAAATTGCTATAAAATGGGGAAGAAGTGACACAGCTTAAATACAGAATTTGGTTTCTCTAGGGATCTAAAAATGTGGGGAAAAAGAGGATGCACATATCTGAAGACACCTGCAAGCAGGGCCAGCTCCCAGAATGGCATTCCTGAGCATTCCTGCGGGGCCCCTCACTCTTCCGGCAGGGCCCCCCACTCACCATGAAAAGCACTTGTGGTGCCGCACATGGCACCTGAATATAGTTGATGCTGACATGATGACATCAATGCCAACCACTTCCAGGAGGCCAATTATGGGCAATTTCGAGGCAGGGGCAGGTGGGAGGGCCCAAGGTAAAGCTGCTCTGCTCGCCCCACTGACTTACATCCATAGAAATCCCAGCTGCTGCAGCAGATGATATGTTCAATGCGCTGGTTCAGGGGCCCCCAAAGTGCGGGGCCCAATGTGACTACTTTGGTCACATTGACTAAAGGCTGGCTCTGCCTCCAAGAGTATGTGCACCTCTGTACAACCCCAGCATTTGCCCATGTGCAGACATAACATTTTATGAGAAAATAAGCTCATTGACTTTTTTTCCCTTTCACACTCATTGATGTTTTCCCCCTTTCTAAAAAATACATTCCCATCCTGCTTTCCAGCTCCTCTTAAATAAACTGCCTCTGCCTTCCTGCAGGGATCAAGGTAGCTGATTCATAACGGAAGGTACCATATTATGAAACCTTTGCGTTCTCATCCCTGGTGCTTGCTGGAAGGTTCCAGTATGTTTGCACAGAGATCGCAGTGTGTATTCATTGACGGAGGCACACCAAAAGGAATGCTCTGATAAGACATTGGCCTTTGCCTACATGCCGGTCAAATGGCTATGCTTGGAGGTGTAATTTGAAGAATAAAGGCAGTGCAGCTGGAACACTTTGCTGTGTGTGCTTTAATTGTCATGCATTTTAATTGCACTGTTTGAATACGGACTGTGTCACCAGACTCCTAGAAATTGGCCCAAAACTGTGAAGCAAGCATATCTAATAAGCCAAACTGCAATATATTTTCACAGAAACCATAAACACATTGCTATTTCACATGGTACCAAATGTGGCAGGTAGAGAACTGGCAGCACTAGTAAAATGATGAGGAACAAGCTCAGTTCTGCATGCACAAGCAGTTAGAGTAGTGATTTCCAAACTGTGGGTTGGGACCCACCAGTGGTCATGAGCAAATTGGTCATGAGCAAATTTCAGGTGGGCCGCAAAGCTCCTAGACCAACCGTATTGAAAATATGGGAAGATGGGATGCTGGAAAGTGGGAAGGATGTATGGTTGTTTTGCTTGTTTCAAGGTTATATAACTAGGCTTCTTTTCTTTCTGATTCATAATTCTGTTGGAAAATGGCTGATAACAACAACAACAACAACAATACTTAGTATTTATATACTGCCTTTCTAGGTCATTAGATTGCTCTTTTGACTTTATTCAAGGCGGTTTACATAGGCAGGCATTTCTAGACCCAAAGGGTTTTTACAATCACAAATAAGTTCTAATCTTGCAAGAACTGCTACATTCAGATGACACTTTCAAGTCCAGCCTTTCTTTCTCAGCCGCACGATTGCCTTCCTGCCGGTTGTTTTGCTTGTTTATAACCCAACTGATTTTTGCATTCTTAGCAGGCTCTGGCATCACAGAGCACAATCCTACCTTATGCCGGCCTAGTAAAGCTGACATAGCAGGGCCATATTCACAGGCCCATTCAGAGGCAGCAGCAGCAACGTGCAGGACAAGGGGAGGTTTTCGCCTTGCACCCGCATAAGCCCCAGTTGGCAAAATAGCAGGTGCAGAGGAACGTGCATGGGAGCGGCCCGAATCGGGGCCGCCATGGCCGGGAACCGGCGTTAGAATATGGCACTACGGCCGTCCTGCATCACAACCGCATTATAACCGCCGTTTCCACCCGCTGCACCGCCCAGTTACACCCCCAGATCACCTCTGGAACATCCTTGCGGAGGCCCTGCGCTGACCAAGCGATGCTGGCGCTCAACTGGTGCACAGCCAGCACTGTCGACAGTTGCGGCGGTGCCCGAGCGTTGGCACTGCTGCTTGCGCTGGCTGAGCACCATAGCACTGACATGGACGTGCTTTACGGCACGTTCGCAACAGCGTTCGGCCGGCGCTAAGGGTAGTATAGTATTGTGCTGACAGTGACAGCACTTCCAGCCATGACATCACTAAACGGTTTGCGAATCACTGAGTTAGAGAAATGGTACTCTGCAGTGGGTAGGGGCAGGAGACAAACAATTTGGATGAAGGAACGTGCCCACCCTTTCCCCAGTAGCTCTGCTTAGGTTGTGTTGCCATTTATTAATTTCTCAGGAGCAAAAAAAGAAATGTTTGGTAAAAGCCACTGCCAAGTATGGAGGTCTTTTACTTGGGAATTACTACATTCGATGGGAGTCTTTCACTAGTTGAGAAATACTATCTATCATTACACTGCAGATCAGACTTTCCCAGTTCTCAGTTATGATCTACAGTGTGGAAGTATTTTCTCAGGAGCAAGGAAAACAGAACATGTGAAGTATGGAGGGCTTGACCTGAACGAATGCTGCTCCCATGCTGGTGTTTCTAGTTCTCAGTACTTGACCTATTGTTAGAAATGGATAGCGAGGCAATCGTGCTCTTGTGGGAAAGTGGTATTCAGCACCACCTGGAAACGCAGCCCTCCAAATCTGTGCTCCCACTTCTTAAGACTTTCACATCACACATGGCAAGCAACCCCAGGGTCAACACGCACTCATTTGTTCAGGGCAGCTTCTTCAGAGCACTCAGCATGGAGCCTTCCATCACACAGTTCAAATGGTTCAGCTTTTCTGCTGAAGCAGAGAATCAAGTACCCTGGCTCTTAGAAGTTGCTGTATGTGAGAGCTTTTCTTGGTTTTTCTCATTTCCATGGGATTATGGATAGAGTCAGATGATCATTTTTTCCCCTGTACACTAACTACATCATGACTCTTGCTCCTAGTGCACACTCATATAAACAGTCATTTTATGGTACATCATGCTTCTTCCCAATCAGGCAGCCCAATCCTAACTAAATCCCCCTCCCACTGCTGCAGCCACAGCACACACTGCATCTTGCAGGTGGGGGCAGTCATGAAGGTCTCCTCCAGGTAAGGGTACATTTGTTTCCTTCCCCAGCGAATGAGCGTCTGTTAACCCAAAGGGTCACCTCGGATCAGTGCCAGCTACTTTATTGATGAGGTCAGAGGTGAGTATGAGAGAATTGATTGTCTAAGTATTGATGGTCATAAGAACATAAGAACATAAGAAGAGCCATGCTGGATCAGGCCAAGGGCCCATCTAGTCCAGCTTCCTGAATCTCACAGCGGCCCACCCCAGGTGCCCCAGGGAGGCAGGAGACAACAAGATGCTTGCATCCTGTTGCCACTCCCTTACACCCGGTACCTGTAGCCCACCACCTTTGTAAGGAGGTTGCACAATCCATCATTGCCTATAGCCCACAATGGATCTTTCCTCCAGAAATCGGTCTAATCCTCTCTTAAAGACATCAAGACCAGATGCCATCACCACCTCCTGTGGCAAGGAGTTCCACAGATTAACTACCCGCTGGGTAAAAAAGTACTTCCTTTTATCTGTTTTAACTCTCCCAACCCTCAGTTTTAGCGGATGCCCCCTGGTTCTGGTGTTGTGAGAGAGGGAAAAGAACATCCCTCTATCAACTCTATCCCTTCCATGCATAATTTTGTATGTCTCAATCATGTCCCCCCTCAGGCGCCTGAGTCACTGAACAATTCTCTTATTAAGTATACATTTTGATGGTAAGTTGGGGTGAATGAAATGTGTCTGATAGAGAAGCAAGAGAAAAATATTATTACTCATAAACATATGACTTTGTAGCTAGCTACACCTTGAGGCCAAAAGATGTCAAGACAAGAAAGAACACAAAAACTCTCAAGACAGGACAAGACCAGGCAATTTACTCAGATTTTATTGATTCAATTATTCTCAGAAATTCAACAGGTGCGGCAAGAAGTTACAATTATTAAGAGTACTGGAGAGTAAGTATTACAAGATTTGGAGAGCCTATCAGAAGAAGTTAGGTATCTTGATAAATTTATGAATGAAACTAAAAAGGAAGACAAGACAATGGACCCAATAGAGATAAACCGTCTGAAGTTGGAATTGGATCAGTCAGGGTCTATGACTAGAATACAGAGCCTCTTGGAGATAAAAACAGAGGTTACGAGAAGGTAAATTGTAGGCCAGCTAGCTCCAGAAAGGGAAGTAGTGTTAATGGAGGAACAAATAAAGCCCACACAGGAGATATAGAGAGAGCTGAAGATAAACCCTATGGAACAAGAATTGGATCTACAGGAATTCTACAGAGAGTTGGAGATAACAACAATTGGATTTTGTTTCAATCAACGTTCAAGATTGAGATGCAGAATCTTTTTCAGGAATATTTAAGGAGGAAGAGATACTGTAATAACATAAAGGAGGGAAATAGAGGGAAATCGCAGAATAAACTGAGAAAGAAGAAGAAGAAGAAGAAGAAGAAGAAGAAGAAGAGGAGGAGGAGGAGGAGGAGGAGGAGGCGGCGGCGGCGGCGGCGGAGAACTTTTGGTGAAAAGACACCCAGAATGTGGAGATTGAATTAGGGAAGATATAGCCAATGAGAAAAAGATGATACTTAAATAAGAGAGATTATGATGAAAGTATAAATTAAGATATTCTTACTAAATGTAATCCTCCCCTCAAAAGGAAAAAAACAATTTAAAAGAAGTTATCTCTTTTCTCTTTGCTGTCCTTAAGTATTAATCAGAGAAACTGAAAGTAGCTATTGTATGTCTGTTGGAGATATGATGATTAAACAAGACTTTGAAAAGTGGTAAATTTATGGCTGGATAGCAGAATTGAAATAAACATCAGAAGTTAATCTATTATGCTATAGAAGTGTTAGGCTAGAGTTAATTAGGTAATTAAAAATGGAAAATAAGAGTTAGTAAGTTTTGTATACAGGACAATTAAGCAATGTTAAAGTCATGGTATAGACTGTATGCAAACACTAATATATGTAAGATGATCAAGCTGTAATCAGTGTGGACCTTTTGTGTGGACCTTTGTACCCTTTTCCATACTGAATGATCTGCCATGGCCAGGACTTTTTTTTCCCGTTCTTCTGAGTTCCAGGCCACATAGTCCCAATTACGGCCCCGCGGCTTCCTTGATTCTGTGCCCGTGGAAATTGCTAGCACCTCCCCTGGCCCTTGCGCCCCTGCGCTGGGGGGGGGGGCTCCTCAGGCCTCCCAAGCTCCAGCACAGTTTAGGGTTATGCTGTAAATGAAATTGTTCTCTCCCAATTATGGACAAAAATTGCTGCATGAGATTAAACAAGCAGAACGATGTGATGTAGGTATATTCTTTATTAGTATCGTTTAGTACAGAGCACAGCATATAATTAATCCTTAATTAATTACTAGCGATTAATTATGAATGTTGGAATGATTGAGAGCCTATGTACAATATGCAGAGTTGTGGCTTCGTCCTATGTCACTTAATTCTGCAAACAAAACATATTGCCCCATCTGTATTCACCTAGACTCATTTTTTTTTCCCTTACAGTTTAAAGTCAGTCATAAAATAATCAAAGGTAAACAACATATACTTTGTGTGCATGGTTGGCACATGTCCCAGAGGAGAATAAAATACCATTTGTCGTTGGCACACATTTATTTAAATACCATTTGTTGAAACTATAGGTAACAAACGTACAATCAATGGCTTATTATATAGGACAAAAGCTTTTAACAGTTTGCAAAGATGGCAATAACTCTGTCTGTTGATTTGTACTTTCCCATTTTGTGCATTATAAAAAAAAGAGTTCATACCAATGTGTTTAGTGTAAGAGGCATTCTGCATAATTGAATTACACTTGAAGTTGCTTCCTAATAATGCTGAGCTAGGATTAAAAAACATTCAGGGGTAATAACCCTACCAGGAAAATTTTCTTTGTGCTACACACTTTAGTGTCTTTGTGTTCTGCATTAGAGAACATTCAAATAACTGAAGTTTCCTTTTATAAAGGATTTATACATTCTTTCAAGGTAGCAAAAAATAGGTAGCCTCCTCCAAGGGGTGTTGATTGTAATTATAATCGTGTGCATGTTACCTAGGAAGTTATCAGTTATGTAATAACATTCATATGTTATAATATTCCTGTTTAGCAGAGGTGATGGTCCCCTGTAAAAAAGGCAGAGACAAGGGACAAAAAGGCAGTGCCGTATCTAGGAAAAATGGTGCCCATGGCAAGCACTGAAATTGCACCCCTGTCCAAACAGAGAAGGGGAGATCATGGGATGAGAAGTCAGCCCTGTCCGTACCACCAAGTGAATTTATTCAGCAAGCTACACAGAGTAGGGGAAACAGGGAAGAAGCCAGCCCTGTTCTACCAAGTGAATTTATGCAAAAATTCCTGGATGCTAAGTCTCCCCCCACAAGAAAAGAAATGAAGAATAGCATTCTGTACCTGTGTGGCCTGCTGCAGCAGCCTGCGACAATTGCCAGTCTTAGAAGCTCTTCCCAGCCTGGAAGCAAGTTCCAGACTTTTTTCTGTAGGCATTTACTACTTTTTGGAGGTCACCTGCAACTGGTGCAAAAATGTATCATTGGCTATGGTGTGGAAATGCACCAGCAGCAGAATATGGTAAGCCCGTGCCCAGCACCCCTTCAAGTGGCACCCAGGGCAGATGTCCCAACATGCCATACCCTAGATATGCCACTGAAAAAAAGCCAGCTCATTCAGACATGTTATTATTGAACAAGAAGAAAGAAGAACTCAAGCAATTTAGATTCTGATTCCATGTGTATGCTATGTGTGGAAACCTCTCTCCTAAAAATATCCTTGTAATTACAGTTCCGAACATGCTCTCAGATTAGTCGCAAATGACTGATACAATCTTTTTCTAGGCAGCAGCTGCATGTCAAGAAAAAAATCCGTGTTGCCCTGTTTTCATGATGTGACAAAACTGGACTGTGTCATTGTGGAAAAAAAAAGTTTCAACTGAGACTCCATAGCTTCAAATTGTACGGCTGGTCATAGAAGAAATGCATTCATTATTCTGAACACTTGCAATTTTTCATATGTGGAGTGGTAGGGAGAGGTGGTTTTGGGCATACTGCCATGCTTCATTTCTCCAGCTCTGAGGAGAAAGTGTGAGGGTCAGTTGGCCCTTCATCTCTGCATAGCGTAAAAACTATTAGCTGCACACCCACTGTGCGACATAGTGGAAAATGGCCAGGAAATGAGAAAAAAGCCTATGCTCTACTCAGTTTTTCTTAATCCAGGAAAGAACCTCAATTTCCCATTTGCTAGGAGCAAATTCTTAACAGTCTAAGGGTGCAATCCTAACCTGGAGTTAGGCCGGCACAGTTAGGCCAGCCAAGTTTGGCTGGCACAAGGGACAACATAAGCACGTTTGGACCACTCTCAGAGTCAGGGAGGATGCCACACCTCTGTATACTGGCCTCTCTGACTCTCTGAGTGGCCTAACCATATTTTACAGTGTCCCTTGTGCCAGCCAAACTTGGCTGGCCTAACTGTGCTGGCCTAACTCCAGGTTAGGATTGTGCCCTCATACAAATTGGACATAACAGAGAAAACGCCTGCATTTTCCTCTGCCTCCTTCCACAAACCCACACATGCCCAAAGATACTTACATAACAGAATACCAGAGCTTCAGAAAAAGGTGCCATTATTCTTGTTTCTTCAAACTGCTGTTGTCTCTGAACACTTCTTCTTTCCTGCAAGATCTATTTTGCCATTGTCTGCTCACCCAACCTGTTCCCTAACCAACGTTTCTCTTAAAAGAGCATACTTAAGAACATAAGAAGAGCTCTGCTGGATCAGGCCAAAGGCCCATCTAGTCCAGCTTCTTGTATCTCACAGTGGCCCACCAAGTGCCCCAGGTTGCGCACAAGACAACAAGATGATTGCATACTTGAAAGACCATATTGAAAAAAAGTTCCATCATGGTCTGCTGGACACATCTTGGTCTGGCAACTGATCTGAACAAAACTTTATGGAAGCCTTGGGGCTAGTCCACCCAGGAGGCTGACTGAGATGGTAACTTCAGGCACTAGCTTGATGGGGGACACCCAAATCCATCCAGCCACTCACTTCTGCTGTTCCTCCTCCTCTGGATTGGAAAAGAAAGACAGAGTTGGAGCAGAAGTGTGGGGGAGAGGAGAGTGTTGGGCTAGTGGGTGATGGATGTCCTATCTTCACTCTCTTCTGCCCCACCGCTCTTCCCAAGAAGTAGGAGGAGCAGGCACATCACAAGGTAAGAGACAGCAGCAATTGACATGCCACCTCTTGCGCCAGGAGATCCTGGGCTGGCCTCAGGAAGCATCCTGTAGCTTCCTACTTGATCTCTCTGGCATTTATAATCATAAACGTCCTACAGTGTCCAATGCTGAAAATTCATGTCTCATCTCAAAATAGAGTTGCTATTGCCCAGTTATTCTAACTCTGTTGTTGCAAATGGGGAGAAAGTCAAGTTGTGGGGCAATCCCTGCAAACAAAAATGGGGGGGGCTAAAATATAGTAAAATACAGGCCCAGTATCCACTGATTTGGTACCCGTGGTTTCAGTTATCCACGGATACCATAGGTGCTTATTAAAAAGATAGGGGAATATTAAACAAATCTCTTTTTACTTTGTTGCAGCAAAACTACTAATGTTCCCTTATCTTTAAAAAGGCATCCCCAGTATCCATGGTTTCAGGTATCCACAGGGAGGCGGGGACAAAATGGAACCCCAGTGGATACCAGGGCGTGCCTGTAGTTCAGAAACATCACAGAAATGACTACTGTTCTAAAGAATAGTGTTAATCGATTACTTATGTTCCTTAAGAAAGAAAAAGCCCTAGTTAACAATAATGTGTCATTTCATTAGTTTACAGTAGCTTCCCACTGACAATGGAGAAGTCCACTCCATTTAGTCATACTTTTTCCATTGAAAAAACAAAGGCACCCAAGCAAAACACTCATTTCAACCTGATGCAGCCACAACCAGAAACATGACTCTAGAACGGATGTTGCTACTAGCTCTCCTGTTTCATTGGACATGCATCATACCATTTTGGGACATTTTTCTGTCCCACACAGAAAAATCAGTTTTTTGTACAGACAAATGAGCCGGTCTTGCCCCAGTTTGAAAGCAATGATGACAATTTCCATGCCAATCACAATATAGAATGAGAAAAATAAGAAAAAGTGGGGATGCTTCAGGTCAACGTCACCAAATCCAATGGTGGTTAAAGTAATGAAGCAGAAATAGAAAGCGCCTTCGAAATCTAAATCTTCCCAGTGTGGGAGAATAGCAGCCGCACAGGAAATGTACGCAAAGACAATGAGCATCATCAAGAGGAAGGGCACATCCAGCTTTTCAACTTCTTTCCCTATGTTATCAATATTATCAATCACGTGAGTCATTATTGTACCTGTATCGAGCTCAGGGCATGAACTCCACCGTTCAAATGTGATCAGCTTTGGCGGGGTCAGGAGCTGGTTTTCCCTGGCAATCAGCCTTTCAAATATTTCCGCGTTCCGCTCTTGTCCAGGCTTCCTTTTGAGGGACGAATTGCTTCTTAACACCTCCGTTATATGCCGAGGTTCACAAACGACTACTTTGCTCTGAGGAAGCGACGAGGACCCTGGTTTGGATTCTCTGCCTTTCTTACAAAGGGATCGAAAAGTCTGCCTGGTGAATATTTTTGACTGCAGTTGTCTGACTTTGTTGTACGACGTGGATAATATAGCCGCGAGGACGTCCCCCATATTAGTGAGGACTAAGAACATGAGAGGGATGCCAAATAAAGCGTACAGCATGCACAAGTATTTCCCAAGTCTTGTCACAGGGTAAGTATGACCATAACCTGAAACCAAACACAACCAGAAAAGAAAAGAAAAACACCAATGTCAGCGTCGCTGCTGCTGCTGTTTGTCTTCCCACAACATTCCACTTAAAGAAAGGCAAATGAAATAAGCGCAGGATTTTTTTCCCATTAAGTCCGTACCGTTGCTTTTTTTAAACATGAAGCATTCAGTGTCTTTCAGATGCTAAGAAAAAACCACTTCAGACAACTGTCCAGGGCGAGGGGGCTGCCCCCACCATCTCAGCTGGGCCTCCCCCGGGCATGTCTGCCATCACACCAGCTCTTTCGGCGGAAGCTTGGCCTCAGAGACTCGGCTTCAGGGGCAGGGGGTTGCTCCACCCTTTTCCTGCTCCCCGTAGGGGTCCCCAAGTCATTGGCAAACTGAGCCTTGTGCTCTGCCAGCAGCCTAGACCC
Source organism: Lerista edwardsae (assembly GCA_029204185.1). Taxonomy (NCBI): domain Eukaryota; kingdom Metazoa; phylum Chordata; class Lepidosauria; order Squamata; family Scincidae; genus Lerista; species Lerista edwardsae. The sequence continues at coordinate 14,651,234 of JAJKFI010000002.1, forward strand.
TGCCTATCCTCATCCTCAGCCAGCCAGGGTTTAAAGGCTCCACTGCCCTAGGCCCCGCCCTCTCCCTCTGATTGCTCCAGTGCTCAGCCAACCCTTGCCACCCCCGTGGGTTGTTCCTCTCCTTGTCCCCCCTCCCTCCAGGTGTTTGCCTGCTGCGTGAGGCCCAGCTGTTGGCTGGAAGGGCTATTCTGGAGTTGCTGCCTTGCTCCCTAGGAGACCCTTCCAGCTGGAGATGAGGCCCTGGCTGGGCTCTGCAGCCCTGCCTGCAAGGCCACCTATCTGCGCAGGCCCGTTGCTCTAAGGCTGTCACCTACGTGACCTCAGGCTGTGCGCTGCTGTCGTTGTCTGCTGGCCCCTGTGGGCCAGGTGTGTTTGCCAAGGCCTGCTGTGCCAAGAAGCGGAAGTCCGTCCCTGGCCCATTTGCCCTGCCGTTGTCTTGCGGAGCCTGGAGCAGGGTGCCGAAGCCAGGTAAGGCGGGAGCTCAGAGGGATTCCGACAACAACTTTTACATGAAATTTCGCTTTCCCACTAAATGCAAAATGCACCATCTGTACTGACAGTAATGTAATGACTTACGTAATGTAATGTATTGAACTGATGGAATGACGATGGGGACATGACTGTCCATGGCTAACTAGTACAGCAGATTGGTGAAGAGCACCAATTTGCCCATTTCCACCATTCCTCCTTTTCTCATTTCCTGCATTCAGAAGAAGTGTACAGAGGAGGAGAGTTGTAGGCTGGAGTGTCAGAGTTACTCTAGCCCAGCCCTCTACTCCTCTCCACATTTTCTTAACCACTTTTTAAAAAATTCTTTTCCTTTTTTTCTTTAAGAATCCGGAATATGAAGACATTGCGGAACAGCTGCCACAGACACACCACTGGTTAAGGGAAGGTGGAATTTGTCATCCCAGTTCAGGAATTGGGATGGCTTGGTTTGAAAAGCTAAGAGCCCAATCGTCCCACACACACAGGTGAAGCCATGCCAAAAATAGGCACCCTGTATCCAGCGAGGGAGAGATTGTATCCAGGCTTCCAAGATGAACATTAATTTAAATCCCCTTACACCTCTGTAAGCTTCCCAACCTGCAGTGGATCCTTGGACCTGTGCTAGTGATTTTGCTAGTGCAAGTCTGAGAAGCAATAGTGGGCTGAGAGACTGCAGGAGAGACTGCAGAAATCCTAAACCCTCTTCTCAATGCAAATACCCCTGTCTTGCAATATGCAACTTAGGGCGCAATCCAAGAAGTGATGTTGTGCCGACGCTACGTGCTAGCATCAGTGCAACGTCACTAGCGCCAACGCAGGGCGCCAACTGGCTCTTGGGCCGATGCTAGCAGTGCTGTTTGCCAAGCTGCCTTACGCCAGCCGAACTCAGCTGGCACAAGGGCTGTTGGAAGGAGGGCGGGCGGGTGGGAGGGACAAACTGGGAGGGAGTTGGGTGGGCCGGTGGACGTGCCAGCCTGGGGAGGGGGTGGGGCTGGGATGCAACCTGCTATATAGTAGGCACAAAGCTGAGGAAACACATGGGGAGGCTGGAGCCCCTGGAGAGGCTCCCCAAAGCACCCAAGGTGCACTGGATATGGGGCAGGCCCGCAGGCCTTGCCATTCCAGTGCCACTTAGGATTGCGCTCTTAGGTGGCTCTTCCCCCCTTAAAGACTGACCATTAAAACCTGGTTACTTTTCTAAGAACCACAGGGTGACTTCTCTCTAGAGAAGGTTGTCTGTCTCTTGGTAATAGAGTGGTGCTACTTCAACTGATTGCACACTAACTTGCACCACTCCAATTCTGCTCGTATCACAGGAAGCTTTGACTCGTCTTCTCTCAAACTTTGGTGTAGAGCTCATGGCAGCAAGACATGGACTAGAGAGAACAGGGTGACTCCATTTTGTATACAACTAGAATGTGAGGACAGTCATTTGTGGTCAGATTTGTTGCTCGGCTTCCCAGGTTGTTGAACAAGAGGTATGGTGAGTAAACCAGAGGCTAACACAGGAAACCTTGAAAATATGCCCGCGTTCTTGCTATTCAGACACCTTTAGATTCCATTCCTAATTTTGCCTCCAGCTTGATGTGTGGCCTTTAAGCTCCTAATTCCCTTCCTTCTTATTTTTGCACCTGGTAGAAGTGCCCAGTAATATGGACTTCAGAGACAGGCTAGAGGTGAAAGTTAATTGCAGTAATTTAAATGTATGGGAAAAAATTTTTTGTTTCCTTTTTATCTCTTAATCATAGTCATCAAAAGGGCTTAAGCTGGACTCTGCATTCTTGGAAACAAGACAGTCCACCCAAATATGAGCAAACGTTGCCTGAGGTTACAGGCGACAATGGAAAAAAATACATTTCCTCTTTCAAATATCCTTGACTTCTCCAAAGAACCCTGAGCAAATAGATTCACTTGGCCTTCCCATACTGCATGGGATTTGATGGGACTTGCTTGGGTAAACCAGACAGAGCTATTTCCCTCATGAGCACCTTGTAGATTATTGGCCTTTGCTGTCTGGTCTGAATCGCACAGGTGGCTGGAGCAGGGAGAGAAATAGGAATGACAAGTGGATAACCCTACCTTGTGCGTTGTAGACTCAAGATGATGTTTTCATTCTTACCAGCCTTAGATGGTATAATCCTTATAGTGAAGGATTACAATGGCTGGCAACCACCAAACAGCCACCGCTGTATCCTGTGATGGATACAAGCAGGCTGGAGGTCTCCTCCAAATAGGACATTAGTACGCAGGGGCATAGCTAATGAAAGCGTAGCCCAGTGCAATGGGCAAAATGATGCCCCTAAAGTGATGTCACAACAGGAAGTGACATCACAGTTGTATTTCCATTTTCTCATTTTTTGGCGGAGAAGAAAGTGGAAATGAAGTGGGTCGCCCTGCTGTTGCTGCCTGCGTGATCATTGCTGCAGTGGCTTGCGGCACTGGTGCTGGAAGAGGTGGGTTGCTGCCAGGAAGAAAGGAATGGGAGCAACCCGTTGAAGCAACCTCCTGGGTGGGCAGGAGGCTGGGAAGAGGGCAGGCAGACATGGGGTGCAGGGCACACCTCTTCAGCTTGGCACCCCTCTCCTGTCCATGAAGCTGCTGCTTCAGTCAGCCTCATGATGAAGAGGAGGAGGCAGCAGTGGTAACAGCAGTGGTGCCGTGGCACACATACCCTCACTCATGCACAACCCACCCACCCCCCGAAAAGGAGAGGAAATGATTGGGGGGCGTATGCTGGCAGGAGGCAGATTTGTGCCATTCAGGACTGGCCCGGGATACATGGATACACAAAACTAAGAGGAAGCAGCAGCAAGAGCCAGGGCAGTGTGGGGGCTCTGGGTGGCTTTGGTTAGTCTTTAAAGTTGCATGGGACTTTTTTGGAATTGATATGGCAGTTTTCTTCCCAAATAGTAGACATAGAGCAGGGGTCAGGGAACTTTTTTACCTTTTACCCCAAAATATATTTAGATACGCCAACGTTACCCCCCCCCCCCAGAACAAAAGGAAAAAAATTACATATTGAAACCCATTGCTTTTTATTTGATTAATTAATGAGCTTAATTAATGCTATGTAAATATGAAGTTGTAAAGGGCGGAGCAAAACAAACAAACAAAACAAAACGGAGCCAGCCAGACAGCGACGGAACTGGAACGGGGGTAATGGATGGTCGCGCTGCCAAGA
>JAJKFI010000002.1:14656665-14708798 GCA_029204185.1 Lerista edwardsae
TATTATTATTATTATTATTATTATTATTATTATTATTATTATTATTAAAGAAATCATAACTGTGGTCTTATCCAAAGACAGTTCATCCTCCAATTGGGAGTAATTCAATTTTCCCCAAATAGGACCAATCAAGAAGGAAAAATTGTTGCCTTTAGGAGTGCAGTGTTATGCTGGGCCTTGGGGACTGGTAACAGAGATCAGCGCTAAAGGATGCCCAGAAGATGCACTGTTTTACCTGAACCATCTGACATCACAATATTCATTCAAGGCAATGCCCCCCCAAGCCAGTCCTGTGACAAATATACTGGGTCTTATCCACATCTTTCTCCTCATACACCAGGTGTGCTGGCCATATGGGAGCAGGACAAGAAATTCCTTTCCCAAAGAGACTTCCAAAATAAAAAAGCAAAGTGGTGGCAATTGCAGCAAATAAATGCGACCGTTTCTGCAGATGTTATACGTACCGGACAAATCCTTTGTGAGATTCCAAAGTTGCAGCATAAAAGTCCGGTAGGTCTCACTTTCATTGCTCTCTCGATTACCTTCAACATGAGAAAACATGAGAGCCCCCAGCAAAGCATAAATCACGAGGGACAAGATGAAGCAGGCATGAGGAAAGGCGACCCAAAACATCTGGGTGTAAGTCCTTTTCTTGTGTTGGGGAAGAGATGGTTCTGACGGCATTGTCTCAAAATGTTCTCTCCACAACGTCAGACAACCCGCTCAAGAACACAGTGAACAATTCAAGCCGCAACTCCAGGAAAACACCCTCTGCCCGCAAACAGGAGAATACTCCTTTTCAAGCCGAAAGAGCTCTCGATTTTATAACTGGAGTTATTACAATGCCCAAAGGAGCCTGGGTTGCCACTAATCATGTCTTAAAATGTATGTCTCTCAGATGATAATACATCACCCAGAGTAGCTATTGATTCCCTCCTCCGAGCTGTAATGCACACAAATGACCAGCGACTGCACACATCTCAAGTATTCCTCTGAAATTGAAAGGAGAGGGCTGTTTTTGTACTCTGGCTTTCTATGCCCTGCCCTTTGGCAACAGCAGAAATCATTTTTCCAGTAAGAGAAGGCAAACAGCAAAGTGTAGATAATGGGTGCTCGTATGCAGATAATCGATTCATATAAAATAAGGTACATTCCCTGAGGAGTGAAGATGTAACATCAAACTTCTCCAATAGAGCAACTATGGCTCTGTCATCATATGGAGTAATGGCTGTTTTCCAAGGACTTCAGTACAATTCTCACACCCTTTCTCACTACACCATCACCCCCACCCAGACATGTCATGTAGCGGGTACGCGGGAGTACGAGCGTACCCGTTCCTAGGATTAGGGCTGGCCCCGCCCATTCGCCCACCCACTCGTCGGCTCCGCCCCGCCCCCTGCAATGTTTGAATTGCCTGCACGTTTGAGTTGCCTGCACGTTCTAAGAGCCAGGCAGGCAGCGAAGTGAGGGAGACCGACAGCAGCAGCAGCATGAGCAGGTAGGCTGCCTGGGGCTCCCTCCTGAGGAGGCACGGCGGTTCCTGGGGGGGGGGATCGGTAGCCCACACGGCGGCCCCGGAGAAGGCCTGGGACTCCCGGGACTTCTCCCGGGCCACCGCGCGACCTACCGAGGAGGCGCAGCGGTTCCTGGGGGTGGTTCCTGGGTTCCGGCTATGACCTCACTTCCGGTGGGTGGGCCCCGACACAAGTGCCAATCAAAAGTGAGTACCTGTTGCTAAATCATTTAGATGCCATTACTGCCCCCACCCCCACCCAAACTACTTGGTTTGGACATTGTTTTTTGTACAGTTGCTCAATATCTTGCATGGGACTGGATTTGTAACCATTATGAAAAACATTTTCTATGAAAGGGATTAAGCAAAATCTGAATGCAGAGCCTAAGAGCAAAATCCTAACCTGGAGTTAGGCTTTGCTAACTAGGAGTTAGCAAAGTTGGGCCAGTACAAGGGCCACCGTAAAGTATGTTTGGACCACTCTCGGAGTCAGGGAGGATGGTGCAAGTCCCTAACTCAGTTTTCTTTTTCCTTTAACTGCTGGGCCTGCTGAACTGTTCTTGCTATTTATTTTACAACCTTATTAGCTTCATTCACAATTACAGACCCACTTGCTGATCTTCCAGTGTGGAGTCTCTTAGAACAGAGTGCAAAGGGACAACACTGCCTCCTTTAGGAACGTTCTGGGGGCCCACCCACTATGTCTCTTGGTTGCAGTAGGGTAGCTGAGAGCAGGTGCCCAAGGTGGGGTGCCGCTATGATGCTCCCACATCATCGACTCACCCCTGCACCTGCACTTTTTCAAATAGCAAAGTCGCACGCACAAGGTCCATTTCGTTCATTGTACTGCTCTGAAAAAAATATGTTAGCATTTTGGCGCCCCTTTAGGAACCTCACTAGTATCAGCTTTCCTCTTACCTCTCCAGTCACTAATCATTGCTAACTGTTCAATTAAGTTTTAGCCCCAGAACTACTGAAATGCATATGGAACTGCTCAGGATTATCAGTGAAAGCAGAAGTCATGATTGTTCAGTCAAATAGTAGGGGACACAAAAAGAGACAGACAAGGTCATCAGAATACAGAAAAGTAAAGGCATGCACAACAAGATAACCATTTAAGACCCCATAAGTACAGGCAGCATAATTAATATCACGTCTATTTTGATCTTCAGATTACTGAAGCATCCATTACTGAAACTTGTCCATTGCAACACTGTTCTCAGACAGCTAGTTGCAGCATTTGCCATATGCTGTTCCATCTCTGAGAAAATTAAGTCTTTGCTCCATTTAGGTGCAGTTGAGAATAGGGCTATAAAATTATGTGGTTGATCACAGATCCCCTGTTGCTTCCTGAGCTTGATTTGGAGGCAGACTGGCATTGCTGCCTTCTGGCTTCTAATACATATTGAACATGAGCGGCTGTGCCCCAGTTGCAGCAGTGTAGTGGCAAACTGAAAAGTCCTGCACATTTTCAAATAGCAAAGTCATGTGCACAAGGTCCATTTTGTTCATTAACAGAAATTTGTACTGCTCTAAAAAATATTCTTTGAAATGGGAAAAATACTGTGGACACACTCAATTTAGAAGGCAATCCTAATCTGGAGTTAGGCTGGCACAGTTAGGCCAGCAAAGTTTGGCTAGCACAAAGGACAATGCAAAGTATGTTTGGACCATTCTCGGAGTCAGAGAAGCAAAGACATGCACCATCCTCCCTGACTCCGAGAGTGGTCTAAATGCACTTTACAGTGGCCCTTTACAGTGGCACTTTACAGAGTCAGCTAAACTTTGCTGGCCTTACTCTGTCCAGGTTAGGATTGCACCTTCAATTAATCTGACAAGCACTGTTTAGAATGCATGCAGTTCCTCTCATTTTCTTGAATCAGAGAACTTCAGATTAGAAAACTCTTGGATACTGAAAGGCTTTTAGATAATCAATAGTAACTCTCTTTGCATTATTTTATCAATGAACTGATGTTTAGGTGCTCCATTATAATCAACTACTACTGTACTGTACTTCCAAGCATTAAGTGCTCAGATTTTAAAGTCTATGGTCACTGGAATTTTCTTTTCTCAAGCCAAGTTAGTTCCATCAAGGCTGGGGCTAGGTTGACAAAGGTCTCCGCTGGGCTCCCCTTGAGTATTCCCATTGGATGCTACCACTGCCACTGGTACTAAGGATTCCATAGTTAGGTTGGTGATGTTTGAACTGGGACTTTTGGGCACTCACTATTTCAAACTCTACACAAGAGTTTTCTAACTGGTGAGATATTGCCGTTTAATGTTCAATGTTCCTAATAGTGTGGCTTGTTGCAGATGTTCAATTGTTATCTTGCCAATGCCTTTATTGCCCAGATATTTCTTAAGGGATTTGGGGGTTATCCTTAGTGCCCTAATAGTTGTTTTCTTTCCCCGAAGACATTGCATTTCAATTTCATTGACTTTGTATTTTGTTATCTTTTCCCATTGTTTCTCCTCAGTTCAATTGTGTCCTGAAATGGCCACATCAATAAACAACACTTCTTTCTTCTCAAACACTGTGCAGTAGTAGTAGTAGTAGTAGTAGTAGTAGTAGTAGTAGTAGTAGTATGCTGTCCTCAGAATCTATTATGCTACCATATACCAAGCCTCACTCCAGCTGACTGGCAATAGATCTCCAGAGTTTCAGGCAGGGCTCTGTTCCAGCCATACCAGATGAGAGGGCTTGAACTGGAGCATTTCACATGCCAGTCATGTGCTCTACCACTGAACTAAAACCTCATCAGTGTGCTTGGTACTGCTTTATATTAATGCACAGTTAAGATATATTTCTAGCCAATAACCACACAACAGCATTTTATTTTATGTATATGGACATTGATTTTCATATCACATTTTCATCTCTTTTGCTCACTGCTACTTTGAAATATTAATGAAAGACTAATATTGAAATATTAGTGAAAGGAATATTTTAGGTTGTTAGGTGTACCTAATTAAATCATCATTCTATCAATAGAGTACTTTTCTTGACCATGTTGCTCGATGTACATTTATAGAACATTATGTGAATTCTAACCACACTTTTCTGTTGAAATGATTGACTACATTTCAGTAGATAGTCGGGCTTGATCTGCCCAACCAGATTCCCAATCTGTCTTTCAATGCCAAACCACAACATGGCTCAGCTCAATCCTAACCTGAAATTAGGCTGGCACAGTTAGGCCAGCAAAGTTTGGCTGGCTCAAGGGCCACCGTAAAGCACGTTTGGACCATTCTCGGAGTCAGGGAGGATGGTGCACGTTGTGTGCTGGCCTCTCTGACTATGAGAGTGGTCCAAACAAGGTTTACGGTCAGGCGCATTTCTAGGGTGTAGCAAGGGGTGGCAAGAGCCATGGGCGAAATTCACCAGGGGGTGCCGATGGCCCTTACCCCCCATGTGACACCCTAGAGGATGCCTGAGCGGTGGCCAAGGGAAGCTGTGTGCCCCCCCCCACTCACCAAGCGGTGGCCAGGAGACGCTGCGTCCCACCCCCAGAACCAGGGAGGCGCTGGTGTCTCCTGGCCGCCCTTCAGGCAAAATTGCCCGAGCGGTAGCCAGGAGAAGCCGCGCCTCCCCGCTCTACAAAAATGCCAAAGCAGCGGCCAGAAGCCGCATGCCTCTCCAGTTCGCAGAGCTGGAGAGACACGCGGCTTTGAGCAGCGGCCAGGAGATGCTGCGGCCCCCCTCCCAGCTCTACAAACTGGGGAGGCGCATGGCCGCTACCCGGGCAAAAGTGCCTCTGGTCCTTCTCCGCCCAGGTCTTCCCCTGCTCCCCGCGCGCTCCCTTCCCATTCCCCCCTCTCTCTCTCTTTCTCTGAATTAAGACCACAGAGATAAATAAAAAGCACACTTCCCTATGTCAATGTTTACAGAGGCTTTCTGTAGTTATACACGTGCGTTTGAGCATGCGCGGGGGAAAAGGAGGCTACGAGCCGCGCCGGGGATCAGGAGGGGTGATTCCAAAGTGGCTAGATCTCTGTGTGTGTTTGTGAGTCAGGCGCAGGGAGGGCAAGCTAAAAAGAGAAAATAGTGTCGCCCTCAGTATAGACGTTTATTTCTTGCCATCTTGAGGATCTACAAAGTGATCTCTGCTTGGTTTGTTTGGCGGAAGAATGGGAAGAAAGAGGGAAAGAAAGAGGACGGGGAGGGAAAGTGTTGTCCAGCAGTTTCTGCCTTGATATTCTTTGACTGAAAGTGGGAAGGGGCATCGTATTAACTTGCTTTCCAACCCTCCACATTTTGGAAGTTTGGAATCCATGATCGATGTCTTCTTGCAGCGCCGTTCTCCACGTGCAAAACACGGGGGGGGGGTGTATGCGTGTTAAGTTAAGCCATCTTCTCCCTCTCACCCTCCGGATCTCTCATGCTTGGAAGCAAATCGCTGCAGTCTTGCCCCCACCCCACCCCACCCCACCCCGCTCTATCCTTTGCTTGCGAAGGCTGGCATTTCAAACATGAGAATGGAACGCAGCGACTCTTTTTTCCAGGTTTCGGTGCTGCCCGCGTTGGATCTGAAACACCCGAGTTTCAAAAGTGTGGGAGGAAAGGAAAGCAGGGGGGGGGGTCAAGGCTGAAAGGGGAACGCAGAAGGAGGAAAGGGGCGCAATTTCATTGCTTGTCATGGGCGCCATTTCCACTGGAAACGCCTCTGTTTACAGTGTCCCTTGTGCTGGCCAAATTTTGCTGGCCTAACTGTGCCAGCCTAACTGCAGGTTACAACTGCACTCTCAAAGACTTTTATCTTAAAAACTGACTACCAGAACAATCCTATTCATTCCTTGCACTGCCAGAATTAGCGTTCCAGCTGTATAAAGTGCTTTACGGCTGTTGCGAAGAGTGACATGATGCCATTCAGCACAGCCAGGCCACCAGGTCACAAGTGGTGAGCAGCCATATCCTGTAATCCTTCAGGGCTGGTAAGTGTGCATGTGTGAGTGTGTGTGTGAGAGAGAGAGGGGGGGATAGGTGCAGGACAGAGACTGGAGTGGGGATGGGGTGGTATCAACAGTAGTTGCACTGCTGATATCCTATCTCCCTTCCTGGCCTTGATCTACTTTGTTGGGTCCACTTGGACTTGCACCAGCAAAATTGCTGGCACTGGACTGAGTACACTGAGCAGGATAGTGAAGGAACAAATGTTCTCTTACCCGGAGGAGCAGTGCTGTAACATGGGTGGAGCCCGAGGAGCAGCCACTCCAGGCGGAGTTCAAAGGGGGGGCGCAATTTTTGCAACTTCAAAAAGCAAATAACTTATGGCATTTTAAAAACTGCACCCCTTGTCCCCTCTGTATGACTTCTTTCGACCTGATTTTCCTGTTGTTTCCACCCTCGTTTCCACTCAAATGCCACCTTACTACTAACTGGAAGTGAAGGTGAATTGAAATGCCTTGTTTATTAAACTCTTTGTTGGAGAGCCTTCAAATAAGGAAATGAGTGGTGACGTGACATCATTGCTACTCCTGGTTTGTTAAGAGAGGCCTATAGAGAATGCAGCCACATGCTGGTGGTGAGTTTGGGGGAAAGCGGGGGAGGGCGCAAAATAATTTCTTGCCCCAGGCACATTTGTCATTAGTTATGGTTCTGCAGAGGAGACATCTGGGGCTGAACCCCCCTGCAGGATGCAGCACATGCTCCAGTGATGTAGCTGCATCAGCGGGATGGATTTAGGTAGGATTGGGCTGAAAGATACTTACGGGAATAATGAGGTTAACTGTGGAGATGCTGGCTTCTTGCAGAATAGTTTTCTTACCACAGGAAATGAGTGATCACTTGATATCTTTTTGATTTACCTGGCAGAAAGGGATCTTCAAATTCCCTGTAGCACCATTGTTTAATTTAATGCCTCTATAAATATTACTTTTAGGTCAATTATTGATGTGTCTTCTTGAAGAATGCCATTAAATCTGCTCAGTGTTGAAACACTGTGCATATCACTATGCTGGGTTTTTGCAAGAACATCTTAGAGTGCTGGAAGAGAATGATGATGGTGTGCCATCACTACACTTAGGAGGAAGCTGCCTTTCCTTCAGCCTGAGAAAGCAGACAATCCTATCAACGCTGTGTACATGGAGAGGATGTCCCTGCCCAAAACTGCTTAGATAAAGAGTTTCTGCACACAGACAGACAGAAGTTATAACAGCAGGAACATTCCCAATTCTAGGTATGTGACTCAGCAACCACATTAAAGGTCCAAAATCTTAGAGGTTCAGAAGTGCTTCCTAACTTAAGTACTTCACCAAGAGTCCATTAAACTAATATGTATGGTCCAGATGGCAGCTGATGCCTTTTTCTCGGTAAGGGAATGTGATATATGATGCATCATTAGCATCCTCCTCTTCCTCCTCCTCCTCCTCCTCATCATCATTATAGGACCAGTCATCAGGACACTTGGAACAATTACAAAAAACTGGAGAATTATTTTAGACAACTGCAGCTGACTGAAATAACACCATCAGATCTGGAAAACTGTGGTGGTTTTAGGAGCATCATGCATACTGCGCTGATCTCTAGTTGATACTTAGGTCAGTCTGAGACTTATATCAACACCAACTCAACGCCAGGCAATAATATTTTCAATCTTTTGTTTGTTGTGATATAAGCAATCCTGGATGCCCCTATGCTGATAAATTGGCTTGGGGGGAGGTTGGGGGGAGTGTGTGGGAATAGGCAGAATGAGGCAGGCAAGGGAAAGAATGGAGAGGATTGGGGCAGAGAAGGGGTGTGTCAAGGGTGAGACGTTATTGGTGGCAGCTGTTCTGCCAATATCCTATCTCCCTTCTCAGTCTTGATCCAACTCTCCAAGTCTACTCAGAGTTACTCCAGCTAAGGAACTGGTGTAGGTCTATGTAGATCTGTCATGGAAGCAGAAGCTTACCTCAAGGAGGCCTCCATGACTCCCCCCCCCTTTGCAGAGTGGGGAGTTCATTAGGATTGGACTATAAATAATCTGCCTCTCTGAAGGTTGCACTTCTCCTGCCACAATCACAGCAGATCCACATGTATCTGGAATTCGGGAGCAAGTGTGGAGTACCCAGGTGTATTGGAAAAGGCAGGAGATACCCCGAGGAGTTAAAGAATGGTATCAGCAATGGCCCCTTGTCCCAGATAAGCCAGGGATTATAGGGTTAACCCCCATGGTCTTTGCAAGCTTTGGGAGCACAGCTGTAGGATGATGAGGCCCCTGGCAATGAAGGGAGGTTAGCACAGGTGCAGACGGGTGTGGCTGATACTAGAGCCTGCTTAGCAACAGACACCGATTGGCTGGCCTCAGTATAAAATAGGAGGCAGGAGCTGGAGTAAAGAACCTGGGTGGGTGCTGAAGGATGGCACGTGTGGATGGATTAAGAAAGAAAGGGTGATTAGAACCTGGGTAGGTGCTGGATGGAAGCACCAGGTAGGTGCTGGATGGATGGAATGCTGGCTGGACTGGCTGCCTGAAGGACTGCTGGACAGACTGTGACTGAAGGACTGTTAAAGGACTGGAGAAGGTAAGGGTATTGTGGGGAATAACCATTGGGAATTGTATGGCTGCCACACCCCTGGAGCTACCAAGTAGAGGAGGCAGTTGTGGCTTGGGCAAACTGACTGCCTATTGTTTGTTGGTGGGGTTTGTTGGTGCTAGACTTAGGATAGTTTGGAGCTAAGCCGTTGATGAGGGCAGTCTGGAGGAGGCTGGCCAGCTGGTGATCCCAAGCAAAGCTGCTGGAAGAGAGGAGGCCCAGTGGGTAACTGAACCCTCTCCCTCTTACCTGTCTCTGAGGCTGCTCTGGAGGGGAGACTAATTAGCCTAGTGAGGGCATTGGAGCCCTTGAGGAGGCCCCGCAGGGAATTTGGCAGAACACAGGGAAGAATGAGTATCCAGGGAAGAATTAAGCATTATTGTCATAATGCTTAATAGAAATGAGCCAATTGCAACCATGCAATGAGACAGGAAAGGGAGGGGGGAAAGATAGAGGTGAGGTTCTGCCACTGTCTTCAGTCCAGTGAAGACCCTATCTTCACATTGAGGTGAAGATGTTCTACCACAGTGAGGTGGTAGAATTCCAGACTGTTCCACTTCATGTTGCAGGAGGGGCATCATATTTTTGAGTCCTCCCCCATGTAAAATGCATCGCATATAGTAAACCAGCAAATCAGAACAAGGTCTGCACTAAATGCCTCTGCCAATGTGATCATGGACTACATGCCATGAGGTTGTTCTGTTTGGGGAAGCTCTCTAAAATATGAATTCTAAAGTGGAATAGTCCAGAATTCTCCCACCACGCATCATATAATATGTAGGTTGGATCTCAAGAGTCCTCAGTCAAGCATTTTCTCCTACCCAATCACCAAAACTTACATATGAATGAGGACGCAATCCTAAACAGCATTGGACTGGCGAGGCCAACGGACCAGCACCATATCCGACGCTGTTTAGGAGAGGCTGGAGCCTCCCCACGGCAAGGGAGCGTGCGCTCCCTTGTGCTCCTTGGATCTGTGTGTGAAAGGCAAGCTCGAGAAGGGGCAGGACATTCACGGAGGCCAGGCAACAACCTGCCTTCCAAACCCACTATCTCTAAGGTTGCCTGGAGTACGAACAAATGTGATAGCGGTCTCTGGATTTAGCCAGCATCAGATTGTCTTCCCCACACAACACCAACGTACTCCAATCAGTTCAACCAACATAAAAATGTTTATTAAAAGGGTAAATATTCCCAAACTTGGCTACAGGGAATTGTCAGCAAATACAGTACAGAATACAAAACAACAAAAGGCTAGCTTAATTCTAACTTACAGACATTCAACACAGGCTGTCTTACAGGCCTTTCTTAGCTGGATGTTCTCGTTGCGCAACTCAGCATTATTTCCTCCTTAGTTCAATGCAACATGATGAGGCAGTCTCTATCCAGAAACTGACTAAAGAACCCAGAATCTTATCCTTCTATTATACCCAACTATCCCCTCCCCAGGTGTTCTCAATCCCTCTTCTGGTTAGTGTCAGGCTCGTTTCATCCCAGATTTACAACAGCTGCTTGGCATTTTTAGGGCGGCCAACTGGCCACAACAACCTTGAAGGTTTACTCCCTTCCTATTCTCACCCTCACTGATAACAACCTTCCTGGCGCCAATTAGGTTTTACAATCACCTCTTTCTCACAGCAAGCAGCTCGCCTGGCATTTGGCCTGGGACCATTCCCAGAGCTCCCAGAATCCTTCACAACTCCCAAAATCCTTCACACTGTGCCCACTAAAGAGTGGGTACAGATCCGAGGAGACTGCATGACCTGAATCAGGGCCTCGCAGCCTCGGTGACAGGCTTAGAATGTGGCCGTACGGCCATCTCCCAAGCCTGCCCTGGTCCCGCCTCCCACTAATCCCCATCCAGATACGGGACAGAAAATCCCTCGTGCTGGCCAGCTTCGGATGACACAAGAGAAGCGCTGTGCGGGCGCAACAGAACCGGCATTGCCAGCTGCGCCGGTCCTGTTGCTTTAGCGCCAATGCGGGAGTGCTGCTGGACACTCCTGTGTCGGCACTAATGGTGGAGCACTGACACAACGACGTTGCGTCAGCGCTCCACACCCTCTAGGATTGCACTGTGAATTTTAAGGGCTCTAATTTTTTGATTGAGTGGACCACTTCTGCTACCTCATTTTTTGAATATGAATATCAGGCAGAAGGTGGTAACAAAAAAACCATCACTTTATTGGCTTTCAGGCAAGGCCACCTCTGATGATGGAAAATGGGGTCAAAGAGCTATGGAAGCAGCAGTCCAAAAGCAATGGCTTGCAGTGCCTCAACATTCCCATCACTATATTTTTATCCCACCACCACCATAAGATCCTCACAACAAACCTTTGAGGTAAGTTAGATTGACAGATGATGACTGGTTGAAAGCCACACAATGAACTTCATGGGCATGTGGGGAGTTGAACCTGGATTTCCTCAGTCCTAACTCAACAATCTAACCCAGTGGTTCCCAAAGTTTTTCAACTGGCAGCTCCCTTGACCTACTGGGCCATTGACCACAGCTCCTCATTGGGGCTACAGTCCTTCACATTGTGTAGGGTGGCAGGTTTTTCATGAGTATTCCGTGGCTCCCCTGGCTGGTTTCCGTGGCTCCCTGGAGAGCCACGGGCCACAGTTAGGCAATTACTTCTCCCACTACTACACTGTACTGATTTGTATGATATGGCATGATTCTGGGTTTCATAGCTGCACACTGCTGTCTTATGTGTTCATTGGGCATCACAGAATTTAGTCATAAATCCCCAGATCAGTGTAGATCTGGCCTCAGAGAGTCCATCAGCTTTATATATAAATTCTGATTGATCTGGGAATTGTGCAACAGTTGTACAGGAGAAAAATCAACCCTGTTGGCAGTTTCTGTAAGGCATTTCTTTGCTGCATTACACAGAAGGCAGTATCATCAAATGGTTATGCAAACAAAGGTGACGAACTCAGCAGGCCGTTCCATTAGAGAGTCATTTCATCCACCTGCCTGCACCATCATTATTTTGTTTAATAATTTTGGGCTGAGAGCTCTTCTGAAGCATATTACAAGTAACATCACCCAATGGGCCATTCCATTTGAGCAATGGACATATTTTTGCTAGCAATGGCCAGCCTGTGGCAGACTCCAGGCCAATATTGAACTTATTTGCACCCAGGAATCCCCAGCGCTGGGTGGTGTAAAAGAAACAAGGGCTAAGAGGTAATATTGATTAACAATTACCAGCCAAATGGTGGTGTGTTCTTTTTCCATGTTGTCTAATCGATTGGTTCACTCTAACCTTTATATTACAATCTAAAATTAATACAAGGACATCCACCAGGGCTGGATTATCCATTATGCTAGTTACTTAGCAGAATAGGGCAGCACTTCCAAGTGGTCCTTGATATCGCCTAGAGTTCTGAAATGTGAAAAAGACACACTTCTGCTTCCTCCACACAAGATTATTTTAAAATTCAGTGCTACTAAGGGGCAAACAGTCCAGCCATCTTCATAAAACAGGTTATTGGTAGTTTTCCCATCCGTATAACCGCATACCTGCCCATCAAGAATGTTCCACACTTTTTATAGACTTCCTAAAAACAGTTACACTTTAATTGTCAGAAAAAAGTAGTATGTAAGCAACCTATTTTTTATTAACTTGCTAAAAGTGCCCACAAGAGGGCAGTCGAGGAGCACACGATTGGTTCAAACAGAATTTAGGGGAAATGAAAATGCTTAACTCAAAAGGTGACACTTCCATAAAGTTCCACCATTACCATTGTGAAGTTGGGTTGACTTGAGTCAATTTCCCTGATACCTTCCTTTAACATGTGTTGATTCTGGTAGACATATTAGCAAATTCAGGTTGCTGGAAGAAGCTGCATTGCCTTTTTGCAAACATTGTTTTGCTTAAAATAAGGTCAAGTAAAAATGTATCAAGCTGGATACTTGCAGTGAAGGTCAAAAACACTTGGGTTCGTTTTCCAAATATGCCCTTTCTGCGGAAGAGAGGGATTTGGCCACTGTGATGCGTAAGCTGGGAACATTTAGATGACCATAATTTGCTCTACAAGGGGCTACTCTTGAAAACAATTCAGGAATTTCAGTTAGCACAAAAACACAGCGGGCAAGCAGATTACTGGTGCTGCCTATAGTGAATATATAACATCAGATCTTCATAAGCTTCATTGGCTGGGCCGTCATTTCTGGGCCAAATTGAAGGTGCGTTGTATCGCATTTTAGCAGGCAAATAGCAACCAGCCCCAGGGCTTATCCCTAACCAACTTTCTAGCACGGGGGGGGGGGGGTAAGGTAGCTCCAAGGTAAGGGAACAAACATTCCCTTACCTTGAGGAGGCCTCTGTGACTGCTGCCCAAATGGAGAATGCAGCACATGCCCCATTGGAACAGATATGGCAGTGCTGGAAAGTTGGTTAGGATTGCTCTCTTAGAGCACAATCCTAACTTGAGTTAGGCCAGCACAGTTAAGACAGCAAAGTTTGGCTGGCACAAGGGCCACCATAAAGCACATTTGGACCACTCTGAGTTGAGGGGGATGGCACACATCTGTGTTTTGGCCTCTCTGACTCAAACATACTTTACGGTGTCCCTTGTGCCAGCCAAACCGTGCTGGCCTAACTCCAGGTTAGGACTGAGCTCTGTGTTATTTTAAAAAATGCCATCACAGCCAAATTTATTCAAGGGGAGAAAAGGAGCAGAAAAATATTGCTAGATAAACCTCTGGGAAGGGAGTTCCACATGTTAACACTATTTTTAAAAAACAAAGCCACCCAGGTTCTTATCAACCTAACTTCTGTAAAAGTTGGAAACCAAAGCAGGGTGTTCACGTCGATTGACGGGTAGGCGAGAGTGCTCAGCCAGGCCTAACCCTGGGACTCTGGCCTGGGGCTATGTCTTTCTGTGCCAAGAAAGGAAAATTTGAGAAAGTCTGTAATTCAAATTTGTGTCAGGAAAAGATGTCTCAAAATATAAATGGATGAAAGATAGCTTGCTTCAGATCCAAAGGCCGTTTTCACTCAGTTAAAAAGGCTAAAGTAAGGTGGTAAGGCCAGTGCTGTAACATGGGTGGAGCCCTCGGAGCAGCCGTTCCAGGTAGAGTTCAAAGGGAGTTCAAAAGGGGGGGCAACATAAAAAAAATTGCAACATCAAAAAGCACATAACTTATGGTATTTTGAAAATTGCACCTCTTGTTCCCTCTGTATGACTTCTTTCGACCTGATGTTCCTGTTTCCACCCTCATTTCTACTTAAATGGCTCCTTACTACACCTGGGGGAACCGGAAGTGAGGGTGAATTGAAATGCCTTGTTCATTAAACTCTTTGTTGGAGAGCCTCCATGACATCATCACAACACCCAGTTTGTTAAGAGCAGCGTGGAGAGAATGCAGCCACATACTGGTGGTCAGTTTAGGAAAAAGGGGGGGTGCAAAATATGTTCTTGCTCCAGGTCATCTCTCCCTCCCCCTCTCTCCCTCTCCATTAGCTCCTGCGTTTCACGGGCTGAGGGGCCTCAGCATGCTGTGGTTCTCCAGGCTGACATCTTCTCACGATTAGCTTGTGAGTGTTGGCAGCTAATGGATGGGACCTCCAGCATTTGAAGGTCAGGTACTGCAAGAGATGAGGACCTGCAAAGGCCATCCCACCATCGTATTCTACTTATGGCTGTATACTTTTTGAGAGACTATACACACAGGGCTTATTGCAAATGACATGTTTCACATTTTCAGGCAAATACTATTTGTAATACATTCTCCATTGTTAATTGCTGAAATATTAAACATTAACAATGTTGGACTGATAATGTCTGTACTGCTATTTTTAGTATAATTATTTTAAAATTATCACAGGCAAGCATAGAATGTAATAACTAGAAAAGTATATCAGATTCAAAGGGAGTCATATGTCCATTATTAATCCAGAGCTAATGAATGGGAGTGCATCAACTGGACAAGTTTCTCAAGTCCAAACTCCTACCACTACCTGTTGCTAGCAAATGTTCACTGCTGTCCTTGATAGCACAATTCTACACATCCCTACTCAGAAGTAAGTCCCATTATTCTCAATGGGGCTTACTCTCAGGAAAGTGTGTATAGGATTGCAGCCTTAATTAGATATTATGAATATAATGATCTAGGCCATCTAATGATGGCAAACCTTTTAGGCTCAGCATATCAATAATTTAGAAAATCCCTACGTTTGCTGGCATGTCACCCCCTTCCCTCCCAAACAAAAGAGAACCAATAATGGGCAATAACACTAACCCCTGCTAAGTGGGCAAGAGGCACTTTTCCAAGTGGTGTTCCTCTTGTGTTTAGCATTGGGAGAGTAATTGTCCCTCTTCACCCCTGCACAGTGTCTTTTCTAGTGGCTGTTGCTGGTGGTGTCCTGCATTTTTCTGGATTGTGAGCCCTTTTGGGACAGGTGGCCATTTAACATTATTATTTTTATTATTATTATTTGTCTGTAAACAACTTTGTGAACTTGTGTTGAAAAGCCGTATATAAATACTGTTTGACTGACACTAATTTACATATTCATTTAGAAATAAACAGTCCAATCGTTGTGATGCTATATGTTATATAAAGCAACATTGAATAATTACAAAAATGAAATAGGAGTAAAATAAACACAGAGCGCAATCCTAAACTGAGTTAGGCTGGAATAAACTAAGCCAGCAAAGTTTGGCCAGCACAGACATGAGCTATCCTCCCTGATTCCAAGAGTAGTCCAAACATGCTTTATAGTGACCCTTGTGCTGGCCAAACTTTGCTGGCTTAGTTTATGCCGGCCTAACTCCAGTTTAGGATTGCGCTCTCAGTTGTTCTCAGGTATTGGTGAATGCTGGCATGGTGGGCCACCTTTGACACGCATGTCATAGATTTGCCATCTACACCAGGGGTCTCCAAACTTCTCAGTACGAGGGCTGCATTGTACATTTTCCCAGTCCAAAAAAGAAATCAGTTTTATAAATGAATGAATACATTTTATTTGAATCTTTTTTTGTAATCAGCAGGATATAATTCAGAACAAAAGAGAAATGTGACAACTACCATGTCGTGCTTAAACAGAGAAAGGATATATAATGAATAAAAATGTCACAAACATTAGCAAATGCTCTGACAAAAGAAGTTGCTGCAAACCAGATAACATCTTGCGGTGGGCCAGACTTGGCCCCTGGGCCATAGTTTCGAGACCTCTGAGCTATATATAGCTATATACATCAATGGTTATATTCACAAGAAAACAGGGGCTTTCTGATAGTTGGCAAGGAGATGTTCTTTCTTGCTTTGCCAGGTGTTCTGCCCGGGGGTCCCTGCTGCCCACTGTAGCCTGGGTAGTTTCCCCTTTAAACAGCGTTGGTGCAGCAGAGGAGCAAACATACCTAGGGCTCACCTTCTCAGTTTTCCTGTTCAGTGGCCGCAATCGCACCAGGCCACAGTAGTTGGACACCAAAACCCCAAGTCAGAGTCCAGTAGTCAGTGATGTCATTCAGGGGGAACGGACCAGAACGGGCGTTCCGGATCCTAACGGCCTCCGTGGCTGGTTCCGGGTTCCCAACAAGTGCCAATCAAAAGTGAGTTCCTGTTCCTAAATCATTTGAATGACACCACTGCCAGTAGTCCACAAGCCGGTCCTAGGGTCGATAAGCCAAATCAAGTCCGTAAGCCAGTCCAAAGGTCAGGTGCCAAGAGAAGTCTGTAAGCCAGTCCAAAGGATCAGTAAGCCAAGACGGGTTCAAATCCAGGTTACACCATGCCAGTCCGTTATCCAAGCTCATAGTCAATAGTTCCTTCAGGTTTTTCAGTTCTCTCCCGCTCTTCTCACACCTTCCCTTCCTTCAGGTGCTCCTTATATCCTGTCTGTGAGCTCCTAAGGGGCTACACCTGTGCAGCCCAGCCTCTACTACTCCCCTGGGGTAGATCCTGCAACTACTTACACCAAGGGTCACTGCTGGCACCAGTCACTGCCTCCTTGGGGTGATCCTCCACAGTTTCCGATACACCAGGCTAGCCAAACTCCACTGGGGCTAGAGTTTCTCCTATTAGATAGATTAAGCTAAAGCTAGATGATTTATCTCATTGTTCTTATTTGTATCGTGTTTGTCTCAGTTGGGCAGGCATTGTGCAGAGCAAGTTGGCGTCCAATCTAGGAAGCAAAATGTTCAGAAGTGCTGGAGAAAAGGCTCCAATTGTTCAAGCAGCATGCTGATCGCTCCGCCACTCATATTATTAAATTCTAATTATAGCTTGTTGGTCCCTAAGACAAGGTTTATTGGTAAATGTATACAGTTTGCCAAGGCTTGCATGTTTTATTGCTGACCCTGTTGATGCTTAATAAAAAAGAAAAAAAAGCATCATGTTTATATGCATAGGCAGGACCATGCAAGATTCAGGGTGCAATTCTAACCAACTTTCCATCACTGACATAGCCATTCCAATGGGGCATGTGTTGCATCCTGCAATGGAGCAGTAGTCACGGAGGCCTCCTCAGTGAGGGAATGTTTGTTCTCTTATCCCAGAGCTGCATTTTCCTTACCTCAGTGCTGGAAAGTTGGTCAGGATTGCGCCCTCAAGCATTTTGTTTCATATATTGAATTTGCCCTTGAAAGATCAGGACTAGAATAAAGAGTCTAGGACGTGTGTGTGTGTGTGTGTGTGTGTGAGTGAGAGAGAGAGAGAGAGAGAGAGAGAGAGAGAGAGAGAGAGAGAGAGATATTAGCCAGCAAGGGTGAAAGTGCCCCTTAATTGCCTCCTTCCCTTCTCCAAGTCTATGTTTGTTTAGAACTGAGGGTGATATGAGAATGGAAGAGGAATCTGGGGCTGATTAGAAGAACCCAAAGCATGTCTGTCTTCCTATTGTCGTCCCTTGCAAGACTGGCCCAAGACCTTCCAGGGTCTGAAGCAGCACATTGAATGCCACTTTGATGGTCTCCTCTTCCTATTCTCTGGATTACAAACGGAAGAGGGGAACAGAAGACGCAGTGTGGAGAGGAAAGGAGACGTCACACTTTCTCAATTCTGCTCAACTCTTCCACATGTTGACTTTTGCTCAGTCCCCCTATTCCTTTTCAAACTCAGGATGGGAGAAGTGAAAGAGAGGTGGGCAGGCGTCCCGAGCTCACCCTAGCCTGGGTTACCGGCCTCAGCTAGCCTCACGGATGGGGTCAGCTCCAGAGACATACCTAGAGGGAGATCACAGCACCAAATATTGCAAAGCAGCCACTCCCACTCTTCTTTGGAGCCATTTGGAGCCGACATAGCCTCTGTTTGGCTCTAGCTGCTGGGAATGGCCCCAAAGAGGAAGGGGAGCAGTTGCTTGCAAAACATAGTGCTGTGACCCATCTCTAGATACACGTCTGGGTGGCTCTGCTTTTATTATACACTGAACTGAGCCAATTTGGCCACAGGTAACGTATTTCAGGAGACTGGGGAAAATATTATCACTGCCCATGAATCACGAGTGGTGATGGTGTTGTTTTTAATGATTCAACAGATAATGCTTCAGATAACCATCACCAATCCTAGGCATGCCTACTCATAAGTTCCATAGTGTTCAATGGAGGGCTTCTTCCCAGGAACTGGTGTGTACAGTAGGATTGCAGGCAGCCCAAATCTATCCTGGCTGATTTAACCAGTCACAATGAGCAAGCCTTGTGTGGGCAGGAAATGGAACAGTTGCCCTCAAGGAGCTTGTCACCATCTTTAGGAGATAACTGAAATGGTCTCTCATCAGGAGAACTGAAGCTGCAGCCTAGATAGGGAAGCCACACCCTGTGCGAGGTGCTCAACTTCTGGCTGCCTCAGCAGTCATTTCTTGGCTGGTTATTTCCTAGGAAATTTAGAGATTCAGCAGCGGAGGGATAGTCCTAACATTCAAGGGGAACTTGTAATATCATTGTCATTTCCAGGCATCCTGCATGTATTATTGAGAACCAGGAGGAACAGGAGACATCATTGGCAGTCTAGGAGGACATCTCACCTGTGTCCCAACAGATTGTCATTCCAAAAAGTGGGTCCCAGTGCTAAAATGTTTGAGAACCACTCTTCTAGTGAATTTGAAGTGCATTATAATCCACTTTACGAATTTAATTTTGCTGGCAGGATCTAAATATTTCAGTATTTTATATGATATAAGTATTCAAAAAAAAGAACCATTAAAAAATTTTTTTAGAACCTTGGTCAAATAGTAGCTTCAGGTGCCACCCAGTTGGCAAGCACTATTTTATAGTGTCCTTCCTGCAAATAAAATCCTGCTGCTGAGGAAGTGGGCTTCAATCCATAAAAGTTCATGCCACTCTAGATTTTTTAGTCTTTAAGATGCTACAAGTGTCTTTGTTCTAAGTGGTTGAGCCTGGTACAAATCTGTACTTGACTGAGGGTGCAATCCTAACCTGGAGTTAGGCCGGCACAGTTAGGCCAGCAAAGTTGGGCCAGCACAAGGGCCACTGTAAAGTATGTTTGGACCACTCTTGGAGTCAGAGAGGCCAGCACAAAGATGTGCGCCATCCTCCCTGACTCCGAGAGTGGTCCAAATGCACTTTATGGTGGCCCTTGTGCCAGCCAAACTTTGCAGGCCTAACTATGCCAGCCTACAGGTTAGGATTGCGCCCTGTCAGTACTCAAAACACTTAGTGAATCAGGATTTTTGTGGAGATAAATTGCACGTGAATTGTAAAACACTTTGGTGTGTATCAATTTAGCCACAAGAGGGCATCTGATCTCTTTCAGGACTGTGCAATAAGAGCTTAATCTGAGCAACTGACCAGGATACAGTCAAGCAGGAGATGAAGAAAGTGCAAACAGTTCCTCTGCAATGTTATTATGTTGCATCCAAGTGACTGCATCCAAATTTCTATCCAAGAATGATGGGCAACTGTGATATCCCACTACCTTGAGAATACAGCACTAAGGCAGAACATTCTGCAAACTAGGTGCATTTCATTTTCATGAGTGAACAGCCCAAAGGAAAAGAGTTTTGGCAGGGCAGAGGTGATCAGACTTGTTAATGTGAGGAGCAGAATGAAAGACTTCGAAATACTGTGAGGAACCTGAAAGTAACATTTTCTGTTAAAGGTTTAAAAAAAAAGACACAAAGAAAGACAACAAAATTATAGGGAACTGCATAGATAGAGTTTAACTACTGTTATAAGCCCATAAAAAACATTCTACAAATCCCATTAGTGTGATGAAGGTGTCAAGCTAACCAGACAGCTGTGATTATATTGAATATTGCTGTTCATCTAGGTCAGTGGTTCCCAATCTGGGGGTCATGACCCTCCAAGGCAACTGAAACCACTGCATTCCCCCTTAAGGGAAGTGGTGACAGTGGTGATGGTGAGACAGTGGTGACTGCACTTCAGGAATATTGCAGCTGCCAATAAAAAGGGGTGATCACTTACCAGGTGGTCTTGCCAGACCTCGGGGGTGGGGGGTACACAGGGCCTGCAGCCCCATCTGTAGGCCTCCCTATACCTCAGAACAGCTCCCATCAGGAACTAGGAGAAGATCGCTGTTTGCTCTGAACACATAAACTGGGCAAGCAATATGTAAAAAAATAGCAAGAATTCATTTAATAGGAGTAAACATGAAAAAGGGGGAAAGGTTTATGGTAAAGGCAGACCAAAACAAACATTTGCAACTGAAGAAAACAGACCTTTGACTTAGAGTTAGAAATGAAAATTCAAAACTTGACAAGACTGACCTGGGAATAAGCCTTGGCTAATAAGGTACCATTACTTAGGTAAAGGTTTCCCCACGACCGAATGGTCTAGTCGTGACCGACTGTTTCAAAGCCGGCGTAGAGCCGGCGTTTTGTCCGAGGACAAGATTCCGTGGTCATGTGGCCAGCATGTGACCATTACTTACTTTGATGCAATGTCCTGGTTCATCTCCAGGTGGAGCCAGAGGGGTGTCAGTAATGACAGGGCCATGTTTGACAGTACTTTAATGATATGAAGACATACCCGGATGCAAATAAGCTAGCATCTTTTATGGATGCTGCCCAGCCCCTACTGTTCTGATTGGTCTATCCCCAGGCAGTACATCATAGCTTGGCCCATTGAACCTCCCTTTATGGAACACAGGGAGCTGCTTTACACCCCCAATGTCCCCACACTGAGTCACTTTGGACCAAAATGTGAGGAATTAGATGATTGGTTCATCTAGCTCAGTATTGTTGGCAATAATTGACATGGACTCTCCAGGGTTTCAGAAAGAATTTTTTCTCTGTCCTATCCTGAAGATGCCAGAGATGGAATCTGAGACCTTCTGCATTTTTAATGTGTAGTACATGTTGTTATTTACAGCTCTGATCTGGTGTTTAAGTGTTGTTGTTTAAAAAAAAAGAAAGTTTGCAAGCCTGAACATGTGCACTTGAAAGGATGAAAGTCCAATAAAAATCAGGGCTGAACAGAAAAGCCCCAATCTGCAAGAGAGTTAAGTGCACTTAAGCCCATTGATTCCAATGGATCTAAGTGTACTTAGCTGTCTCTTGGATTGTGCCCTTAATGCATTTTGCCAGGAAGAAAAAGAAAGGGACAGTATTACAAAAGAGGAAAAAATGTGGGTACAATTCCAGTACAAAGAGGTACTTATCCCTCTTTGGTATATGTGCAGGCAGTGCACCAGGACGGTCTAAGATATGAGAGATCTGTGTGTGTTTCCCATAGTCACATCAAGCAACCCTCCAATATTCGTGATCAAGTTATAGGAGCACTGAGAAGGAGGGAAAAGAGAAACAAGGCTCTATTGAACTCTGTGGGCTTCCTCGATGTATGGTTACTGCAACCATTTGGAACAAAATCATAGCCCATGTGTGACGGTGTACAACTTTTTTCAGTTCCATAGGACCAAGCCTACAGGGAGAAAACAAAGACAGGAAGCAGTATAAAACAGCAACTTTTTACATCATGATGCTTTGGCCCCAATCCTATCCCCTGCCAACAGCACCAATGCCAAAAGGGTGCACGCTACGTCCATGTTTGAGCCCTCAGGCCATCTATGGGTCTATTTTAGTGGCGCATGCCCAAGGAGGGAAAGGGGCAAAGAGGCTTTTGAGTGAATAAGATACGGTGTGTGCCTTATCTACTTCTCTCTCCCCCTCCCCACCCTTCGGATACTCAGTTCCACCCCTTCTCTGCCCACAATCTGCCCCAATGCCAGCTTACCTGCTCTGGAGCATGTTGCCAGCTGTGGCAGTGAGCTGCTGCCAACTGGTGTTTGCAGTGGCAGTTCCAAAATGGCAGCTGACAGCCCACTATGTGTGCCCCTGTATGGCCTGTGTGACAACAGTGGAACTCCAATCTGCAATTGTAACTAGCACGGCTCCTTTTGGTGACCAGTTCCCTGAAGACTGTTGCTGCAAGTACTGTATTGTACATGCTTGTTTTTAAAGTGGAGTGGATAAAGTTAATCTGTTATCAGTTTTATACAGTAAAGAAGGCACTTCCACAAGAACACAAACCAGCTGGAAAGCAGTAAAATAAATACAGGTGAGCTCAACATCCATAGACCCCGTATCCACTGTTTCAATTATCCACTGATCGGGGGGGATACCTTCATTTTAATCTGGGTTGCTAAAAAATCCTTCTTGCTTGGAGGGGGCAGGAGAGAACCTTAACATAGGATTCCTTCTTCAGTTTCAGGTATCCACATGGGTGCCAGGAAACTATCCCCAATGGATACTGGTGCACACCTATACAGATCTGGATGTGTAATGACTGTTACCCAGCATATACAATGACTCTTTCTAGGGACAGTGTCTGAGCCCACACACTGAGTGGACCAAAATGTGAAGATCAAGTGACATGACAATTCTGATTCCGGACATGATTCCCATTGTTTTTAAAGCAGCTGTAGGGGGCCCCATCCTGGATCAGGTCTTTAGGAAAGGGAAATTCAACTTCTTCGTGCACCTTTTCTCCTGAACTAAAAAACTTCCCCCAATCCCAGAATCTGCTATTTGCCTTTTGGGGGAATAGGCTGAACAGACCTGTATGTTTCTCCTTGAAAGGTAAATGGCAGCTTTTTGGGGGGGGAGGGGGGATTAATGGGAAATGATGCAGGTGGAAATGTTAGCCCCCCTTTCCCAATATCAGAGCCCTGATTCAAACCCCTCTCCTTCTGAGCCCCTTTTCTTTTTTTTAAAGGAGATGCTGTTCACAAATCTCCTGAATCAAGCCTAGTGTGACTCACTGTCTATGCCTTTCCAGGGACCTTCCCTGCAAAGATCCTCCATAAAAGCAGAAGTAAAGACATGAGGCAACAGCTCACTGTACAAACATAAGCAACCTAGATGTTACTTGCAGGCACATGACTGGAGTTAGCATGCTTGCTTTTCAGTCAGTAAATAACCACCAGATGGAGGCCCCTGTGGAACAAAAGTGAAGACGCTACATTCGTAATCATCATGCCTCTCCGTCTCCATCTCATGCCGCACTTGGTTTCCAACAGCGGCGACCAAAAATGCATCTGGAAAACTTACAAACAGGATACAAATGCAACAATGCCCCTCCCCCTGGCAATGTTTTCCCCAGAATCTAGTATTCAGAGGCATTCAAATACTATTTCCAGCATCAATTGGGCAAATTGGGCAAATGCCCTCACAGCATGTCTACAGTACAGACTTAGAGCCCAATCCTATCCAAGCACTGATGCACTGATGCACTGATGCCCAGTGCATCAGTACATCACTGATGCAGCACTGATGCAGCCATACTGATGGGGTGTGCACCACATCCTGCAGTGGGGATGCAGCCAGGGAGACCTCAAGGTAGGGGAACATTTGTTAACTTTACCTTGAGGATGCATTGTGGCTACACCGGCGATGGAAAGTTGGATAGGATTGGGCCCTAAAACTGATGTTATTGTTGTGGCTCCCTGCCCAAGGGTTTTTGTGGGCATTATAGCTCTACCAAGAGCTGGGATTGAGGGGAAAGACAGCAGGAAATCATCCGCCTTCTCTACAGAACATCCCAGGTTCAGTCTCCAGCAAGGGCAGAGAAATTTCCTTGCCAACAATACCGAGCTAGATGAACTACAGATCCGGCTCCATGTAAAGCAGATTATGGGGAGGCCTCTTCTAGGCAGTAGCATTACCAGGGGGTGTGAGGGGTGTCTGGGGGTTTATCAAACTGGGGCAAGAGAAAATGAATCTGTTGGGGGGGGGGAGGAGGCAAACTTCGTCTCTCATATTAGATTTCTGGAAGGAACATACTTTGCAGCAAGCAATGGGCACGAGCCCAACAGGAACGGCTGTGCCAGTGATGGCGAACCTATGACACTGGTGCTCCATGAGGGCTCGAGGGCAGTGGTGAAATTCAGCCAGTTCTCACCAGTTCTGCAGAACCGGTTGCTAATTTTAGGTTGGGAGAGGAAGAAAGGCAGCGGATGGCCCTGAAGGCCGCCCTGAAGGACACAGAACCGGTTGTTAATTTATTTGAATCCCACCACTGCTCGAGGGGTTTCGCTTCCGGCGGCTACAGATCCCAAGGCCCTGAAAAGGAAGTCGGCGGGAGAGGGGCCTCTGCAGGCGATCTCCCTCCAACGATTTGCTTTTCAGACGGGCTTCCGCGCAAGGAAAGGCGAGAAGACGACCCGACTGGAGCGGCAGGGAAAGGCCGGCGGTGGGGTCTTAGTGGGCCCCTTCCGTTCCAGCATCAGCTGTGCCGTTTTGATCGCCCCCTTCAAAGTAGCTTCGTGGGAGGAAACTGCGCGCTTCGCTTCCGCGGCGCATCCAGGGCAGACCGAGAGAGGAAAGGAGATCGCAAGCGGCGTCGGTGGCCCACCCACGTGTGGCTCGCTCGCGTTCCCCACGGGAAGGACTGGGGCGGTTTCTTGACCGGCTTTCGTTTTCTTCTTCCGGCTGAACACTCCCAGAGAGCCCGCAAGTCGCTCCCTGCGCAAAGAGGAGGAAGAGTTTTGCTCTCCAGAGGCTGTTTGCTGCCGTCCGACTTGGAGGGCGCCTCCTGCCCTGCGGTCACAGCTGCACAGAAGAGAGCGAAGCGTTGAGCTTCACACGTTTCCTGCGAAGGAAACCGCTCTGCCATTCCACACGGAAGATCGTCTCTAGGGTGGAGTCATACATGCATGTACGTACATGGCTTTTCTCAACACTTGACTCGCAACTAAACGTGTGAACTTGACTCTATCGACCAACACACTGATGTTTGAGGCGACGTGAAAGTACGTTGCGGGGTGATTGATTGAGCCTGGGGGGGCTCCATTCATACTTGCAAGCCATCCTTTGAAGCTGTGGTCGTCAAAGAAGCTACACAGCAAGGCGTTGTGTAGGGCGGGGGTGGGAATGATGAAGCCTTTATAGCACGTTTGCCTAGAAATAAAACGCCCTCCCTCTCCGTTTCTAACTGGCCACTCTCTTTACCTGCGAGTAATCTCCAATGAAGCAAACGGGCCCTACTTCTGAGTACGCATGTTTAAGATTGTGCTGTTAGGATTTACAGTACCTGTGGTCAGGTACACCGTCCAGGGCCCCCGATTATTTTCTGGCTGGCAGTTGGCTTTTTTTCCAGGCTCAGCAACTCACTCAGAGTTTCTGCGGGCAGAAACGAGCAGCAGACCGAGGAAGCCGAGTCAGCCCTGGAGATATTTTTGAAAGAACAAATGCCCAGACAGACACATGCAAAAATCACTGGCGGACGCTTTGTGTGTGGCAAAGAAAGGGGGTGGAGCGGCGGGGCTCAAGTATTCTTGGAAAGCACTTATTCCCAAAGGGAAGTCCTGTCTTCTAATCCTCAGTGCGTAGAAGCTCGTTAACTATGACGGGAAGAAAAGACACTTTGCAGATGTTCAGAAGAGCTCTTGTCTCTGCTACTAACTCTTTCCCCAGGACTTTTGCTGGGTCCCGGTGTTCATCCGCGGCATCACATTGTTTCTATCTTGCTGGATAAATTGTAAGCATTCGGATGATTCCCTTCGACGTTTGTATCTTGCTATCCGGCTCCAGCAACGCCCTGAAGGTCTTGCAAGCAAGGAGTGCGGAGGACCCCTTACCTGGGCGCTGCACCTCGCTGAGGAGGACAGAGCAGAACTAGGGGATCTTGTTGCTGCCTGTGGATTGAAAGAAGGTCCGCTTTGGGCAAAAGGGGTTTGGTTGGACTGAAACCAGGTTGCACGAGCGACCGTTGTGAAATGGAACGCAGAGGCAAGAGCCAAGTGCAAGCTGATCCGGCTGCAAACCTGTCCCATTTAAGTGCCTTCTGAGTTTAAATGAGGCTGTAGTTGCGCGCTAACACTCTATACTTCACACAAGTGCTAAAGGCGGATGGCGAAAGGGGAACTCTAACCCTCCTCTTCACTAACTGTGAGCAGGGAGCACCGTGGGTAGTAGTTATCTTAGCGCGGATTCATTAGTGCTCAGTATCAACGTTCCAATTTAGGAAAGCGATTCTTGAGACTCAGGAACGTGCAGTGAGGATGAGGCAGGGTTGCCCTACCGTGGTTCTTTGAAAATTGCCCCCACTGCTGCTGCAGTGGCTGTGATCCTGCAAACACTTACAACCCATGGTTGTAAGTGTTTGCAGGATCACAGCAGTGGCAGCACTTTTCAAAAGAACTCCGGTAGGGTAGTTCTGCCTCGCCTGCCACACCCGCACCGCACCTCGCTGTTGTGACTGCATTCCAGTTTCCATTCATGATACATTGTGAACAAATTCACGGTGAGCAGGTCTGTTAGCCGCGACACCTCCATGGAAGCTCCTTGGATAGGGGCAGCATCCCACAGGAACGTCCTTCTTTCCTTCACACGCAGCCTGCAAACGTACACCTGCTGTGCATGGCATTGTAAGAAAGGAATCAGAATGCGGACTTTGTTGGGCCACGCCGTGCAAACATACCACTGTGTGTGTGTTTTCCCAGAGGTAAGACCTCCTGGGTTCAGTGGGGTTTGCTGCTAGGCCGGCATACATAGGACCGCAGTCTGAGTAAGGTAACACTTACTTCTTGTTCTTCTGCCTCTTGGGGGATTGTGATGGCATTTTGAAACCGACACATTTTAAGTCTCTTGGAGTTGTTGCTGTTGTTTCATCCTTTCTTTTCAATTCCTAATTAATAAATGTCGTCTGATCGTTATTTTCTTGAGTCGTGAGCTTCCCCCTCCCCGCTCTGACAATACCAGAAATAGGTTCGCTTCAAGAGACAATAGGAGATGCCACTGGAAGCCAGGCCAGACGCTTCCTGATAATCTCAAGGACAAAAGGTTGAGAAGGAAAGGCAAGTGCGAAAGTTACGTTTAACAATACAGGCATGTCCCGGTATCCGCTGTGGTTCTGTTCTGGACACACCCGTGGATACCTGAAACCGTGGATACTGGGGACACTCTTTAAAAGATTGGGGAACATCAGTGTTTTTGCTGCAACAAGGTAAACAAGAAAAGAGATTTGTTCCCCTATTAATAGGTGTCCCAATATCCATGGTATCCGTGGTTATAGAATCAGTACATGCCTGTACTATGCCAGAGCCAGGCAGACATGCATTACATTGCTTACATTAGCTGTGTATAATTTTGCCACGGTCAGGTTTACATATCCACACATTTAGTATTTCCATACAGACAAAAGCGTGGTTCCGTTTCTCTCTGCTCGCTTACAGATGTCCAGATGTTCAAAACCACCCATCTGACGGAGACTAGCATTACTTGTGCAATATGGTAACAGATGTCTGTCGTCTAACAGTAATGTGTAGAATAAAGACGTTTGACATGGATTTATAACAGCCATGTTCACATGGTACATGGTATTTTCTCCCAGCCTCCATCTCCATGTTCTCAAGCACCAAGTAGAGAAACTGACAAGCGATACGCTCAAAAATGTGTACGGAATGATCCAACAAAATCTTGTACTTGTCGACTGAAAGGGAGACCCGGCCTTAGAGGGATGGGCGAGACAGGCAAGGAGATTCCTGCTGCAGCTAGAAGAACCAATGTAGGAGCGCAGAAGTCCCCCCTCCCCAGAAACCCACCAAGGAGACGTGAAAAATGAAGACGGCGCCGTGAAGACAGCCAGGTAAGGTAGGTACCAAGACAGAGGCGTGAAGAAAGGCAAGCGAGTCTGGGGAAGGGTGGTGGTGAACGATAGGACGTCGGCACTGAGACGAGCCAAAATGCTGTCATCCCAAGAGACGCCGAAGGTCAACATTGAACACGGGTATCAGCCGGCTGGGTGGGAGATGAACGCGAAGAACGGCTGGATGGCAGAGGGACCTCCACGTGTTAAATCGGACAGGGCGACACGAGACGGAAGAACGTGAGAATGTCCTGGCTCGGAAGCGGCCTCCCCGCCTCTTCCGCTGGGGGAAAGGGTCGCCGCATCAGGAGCCGGTCCTCAGCCCCCGCGGAGCCTCGCTCTCCCTCGCACGAGTCAGTGGTCCCGCCAGCGCTTCAGCCCTGCGCAGGTCGCTTCTCGCTCCTCCGGTGGCCGCCCACCTGGCGCTCCACGCACGGGTCAGTCGGGCCCAGGAAAGGGGGAAAGGACGAAGCTCCGGGCTAGAAGAGCAGCGTCCGTCCGAGACGATGGTCGTGATGGGAGCTGAAATCGGGCTGCGCTCGGCGGAGCAAAAACACACAGGGCGCCCGGTGCGCTCCTGTCGAGGGCAACTCCGGGGCTGCTGCCCACGTCGCTAGAAAGTCGGGAGGGATGGAGCGAGGCGGCGGGGGTGGGCAAGAGGGGGCCTCCCCCCCGACAGGCGACGGAAAGAGGGGTAAGAAGGGCACCCCGGGCGCATCGGGGAGCAGCAGTGATCGTGCCTTTCCGACCAGACCGGAGCGGTCCCAGGCTGGGGTCTTATTCTGCGTTGCCGCCACCCTCCAGCCAACCCTCACTTTCAACCAGTGTGCGTGTGTGAGAGTGAGTGAGAGTCACTATTCATTAGTAAAATGATCAGCTTTCCTAATTCGATTTCGGAGGCTGCTGTTGCCACTGATAAGCCTTTTGTCACTTTTCTGACTCGTCTTTGGTCCCCTTTCCTCACTGGAAACAGACAAGCATCACTGGAAGTGCAGTGTCTGGCCTGGGACTTTGCAGATTCTCTCTCCAGATACTGAAGCCCCGCGGGCGTAAATCTGTCGGGAGACTGTGACCCGTGCAATCCGCATCAAGAAATTACTTCAGTGGAGAAACAACGCTTGGAAAAGATTGGCTCAACCTCCCGCACTCAAGACAGCCAATAAAGTTTGCCCAACGGAAGGTGGTCTTCTAAGAACCAAGACAAGACCAGTCCTAACACAGTTGTTCTGCTGATATTAATTTGATTTATTTCCAATCTTCGGCCCGGTCCCAGGTAGACTTTCTTCAACGTGACTTCCTTCCAAGGAAGTGTGTCTAGAATTGCAGCCCTGTTCTAATTTGATATATACCTTCGGAGGGCCAAATGCATTTCCTTTCCCATAGGTTCGTATCCTGCCCTCAATGCGGTCACGTCTTGCCCAAACACGCAATATTTTACATATATAAAATATGTATTGGGTTGTTGCGTTTATTTACTATTTAGAGTTCCGAAGAGATTTTTCGACTTACAACACTTCTTGCAAGCGGCGAGGGAAAAAAAAAAGATTTATTTTGCATTTTATACAGTGTGTGTGTGTGTGTGTGTGTGTGTGTGTTGCAAAGGTCCTTTAAATAATCATCAAGTGAGAAGGTAAGAACGCGTTTAACGCACAAATATCCCGCAGCGAAATAACGCTTTTTTAACGAACGACTTCTGAAAAGTCGAATAAAGTTCTAAAAATGTTCGTTGACACACAAAGCAAAAGATAAGAGATAAAACCCAGACAGAAAAAGGAATGCAGGAAACGCACGTCAGTATCACAACGAGGACACAACAGCCCGATGATCCTGCTACTTCCAACAAGGGCGCACTTACTTATAGGAAAGTAACATGCAGCACAAACTTACTCTCGTCTCCTAAGAAGTAAATCCCATGCTGTTCAATGGGACTCACTCTCACCTGTGTGTGTATGGAATCGCAGCTTAAATATTACAAAAGTCAATGAGACAATCCCCCACCCAATGCGTAGACTAGCCTGCCCGGATAATAAGTAATAAACAAACCGAACTTACTCCATTTGAAAGTTCTTTTCAACTGTACTTGAGACCCAGGAAGTTCTGTGAACACCAGTCCTTTTTACTCAAGCAGCGTGAATGGGAGATACCCCCCCAAAACAGTACAGTAGTTATGCGACGAAACACATTCCCTGGGAACGAGGAAAGAAACTCCTCGTAGAAACGGAATTAAGAATAACGTGTTTAAATTAAAATCTGGGTTTCTAGGTAACTTGAGCACATCGATCGATTGATCGACAGACAGACATGTACATACACCTAAAGGTACACAGAGAGAGACTAGTTCTGATCAAACAGTTCACTTCAGGGATGCCACATCATCAAAACTACTCATTAAGAAAACCTTTCTTGTCCCTTGTAAGAGAGGTAAAAGGTAAAGGTTTCCCCACGACTGAATGGTCTAGTGGTAACCGACTGTAGGGGGTGGTGCTTATCTCCGTTTCTAAGCCTGTAGAGCCGGCATTTGTCCAGGGACAAGGTTCCCTGGTCATGTGGCCTGCATGACTATATCCCGTAGCGCACAGAACGCCGTTACCTTCCCACCGAAGTGGTCCCTATTTATCTACTCGCATTTTTTAACTGCTTTCGAACTGCTAGGTTGGCAGGAACTGGGACAAGCAACGGACGGTCACTCCGTGGTGTGGTCTTGAACTCCCAACCTTCTGGTCAGAAAGAGGTCCTCAAACAATGATAAAGACAATCTGTAGGGTTTGATATGGCCTAAATGAAGTCATCTTCAGCCCAATTAAGTCAGTGGGTCTTTCCATCGACATCTCAAAAGAGCTTCAGCTGGACTGGATATTTGGTTGGTCTTTACCAGGACCCAGAATTCGGTATCTTGGCAAGAGTGCGCAACCTGATCCCATGGGGATGTCCTTGCACTTACAAAGGCCTTAAAAAGGTATAGTCGTCGTGACCAACTGCGCCGTTCCCTTCCCACCGAAGTGGTCCCTATTTATCTACTTGCATTTATGTGTTTTTGAACTGCTAGGTTGGCAGGAGCTGGAACAAGCAAGTCTGGGTTGCACAGTCTTGAACTCCCAACCTTCCATTCAGAAAGCCCAGCAGCAGTGGTTTAACCCGCTGTGCCACCAGGTCCCTTACTCACAGGCAAATATCTTCAGGATCACGCCTTATGGTTGCAATCCTAGTATGTTTGCCCAGAAGGAAGTTGAGTTGAGTTTCACAGGGCTTACTTTCTAGCACGGAAGTGGCAAACCTTTCAATTCAGCAGAGGGAATTTCAGCAGCAGCAGCAGCTCTTCATCTGTAAGATGACAAGCTGCACCTGCTGAATTTCCTGCTTCTACACAATTGTAGGAAGGTCCAGGAGCCCTAACGTTGAAAGGTGGGCCGTGGCTTCCCTAGCAAGTGTGTTTAGAATTGAAGTCGTAGGCTGCAGCAGTCCTATGCACACCTGCCTGCGAGTATGTCCCATTCAGCTGTGGAGATTCTGAACAAGCCTGCAAAGGATCATGCTGTCAGACACAGGCTGCCCAATCCTGTCCACATCTACTCAGAAGTAAATCACACTATATAATAGTCGGTGGGGCTTACTCCCAGGTGAGTGCGGATAGGATTGCAGCCTTACATGTGTTCAGGATACCCTTGATGTGAACATTTCCTGCCTAATTAGTCACTTGACAAATCTGAGGGATTTGCGGTTAGGAAGATGACAACCCACAGGAGCTGGCACTGATCCAACTAGTTTGGCAATCCCAGCGTGAACTTATAGGTAGGGTTACCAGATACAAACTGGGACAGAGTGCCTATACCTTTAACCATTGTATAGAAGAGGGAATTTGGGAAGGTGCAGCTTTTGAAACCCTTCCATGATGAGCTGCACATGCGTGCGCGCACACACACTTTTCATCTTCTGTCCCAATTTGTATCTGGTAACCCCACTTAGAGATGCTACTTGGTGAAATGCTAAGCCTCTCCCTCCTTTTCTCCACGTCTCTCCTTTTCATGTTTGCCTTCTGAACAGAAGGGAAGATATGGTGGGCTTCTTAGAAGATTGCAAGGACGGAGTAGGGTTTGTTTCGCTTCCTTTCCAAAAGAAACACGGTCCATTAAGGAAGCCCTCCTGGTGGGACATAAAATTGGCTGGGGTCCTCTGTTAGCAGCTCGATCCACAATGCTATTAAGCAGGGGTGAAGAAGTCTCAGGGGGTGGTGCCTTGAGCCCAATTCTATGCATGTCTATTCAGAAGTAAGTCCCATTATAGTCAACAGTGCTGTAAAGCAATGATCCATGTGTACGCAGTGCTGGCGGGAAGGCATGTGCTGTCCTGATAATGCTTTCTCTTTATCCTGACCCGGAGCTGCTGGTGGAGGTAAGCCCTGTGTCAAGCAGAACAGGAGCAGGGGGAGTGGAACATAGGTGGGGTGGTGTATTGGAAAAGACAGGAGATACCCCAGGATAGGGAGTGGTATCAGCAATAGCCCCTTGTCCCAGATAAACCAGGGATTATAGGGTTAATCCCAGAAGGTTTTGCAAGCCTCAGGAGCACAGCTGTAGGCTGTTGAGGCTCTGGCTATGAAGGGAGGCCAGCACAGGTGCAGATGGGCGTGGCTGATGTTAGAGTCTGCCCAGCAACAGACATGGTTTGACATGGATCTGGGGAGGGACCCGGGAAGGTCCTAGGAAGGCATTTGGGTTGGTGCTGGAAGGGAGAAGCTGTATAGGTACTGGAGGATGGGACCTGGGATGGAGTGCTGGATGGACTGCCTGCCTGCCTGGACTGCCTGCCTGTTGGAAGGACTGAAGGAAGGACAGTTGGACTGGCTAAGGTAAGCTAATTTTGGGGAACGACTGTGGGACACAGTTGTTTGGCTGCCATGCCCCTGGAGCCACCAAGTGGAGGAGGCAGTTGTAGCTGGGACAAGCTGACTGCCTATTGTTGGGTGGTGGAGTATTTTGAGCTAAGCCAGTGATGAGGGCAGTCTGGAGGAGGCTGGCCAGCCAGTGATCCCAAACAAAAGCTGCTGAAAGAGAGGAGGCCCAGTGGGTGACTGAACCCCCTCCCTCTTACCTGTCTCTGAGGCTGCTCTGGAGGGGAAATTAGTTAGCCTAGTGTGGGCATTAGGGTTCTTGGGGTGCCCCGGCAGAGAATTTGGAACAACACTTGTCTTCCCTAACTTTAAGTTCTCTGTTGCAGGACGGGATTTGGCGAAACAGGTGGGCAGTGCTGTTTCTAGAGGGGGGCAAAGCACTAAGGGCACAATCCTAACCTGGAGTCAGGCGGGTACACGTCCCTTGTGCTGGCCCAGGAGTGTTGCAAATGCACAGTAAACTGGATTTGGATCACCCTTAGAGTCGGGTCAGATGATGCACATCTGTGTGCTGGCCTCTCTGACTCTGAGAGTGGTGCAAATGCACTTTATGGTGTGTTTGTGACACTCTTAAGCTGGCACAAGAGAGTTGTGCCAGCCTAACTCCAGGTTATGATTGCGCTCTGAGTTTTTCAGGCTGCTGAACTCCTGTGTAAACTTGTTCCTCTCCCTGGCCTTCAGAGCCATTCACAGCTGCAAAATCAAAGTGGAGGTGTTTCTTTCACTTTGCTTTTGCAGCTGTGAATGACTCTGACGGGCAGGGAGAGGGGTCACTGCACAGGAATTCAGGAGCCTGAGAAACTTAGCACTTTGCCTCTTCCTTTGGGAACACCACTGGGGATAAAGAGTTTCTGGGTGGGGGATGGAGTGTGGGACAGGGAGAAAAATATCCTCTCACCCAAAAGAGAGTCAAGCCTGCTCCTAACCTGCACTGGATACCTGCACTGGATACAGCATAGGCCATTCAGCCCAGTTGCACCTACACAGGTTAGGATTGGGCTGTCCATTAAAATAATGAAAACAATCTAGATAGATATATGGTACATATAGATAGGTTGCTTGTCCCAGCTCCTGCCAACCTAGCAGTTGGAAAGCACGTAAAAAATGCGGTAGATAAATAGGGACCGCTTTGTTCCGCGCGCTACGGCGTATAGTCATGCTGGCCACATGACCACGGAAGCTTGTCCCTGGGCAAATGCTGTCTCTACATGCTTAGAAACAGAGATGAGCACCGCCCCCTACAGTCGGTCACGACTAGGTCATTCGGTCGTGGGGAAACCTTTACCTTTACCTTTACCTTAGGATTACCAAACTGGGACAGAGTATTGTATAGAAGAAGGAATTTGAGAAGCTGCAGCTCATCATGGAAGGGTTTCAAAAGGTGCACCTGCCAAAATTCCCTCTTTGATACAATGGTTAAAGGTAAAGGCACTCTGTCCCAGTTTGTACCTGGTAACCCTAGGTATAGGTATACCTTCCAAACAAACCATTTGAATTTTGGTATAGTTCCCAGCTGTGGGAATAAAGGGCATAGAACCTTGGAAGCAGTATTTCAAGCTTTTGACATTTCACTACCAGATAGTAGTTCCTTGCAAGATGTTTCTTTTCTTTTCTTTTCTTTTTTGGTTTAGTATGGACATTTTCAAACTCATTGCAGTGGATTGGTGATCTAGGCCTGGACTGATCATGAGGCCATTCATCATCCAGCTGAGCTCCGTCTAATGGAACTTTGAGAACACTATGGTCGTGGAAAAGCAAGGTCACTTCATCAGAGTTGCCCCATACATTCTGAAAAAAGACTGCTTTCATGTAATATGTTATGCTTTCTGCTATTGATAAAGGGGCTTTGCTTATTGGTTTGTCTCCTTGTAATTGTCCAGTTACAGGTGTACAGCTGCTTTGGCTCTCTAGTTATCCAGTCATCCATGGCTTTGAGTCCCTGACCTCTGTACCCAGAACACATTGAACCAACAATCCATCAGGCTCATTTCTCTTTTGCAGGTAAGCATCATGGAGAAAATGAAGTGTGATTTTTAGTGACATCTCATCTACTATAATGCATTCTATGTGGGGCTACCTTGAAGATAGTTTGGAAGCTGCAGCTAGTGCAGAATGAGGCAGCCTAGCTGGTCTCCGGGGCTTGGCGGCTTGATTCTGCTATGTAGTTGCTCTGGCAGCTAGGCTCACTGCCCATTCCATTCTGAGCCCAATTCAAGGTGTTGGCGAGGATCCTTAAAGCTCTATACAGCATAGGATACCTCAAGGACCACATTCCCCCATTGGGGGAAGCAGTTGGACATTATCCTGACATGTGTCTGGTCCTGACATGTATTCTGACATATATCTGTTGGCGACACCTTTTGGCAGGGCTGACCCAAGGAAGGGTAGTCAACCAGCTTCAGTGCAGTCCAGGAAAAAGAGGGGGCAGAATAGTCAAGTAGGCAGGCTGCTGAGTTTTGGAGAGTCAAATCCCATAATAACTGGTGGCCTCAATTTCCCCTGTCTCTCAGCGAAGAATGGTAGAGAACTTTGTACCTGCAACAATGCTATAAAAGTCATCTGGAATACAGTAATACTGCCTTTACAGTTCATAAAGGCAGGTGAGATACCTGTCTTTCCCTTTGGACTGAGCAACAAAATCATTGCTAGTGTTTGTGTTACACATTATTATTCTGCTATATCTTTGGTCTTATTACCATTCAGTTTGTATACCAAGAAGGAAAAAATTAGAGGAACTAATACTTCTTTGTTCATAATTGACTAAACAGACTGTTGTCTATGGTTTCCTATGTATACATTAATACACAGTATTTAGCTGTGTATTAATCAGCTCTTTGAGCTGATCCAGGCATGCCCTGGTGTCTGCTGGGGTTCTGTTCTGACTCCTCTGTGAACACCTGAAACTGGGGACTCCTTTTTAAAGATAGGGGAACATCTCTAATTTTGCTGCAACAAGGTAAAAAAAGATTTGTTTAATGTTCCCCTATCTATTTAATAGGCATCCCAGTATCCATGAATACAGAATCAGTGGACACCGGGGCAAACCTGTATTTTTAAATGCATCTATTGACATAAGATTTATTTAACATCCTAAAACGGTTACATGATTCCATACATGTAGTCTTACATGAAGTGACCTTACCTGATTCCATTCTTGCTTAATGGTTTCTACGGAATGGTTTCTATGCAGTGAGAGTAGAGCTCATTCTCTGCCACCGTGTGTAACAAGCATATGGTAATAGTTTCTGTTTGCTCGTTGCAAAACGACATCTTAGTAACTTCTGGTCCATGCCACATTTATACAATTACTTTGTCTTGGAAAGTGAAAGACTGTGTTCAGGACTGAGGCTTTTGTTCCTCCTTTCCTAGATACAATTGTACAGAGTCGAAGGATGTTGTCTTGGTCAGATCTAAAACATCTGTTGAAGAATATGTTGAAGCAGCTAATGAGTCTGTAGGAAACACATCTGGAAACTAGCGCAGAAAACTAAGTCCTTGATCTGGCCCTAATATTCAATGCTTCTTCTTTCTAGATAACGGGGACTCTTGCTGAATCCAGAAGTGCCCCCACTCTCAGCTTACAGCTGCAGTTCAGAAGCAACACCAACTCAACCTCAGGGTGCTTCATGGGCTTCCTTCCCTCCCAAGGCTGAGTGTACTCCTCCATAAAGAAACATGCATAACTGTTTAATGTGATCCTCAAACTGTGAGTCAGGACCCACTAGGTAGGTTGTGACCAGGTGGGTCACGGAAAGTTGGGAGCAGCCATCTTGAATGTTGCAGACCTTGCCCTTTCTATATTCCTTTTATGAGTGATAACACAAAAATCTTACGTTGGGTTCCCTAAAATCTTTTAAATTATAAACCATCACTGTAGGAAATAAGCATCATGGTATTTAGGCTCACACTAGAATGGAAAGTGTCCTGT
This sequence comes from Lerista edwardsae, assembly GCA_029204185.1. Classification (NCBI taxonomy): domain Eukaryota; kingdom Metazoa; phylum Chordata; class Lepidosauria; order Squamata; family Scincidae; genus Lerista; species Lerista edwardsae. The sequence goes on from JAJKFI010000002.1 coordinate 14,693,521, forward strand.
GTGCCAAAGCGTACTTCAGCAACTATAGTCCCACAGCTGTGTCGCTGAGACTCTTTCATGGTAAGCAGACCCGCAAGTTACTAAAGAGCTATTGTAGTAGACTAGTTTCCTCACAGATTTGACAGTAGTTTAAGGAGGGCCGTGGGTCGTGGTGGCACTGCGGGTTAAACCGCTGCTGCTGGGCTTTCCGACCGGAAGGTTGGGAGTTCGAGACCACATGGTGGAGTGAGCTCCCATTGCTTGTCCCAGCTCCTGCCAACCTAGCAGTTCGAAAGCACCTAAAAATGCGAGTAGAAGGTACCACTTCGGTGGGAAGGTAACAGCATTCTGTGCGCTACGGCGTATAGTCATACTGGCCACATGACCACGGAAGCTTCTCCTCAGACAAACACCGGCTCTACAGACTTAGAAACTGAGATGAGCACCGCCCCCTACAGTCGGTCATGACTAGACCATTCGGTCGTAGGGAAACTTTTACCTTTTACTTTGAGGGTCATGCATGCATTCCTTGGTCCTGCACATTCAGCTTGTGGCAGCAGCTGCCACAATGCGCCCACATACTACAGGCATCCCAGCATTCCATGTGAACAGTGAGTCCAGGTGAGATCTGAAAATGTAAGATCTCAGAAAATGTCTGGGCCCCCCCCTTTGGCTCCTGGGCCCCTGTTGACTCTGGCAGCAGGTACAATTCATTCCACTCTCGTTGGCCCTGCCACAATGTGCCCTTCCGGAGGAAAGGTAATTTAATGCAAAATGCAATGAAACAAACCAGAGTGCAATATCTTTATCAAAAGTTATGGCCAAAACCCCAGAAAACGGAAATATAACTCATGTAAAAATTGCAGTTTGTCAAAATTGTGATTTGTGGTAATAGTACTGTCATGTTATATATCATTTGGTGTGGAATTTCATGCAGAATGCAATTAAACAAACTGGAGTGTTATATCTTTATTCTATCAAAAGGTATGGTCACCACTACCACTCCGAGAAAATGAGAATACAACTGTGACATCACTTCCTGTTGTGATGTCACTTCCAGGGCAATATTCTTTCATTAGCTACGCCCCTGCCTAGGGCCTATGTCAGTTATTTTACTAGAGTGAGTCTGAGTAGAGGCAGGGGGTATGTTGGACCTGGAAAACGGGGGGTAGGATCCCAGCCTGTGCTGCCGCCACTGAGACCCACCTTTTCTGTCCACCAAACTGCTGCCTGCCCTCCTTTGACTTTAATTCAAGGTGGTTCACATAGGCCGGCTTTTGATGACATTTCTGGTGCCACAGTGGCACAGCAGCAGATCACAAGGTACCTACTGGGCTTTCTAAATGCTCAGTAGGACTGGGCTGTAAAGCATTGCCACCCTTTAACATTGCCATAATAGAGGTCAATCGGCATTGAGAGTGAACGCCAGCCCAACCTTGAACCTTGTGAATGTGTTTGTTGGTTATTTATACCAACATACCCACTCCACTTGTTTGTTTTGTCATCATGCAAATGCTTGATCATTCTTTTATGGATGTTCACAACTCTTAGTATGCAGCCAGTCTAATACTTCAGGTATACAGTATTACATGGCTTCCATCCCTGCATCCCTCTGTCATCAGTTCCTTTTAATTTGTTCAACCAAATTATTCCACTTAGGCATCAAGGTCTTAGTGTACTTCTAATTCAGTTTTTTTTCTTTTCAATTACCTGAATTATTATTTTTGCAGAGGGCTACATTCTGTTGGTAAGTAATTTTTAGACCCATGTCAAGTGTATCACATAAAGAATGTTCGGCATCTCATGGGAATCTCAAATGTTTACATTCAATCTCTGGCAGCTCTCTACATTGTTAGTAAATTAATGACACTATCTCAATATTCTCTGTGAGGAACACAGCATTAAGAGGTGCATAAGACACTTATGCTTAAATTTAAGCAGTAAAACAGTCCTCCAGAATTCTGAAGGCATTCCTATTGTCATCAGAACAATACAAAAGTTAAGATGTTGGTGAAATAATCCTCATGTTATGCTTCTCAGTTCCCAAAGGAGGGACAGCTTTAAAGAAAATCTCCCAGCAAGACAAATAATTTCCACACTCATTTCTAGTAAACATTAGTCATGATTGAATTCACATCATTGGAACTTAAATTAGTTATTATGAATGTTTGCTGGTTTATAATCTAAATGTACCCCGATGAAAGTGTTATTTATTTTTATTTAGTGATTTTTTTTATCTTGCTCTTCTGCATGATTGCTCTCAGAGTGGCTAACAAATCCAAAATATTTAAAACTGTAAAATCAAATAACAAAACTATAGCAGGCATGAAACACTGCAGACAGATGAAACCATCATTATAAATGTTGATTTATTATTGCTGCTTTGATGTACATTGATTACAGATTAGATTACAGATTGCTGAATTGTTTTAATGTGCTGCTGACTGCATTTTTAAAAATGTATTATTAAGGTATTTTATTCTATGATCTGTAAGCTACTCTAGATTCCAATTTGGAAGAAGGTGAAGATGAAGAACATGTGATGAAGGAAGGAAAATAAAAAAAATTACCTGGGGCTAAAAAGGCAGAAAAATGGGTGCAAGGTGAGTTGGATATTCTCAAGGGCATGTCCTTTCCTCAGTCACCATGTGCTTAATTTCTGATTGAAGAGGCACCTAGAGAAGGTCCTAAAAGATCTTGCAGCCCAATCTTTTCCCTGCCATAGCCTGCAGCCATGCCAAAACAGGCTCTGCTGCACAGAGGCGGATCTACAGGGAGGGCAAAGCTCTAAGTGTTGCAAGAAGCCTACCCCTGTCGTGTAAATCCCTCCTCTCCCTTGCTGCTGTAGCCAGTAAGCAACGCCAAGATGTTGCTGTTCCCTTTGAGGATTGGCTAAAACGGTGCAGGAGAGGAGTGATTTCCACTGCAAGGTAAGGCTTCTTGGAAAACTTAGAGCTTTGCCTTCCTTAGATCTGCCTCTGCTGCTGCATGCTATGGCGGGCCTATCAGGAGGCTTGGGGTAAGGGAACATACTTTCTCCTATCCCTCTGTAAGCCCTGTTATCCCCAATACAGTAGGTCTCCTTGGACCTGCACCAGCTCTTTAGGTGCTGCAAGTCAGAGGAGGCAAAGGGGCAAGTCAGAAGGTTCCAGAGGGAATAGCATTCAGCACACCTCTTGCTCTGGATGCCTCATGCCCCGGCCATCCCCCAAACCTCTCAAATCTTCCCATCCTCCTGACCAGATCTGCCCACCCCACCGACTGACCGGTGTCAGGTGCTCGGAATTATTCCCCCATGCCTGCAGTAGTGGCTCAGCAGCACCTTTCCAGAACATATGATATACTACTATACCAGAAAGCAGAGGCGGATCTACAGGGAGGGCAAAGCTCTAAGTGTTGCAAGAAGCCTTACCCTGTCATGTCAATCCCTCCTCTCCCTTGCTGCTGTAGCCAGTAAGCAACGCCAAGATGTTGCTGTTCCCTTTGAGGATTGGCTAAAACGGAGCAGGAGAGGAGTGATTTCCACTGCAAGGTAAGGCTTCTTGCAAAACTTAAAGCTTTGCCCTCCCTTAGATCTGCCTCTGCTTTCTGGTATAGTAGTATATCATATGTTCTGGAAAGGTGCTGCTGAGCCACTACTGCAGGCATGGGGGAATAATTCCGAGCACCTGACACCGGTCAGTCGGTGGGGTGGGCAGATCTGGTCAGGAGGATGGGAAGATTTGAGAGGTTTGGGGGATGGCCGGGGCATGAGGCATCCAGAGCAAGAGGTGTGCTGAATGCTATTCCCTCTGGAACCTTCTGACTTGCCCCTTTGCCTCCTCTGACTTGCAGCACCTAAAGAGCTGGTGCAGGTCCAAGGAGACCTACTGTATTGGGGATAACAGGGCTTACAGAGGGATAGGAGAAAGTATGTTCCCTTACCCCAAGCCTCCTGATAGGCCCGCCATAGCATGCAGCAGCAGAGGCAGATCTAAGGAAGGCAAAGCTCTAAGTTTTCCAAGAAGCCTTACCTTGCAGTGGAAATCACTCCTCTCCTGCACCGTTTTAGCCAATCCTCAAAGGGAACAGCAACATCTTGGCGTTGCTTACTGGCTACAGCAGCAAGGGAGAGGAGGGATTGACATGACAGGGTAAGGCTTCTTGCAACACTTAGAGCTTTGCCCTCCCTGTAGATCCGCCTCTGCCAGAAAGTACATTCTGCCGTAGAAGTAAGAGTGGGATCATATGCAAGCAACCATTCCCTTCCAAAGTAGTAGAAAATTTTGGGGGGGGGGGAAATCTATCTTCAGGCTGCGTGCGTGCGTGCGTGCGCACACACACACACACACACACACACATACATATAAAATGAAGATGAAATCAGAAATTAAAGATGTTTAGGGGTTATCAATGTTTAAGATTAAATAAGTATATTATGCCAGCTGCATGCCTCAAGAATGTAGATCTTACAGCAAATTCTCTTTCTTCCCACCTGAATTCAGGAACAAACAAAAACCTCAAGCAGCACCTGACCGAGGTAATTGCCCCTTCGCAAGGCAAAAGTTGGTGACAAAAGCTGTGCCACCCTCAGGGTTAACAAACCTTAGCTTGAGCGAGAAATGCATTCTACATAGGGGTATGCCTTTTACTGTGAGCATCACAAAGCTGAGAAAATCAAGGGATTCAGAAACTGCGTAGGTTGAGGACATGATGTACTAGGGAAGAAGCACTGTCTCTGAAAATTGAAGTCCAGGCCCTTTCATCGGAGATGCTCTTCAGTAGCAAACACAGTCTGCAAACAACTTTGCTAAACAATTGAGCAGCAATCTGCCACAAGCTATGTGCGTGAGTTCCCAGCTCAAGGGAAAGGGTAGAAGGCTGTGGCCGGAGCAAGCAGGCAGTGGCTCCTTACCAATTAGCTGCCCTGAGTAGGTATGGGGTTAACGTTTCAAATAAATTTCAGGTCCAGCACTGACCTTAAGGCAGGCACAACAAGAGTTACACCAAGGAGGAGGGAAAGAAACTGTGACAAATGGTATGTTCTCGACAATAGTGCAAGCATCCTCCCACTGCTTTGGGGCTTCCTGATGGCTCAGAGCAGTGGTGTCATTCAAATGATTTAGGAACAGGAACTCACTTTTGATTGGCACTTGTCGGGAACCAGCCACGGAGCCTGTAAGGATCCGGAACGCCCGTTCTGGTCCGTTCCCCCTGAATGACATCACTGGCTCAGAGGTATTGCAGGGAGGAGAGAGAAGTACCTCACCCAAGTGTACTGTCCAGTTTTCCATTTCTCTGTAGATTTCATAGCCTCCTTGTGAAGACAATGGTTTTTGTATTTTGTGCTGAATTTTAATTTATGTTGACTCTCTGCATCTGCTTGACTGTTTTGATATTTAATTGTACCTGTTGATTTTAAGGTATACCCTGTCTGGGTGTACACTCGGTGTACATGAAGGGTGGCTCACGCATCTTCCAAATGAATACAAAAATCCTACCTCCTGATAGAATGAACCAGTGCAATACTGGAGCAGGGCCATTGCCGGTGTTCCTTGCTAGGTGGGGCAGTCACAGATCTAGATGAAGCCTCAAATACATGAATGAGAAACCAGCTTTTTTCTCAGAAGCAACATAAGCTTATATTAACCGGCTATGTCAAAGTTGAATGGAAGAATGTCAATTAATTACAAACATCTGGATTGAAATGACAGCCGTATTATTTGCTTGTTTCTTTCATCAGGATGTCACTGTTCAATCCTTTCCACTGCATTGCCGCTATTTCAGTCGTGCTGATGGAGCACGTGCTGCAGCCAATGGTGGGTGAGACTGGGAGAGGTGATCAGGAGGCCTGCCAGAGGTAAGTAAAAATATTTTACTTACTGTACCTCTGAATGGGCTTCCTGGTGGCCTGAGTCTCCTTGGACCCACACCAGCTGCTGTAAGTCTGGACAGAGAAAGGGGGTGGGGTGAGATAAAAAAAAGGGGGGGATAGATACCATGTGTGCATTTGCTGCCAAGATCTAGCCTACTTCTCCCCCTTCCTGCCCTGGGGAGGAACTCCCCCCCCCCTGAACCTCTCCATCTCCACACCTGCTCCCAACTTATTGGTACCTGCAACAGACGATCAGATATGTCTATGCAGCTAACCCCTGCTAACTGGGCAAGAGGCACTTTTTCAAGTGGTGTCCCTCTTATATTTAGTAGGGGAAGAGTAATTGTCCCTCTTCACCCCTGCCCAGTGGCTTTTCTAGTGGCTGTTGCTGGAGGCATTCTGCATTTTTATTTTTAGTTTTTTCTTAGGATTGTGAGCCCTTTTGGGACAGGGATCCATTTAACTTTATAATTATTTTTTGTCTATCAACCGCTTTGTGAACTTTGGTTGGAAAAGCATCATATAAATACAATTGATTGATTGAAAGAGGATGAATAAACTTTCACTGTTTATCCCTTTGGCATGCTCTAGTGCTTTTAACTTGCATTGGTTTCTTATTTTTTCTCACCTATCCATGCCACAACTATTAGCAGTTGAAAGACCCTATTGACCAAGCAGTATGCACAGGGAAAAATAAAAACACTTTCAACCAGAAACCACCACCCTTTGTTTTTAAGAACTTGCTTTGCCCCATCTTTTAATAGCTGATTGATTAATGGCTATGGCAATGGATATTTGCTGTGTAATACCAACAAAACAGAAAGGTCGGTGCCCCAAGGAGCATGCAAAAGTATAAGAGAGACTATATGAGATTGTTGATGTTTTATCTCCCCTCTACTATGTGCAGATGTTAACCTTTCCAAAACATTGTACGATACAGCAGTTATTTACTGCAATATAAGCTGCAAAAAGACACTAAGCCGAAAGAATGACACATTCTTTCTGTTATTTGCTATTGCATTAATGTCCTGCAAAACCTTTTAGCAGCGTTATTTTGAAGTTGTTCAAGGAAGTCCTGTGGGTCAGCCAAACTCAAGGAAATTCACCGTATAGCCCTTAACTACTTTCTGATTCCATTTTTTGTTTCTGAAGTGCCTCTTTCAGATTCTTCCCTGTTTCTTTTCAAAGACAGTTGATGCAGCAAAAGAAACAAACATGAGCACCAGATCCAAATGCCGGTATTTCAGTACTTCATGCTGTGCTATCCAGTACCAGGGCAAAGTTACATTGACTCCTCATTGGTACTCCCATTCCCCCCCCCCAAATGATGGATAGAGTACCATCATTGCCACAGGTACGGAGGATCCAGGAGTTGGCCTCATTGGGTGAGTCCTCTGATTGTGGGCCCTCTGCCAGTGCCTGGCTGACCTCTGACATCACCCCAGACCATGAGTTCATTTCTTCTAGCATGACTCTAAGCAACGGAATCTCTCAGGAAGGTAATCAAGTGCTGGCAGTGAAGGAAAGGAGATTTGTTAATGAGCTGCAAGAGTTGGGTCATGTGGTTCAATGACTGGCTGCTAAGTTGGTTCAATGGGGTCAATATGTTGAGTTTGATTCCCGAGGATGTGTACCTTCTGTGGTTGCAGGGGTACATAATGTGTCAGTTCTGAGAAGGTAGGCGTGAATGTATGGAGGCTGGGAAGGAAAAAGCAGACAGGGTGAAGTGGAGGAGTCCCCTGCTTGCTGAGGAAGGGGCATAATCAGGACGCAGCTCATTGCAAAGCTGGACAGGGAACCAACTAGTACCTGGAAGATCCTGCCTTGTGATCGGTGGAATCAAAACTTCAACTGTGGTTGAAATGCTGAAATCTCTAGATTGGGAGGATTTGGTTTCTGGCAACAGCACCTGGTGACTTCTAGTTTAGACGGTGGAGCTTTTGAACACAAATTATATAATTGGGTCTCATCTAAACAAATCGAACTAGTAGCTGAGAAATGATGCACATATTTAGAGATGGGGATGCTTTTCAATCCTGTACACTTGATAACCATATAGCAGCATCGTGTTTGGTGAAACAAATGTGCAGCTCATTTTTAACATTATGCCAATATAATGGGTGCAATAGAATATCACCAGAGCAAATCCTGTAATATGTTATTGGGAAATGCACCCCTTTTGAAAAGGTGAAAATGAAGGGGTTCACTGTCCAATGTATAAACCTGATTGGCACCGAATTGAATTCTCTAATTCACCCATATCAAGCAAAATAATTCTAGACTTCAGCAACTTTCTTTGATGCCAGTCCTCTTTATGTGTGACTTCTTTATATGTGAACTCGCTATCTGAGAATTTGTTTATCTGCGAGAGGCAGAATTGCTACTTATCTACACCTCTGTCCATGTTATCCACTATGCAGAGATCTTCCGAAGGTTGCAGGGACCTTCAGAATGGCACCTGCTCCCAGCACTGACCCTTTTAAAATGGCCAGCTGAAGCATCCACCAGCCATGTTCAAGGGGTTCATGCTGGTTGCAGGTGCCATTCTGAAGATCCCTGCAGCCTCTGGAAGTTCTTGGCAACCAGCAGAGATCTTTTGGCACTTCCTGCTGCACTCTGCTGGCTTCCTGAGGCTCTCTGCTGGATTCTTCTGAAGGCAGATAAGATACTCCTTGCACTTGATCCCGTTGATCCCATAGGATCAGTGGTTCGTTCTCTGCAAATTCCCTATCAGCTAGGATTTCCAGGAACCTAATCCTAGCGCATAATGAGGATTGACTGTACATAGTAGCATACCTGTAATGATCAGTCATTTTGTCACTGTTTCCAGGAGCTTTTCAGTCTGCTGATAAATAGAACTTACAAAGCAAAATATCTAAATGAAACATAGGATTAGTGGGGGGTTTCCCCCTTGTCGTCATTAGTTTTTAGGGACCCTTTTACATTCCTCTAGTCCTGCTTTTTAAAACAATCCCAATGATTCTTTCTGTGGCTGTTTGAAAACCACTGTCAAAATTCAAAAGAAAGTGATGCTGATGATCTCTGCAGCAGTTAGCTTTTCCTCAGAGGGTCTGGAACATTCAGAGGCCATCAGATGGTTTCAGAAATGTCCCAAGTTGCAGCCACTGTGTATTGCCTTGCACTTATCCATGATCAGTGTCGCTTCTTGACGTGCTGCCCAGTCTCCCAATGCGCTTATGTCCCTCTGTCATAAGGCAGGATAACCTCAAACTGCCCTGAAATCCTCCCCAGATTTTAATAACCAGTGCCATGGGCAATTCTCTTGGTAACTTTGCTTTCGCAGTCTCTTACGAGTCATTAGGAAGTGTATTGAGCTATATGAAGTGCCCATTTGAAGGATGAGTCAATTAAATGTAATGAAATTCTCACAGCTCCAGAGCCAGAGGTCAAAGCTAAGAATTTATTGTAAATGTAGGCTTCGCTTATCTGGTGGCACAGGAGCAAATAAGGTTTTCTTGCTTTTTATGTCACTCAGGGTGCAATTCTAACCTGGAGTTAGGCCAGCAAAGTTTGGCCAAACTGTGCCAGCCTAACTCCAGGTTAGGATTGCCCTCTCAGTTTCAATGAAGTAGAAGAGTCCAATAAAATTAGCTTGCTAGAGGTGTTCACATATTCAGTTTAAAACTTCTGAATCCTCAGAGTGAAATCCTCAAACTTCTGAAGGTGGCAGATCTTGTCTCTTCCTTGGTTGGTCAGTATAACAGCAGCCATATGGATAAAGACTCCCACATGCAAGGACTCTTGAGGTGTAATGTCAGATCCAGCCAATCCCAGACCACAAGACTCCAAGCTGGCCTTAGGGCAACGTGGCCTATCTCATCACATTGGGATCCATGCTTTGGGCCCCCACAGTGGAGTGGCGGACAGATCATTTGCTGCCACAACCAGCCTCTGGCAACCTGTCAGGGCAGCTCGACAAGCGGAGCATCAGCTCTTGTGGTCCCGCCTGCCCTCCCTTGAGACTATTTGGCCAGATATAGGTCTTCTGGAAGTAATTGGCAGTGAGGTCATGTTACCACCAACTATTTCCTGGTGGCATCGAGTATGGCACCACAAGCATCTGGCTTGCTGCAGCTGCCTAATGAATGGGTGGCCATGGGGAGCTTGGAGGCTCTGCATGAGCATCCCACATTGGGCCCCACCTGGCTTGAGGCTGGCCCTGCCAGACCTAAAACTGGATGAAATCTCCTCCAAGGAAAAGGATTCACTGCTGGTCCCAACAGGCAATAGGACCAAAGCTGGTAGTCCTTGTCCTGATGGACACCCCAAGGATATGATCTCAAAAGATCCTCTACCAAGGAAGTCTGCAAAGTCAGGGGGCCCAATGCTCTTTGCCTGGATACACTCCGCCTCCAGTCCATCCACTTAGCAATGCCAGGAACAGAAATGGCAGTTCGTTAGAGCTGAAAAGCAGTGCATATCCAGCTCAGATCTTTTGCCTCTGAGTCCTCTGCAGGAGGAAGAACTGAGGCATATGCATAATTGGAGCTTTGCTAATGCTTCGGGAATGGTTGGAGCAGAATGGGTGGAAAATACAAATGATCGTCTAGCAAACAGTATCTTCCCATGTTGTGCACGTAGCCATTTGGTAAGCCGGCTGTATCATCTTGGCAAATGGTCAGGAAATGCTGACTATACATATGATGCAGATAGGATAACTAACATACATGGTGTGTGCTAAAATAGTAGCCTAGAGCTGTCAAAACCTTTGTTTTGAAGTTGTCAAAACCTTTGTTTTTCTTAATACAAGGAAGGCACCATTCCTACATTCTATCTGGATCAATAACAGTGATTTGTTGGAAAGGGTTGGTGGGAGGGGTTGGTAAGCAATGAAGCACAAGATCAGGTGATTCAGTGAATGAGTTCACTGAGTAAGCAAAGAATAAATGATATTGTAAGGTTTTCCCAGGGCCACTTCAAACGTACAAAAAAATGTCCCCACATGATGCGCTCTCTCCCTGGGGATGTATTCCTGTGGTGAAAGAAATAAAATGAAAATGTATGACCCAGGCTGTCCATACTTAGTCACAGCTCTGCTATGAATCCTTCTTGGCCTGTTTTAGCCATCATGGAATTGTATCCTGTGGTGTTTTTTTAAATGAAGTCACATGTTTTGGCTTTTGGCAAATGCACCAAATAAACCATCAAATGCTTTTCCCCAACATTTCTCCTGCATTCACTTATCTTGTTGTGGTTTTTTTTTTCTCACTTAAACCAATGAAGCGCTCTTAGCTGATAGCTTCACCTCTCCATATTGGTTCCAAGTTCTCTTTTAGATGCAGTAAATAGCTATGACCTGGAGAGAGGCCAATCCTATTTGTCCGGGTTAATACTGAAGATGTTTAACACATGTGGGTTAAATGGGATCTAAAGACTGAAGGAGAAGAGCCTGGGCTGGCTCGAAATAAAGCTCATTAGATTATCTGCTCTTCAAGTGCTTCTGTTTGGAATTAAAATGTATAGATGGAAGCCTGCAGACAGAATAAAACCTATTCACACAATATTATACAAACACTGAAACCATTTGGATTTATAATGGGGAATTGGCAACTGTTCAATGGAAAAATGGAAGGCTAGTCGTAGATGATAAATGTTGGTTTCTACCATTTTCTGTAGTCTCTAATAATAAGACCTTGAAACTGTTTTTCTTAATAACATGTGTCCATCTTCCAAAGTATATTGTTATATATTATTACATACAGGAGCAAAAATTATGCATTGCATTGTATGAGAAACTGGAATGCCATCAGTTTTCAAAATAACTCTTTGAGTTCTTCCTTACACATAACTTTTGCCTATGTGAATGTGCATAGAGCAGTGGTCTCCAAACTGGAGATCACTGCAATGTGCAAAAGCCTCCATGGCGCAATCCGCACTTAACGTTCTGCCAAGGAACGAAGATATATAGCCACACCTACAGTTCCCAAGTGTCACCGTGGCCAGCTGCATCTGCCAAGAATGCCGGGCACTCAGCCTGCTGGTGTGACAGAACCTAGAAGCGGCTGGCCTCGGTGACACTTAGAAACTATAGGCGGGGTTGTATCTGAATGGTGAGTATGGGTCATCCGGCGGAGGGAAATAGTGGTCTCCACATCTGGCCCATGGGCCAAAGTTTGGAGACCAGTGGCATAGAGGATGATGTATACAAGACCGCACTATGTGCATTCACATTTACCTTTTATCCCCCACACATGGGCAGCTAAGCAACTAAAATGCCTTGCATTAAATGCCTTAAATGACATTTAAAATATATTGAAAATGATCTGTGGAACTCCTTGCCACAGGAGATTGTGCTGGCACCTTTAAAGATGTCCCTAAATATTTAGGGAGGAAAGGTTCATCACAGGTTACAAGTCGTGATGACTGAATGCAACCTCCTGGTTTTAGAGGTAGCCCGTTTCTGAATGCTGGATGCCAGGGAGTGGCAACAGAATACAGGTATCTTGTGGGTCACTGGTGGGCTACTGAGAGACACAGGAAGCTGACTAGATGGGCCCGTGACTTGATCCAACAGGGCTTATGTGATATAGCTGTGATCTGAATCTATCTATCACAACCTGCAATATTCCAGCTGTGTTGCCAGCCAACAAAGAGCTTTTGTGGCCATGCCACAGCATGAACTGTGAATCTGTGTGAATGCACTCTGGCAGGCCTACATTGGCCTACATCCTAACCTACATTGGCAGAGCAAGGCTACATGGCCTGTAGCCAATGCAGGTTAGGTTGGCAGCTGTAGGTCTCCTCAGGCTAAAGGGATATGTTCCCCCTTCCCTGGGTCGAGCCCCAGCCTGTTCTATGGGGCGTCTTGGATCCATGCCTGTTATTTGTCTGCTGCAAATCAAGGAACTCCCATGTAAAGTTGGCTGGGAAGGGTGTTAGGACAAGGCAGAGGAGGCCTCCAATACTCTGAGTGGGGACAGGTGTGCCTGTGAGCGGACTGGCCCGGGAAAGGGGGTGGAGGCAGGGTCCAGCCCTTGGATCCTAACCAGTGGTGTCATTCAAATGATTTAGGAACAGGAACTCACTTTTGATTGGCACTTGTCGGGAACCCAGAACCAGCCACGGAGCCCGTTAGGATCCGGAACGCCCATTCTGGTCCGTTCCCCCTGAATGACATCACTGTCTTCGCCCCCCTAGGAATCCGGAGTCGCTCCCTTTAACCCTCTGAGTGCCGGCCAACCAAGAAGAAAAGCTCTTTGCAGAGGAATTGGGAGGGGGCAGGAGGGAGAGTGAAGTGGGCGGAGTCAGCCCTAATTTTAACTAGTGGAACTGAGTTCCCCCGCGTTCCCCCTGCATGACATCACTGATCCTAACCCCCATCTCTGGCCTGATCATCTCTAATCCGGGCTGCTCAGCTCCGAGTAGCCTCATTCAGGCTGCTGCACGTTACCTGGGACAAGGGGAATGTATTCTCCTGCCCCTGGTTTGCCCTGCAGCCAGTCCCAACCCTGGGCTGGATATGGGGCAGGCCTGTCAGCCTGCCTATTCCAGCTCGGGATTTGGATTGCACTCTTCGGAGAACGTTACATTTGAACATTGTGCTGCCTGCAAGCTTGTGTATTCATTTGTGAGTTTATAGTCTGCCTTCTGCCTTTCTATAGACACACTTGCCAAGTACCACACACACTTCTATCGATATACAAAAGCTTTCCCTAACAAACACAAAGCCAATTAGAATATCCTTAAGCACCTGTTCAAAATGAAATGTTTTACGCTCTCTTTTAAAAGCCTGTATGAAATTAACAGAAATGTCATCTTGTTGAGGCCTCTACAGAAACTACAGAATGTGCACAAACACATTCTAGGCAGAGGCTCTCCCTTAAACCTTTGTGTACAGAACGGTGCTCTAACTGTTTTTTCATGTGGCATATTTGATTTATTTTTTATTACCATTTGTATCCCAGTCCTGACAAAATACTCAAGGTGGCTTATGAGATTAAAAGCAATCATTCAAATACAATAAATGAGTTTTCAATGTGTCCACCATGTGCCTTGTGATGAACACTAACCTCAGAAGGGAAGATACATCTCTGCAGGGGCATAGCTAAAGAAGTGCAGGGAGGTGCAACTGCACTGGGCAGCAAACTTTAGGGGGACAACAAGCTGAGCTTGACACTAGTGGCCAAAATTGTGAAAACCTTGGCATGTATGACCAATACCATCATGTTATATACCAGGGGTCTCCAAATGTTTTAGTTGGAGGGTTGCATCAAATATCTGGCACGGTGTCGAGGGCCAGAACAATAAATTTAAATAAATACATTAGAGATGAAACTTAGATGAATGAATGAGCACCAACATGCACCACAGAAATATGACGTGTCTATAAAATAACGAGACTGTGATTCCACCTAGTAAACAAAGCAGTCAGAACCAGTTATAACTGCATACGTAGTAACCTTGAACATGTCTGAACCTGCACGACAAGCAGCAACACTCTATGACATTCAGTTGATTGTGAGTCGCCATTTAGTTTGGTTGTGTTTTCTGTAGAGTGCTGGAAAAATGCTAAGTTTAAAAGTTGAACAAAGATGGTCCCAAGGGTTCACACCAGAGCAAAAAGAGCGTCGCAAGGAATGTTGTGTGGACATTCTGCAGCAACTTGATGCAGATCCAAACCTGTTTCATAAAGTAATCACTTGTGATGAGACCTGGATCTTCCAGTACGATCCTGAAACCAAAAGATAGTCAATGCACCAGAACACACCGTCATCACCAAGAATGAAAAAAGCTCGTCAAAGCAAGTCAAAATTCAAAGCAATGCTCCTTGTTTTTTTTTATATCAAGGGTGTAATTTTGGAAGAGTGGGTTCCAGAAGGCACAACAGTTAACCAGCATTATTATAAGGAAGTTTTGAAAAAGCTGAGAGAAAGAGTCAGAAAGAAACAGCCGCAACTGTGGAAAAATGGTTTCATTCTTCACCCGGGCAATGCGCCTGCTCACACAGCACTTTCTGTGAAGCAGTTTTTGACCGACAATCACATTACTACACTTGAACATCCTCCATATTCGCCCGATTTAGCACCTTGCAACTTTTATCTTTTCCCAAAAGTTAAATCAGTGCTTAAAGGGACACATTTTGAGTCAGTTGATGCTGTAAAGTAGAAAACGGCAGATATATTGACACAACTGACAGAAAGTGATTTGCTCCGTGCCTTTGACCAGTGGAAAACAAGAATACAGCGATGTATTAGTGCAAATGGGGAGTATATTGGACAAACATTAAATTTGTAATATCAATAAATAAAGGCGTTATTTAATCAGTCTCATTATTTAATAGACGTACCTCATATTTCCAGCAGAACTCTCGCCCAGTTAAACAAATCTAACTGATTTAGCATGTGAATTTTATTCAATTGATTAAACATGCATAAGTGTAATAATAATAATAATAATAATAATAATAATAATAATAATAATAATA
>JAJKFI010000002.1:14714596-14793886 GCA_029204185.1 Lerista edwardsae
GTGTGTGTGTGTGTGTGTGTGTGTGTGTGTGTGTGTGTGTGTGTGTGAACAGAATGGAGCTTATTCACTCCACTGACTTCTATGGGGGTCAGGAAGGGTTGTCAGTCAAGAAAACCATGTGATTGTGCAAAGGGAAATTCAAATGCCATCTATCTCAGATCTTGTAGTCCCCAGTGTCTAGGGCAGCCCACAACGCTTTTCTCACCTGATACTTGTCAGCCAGAAGACGGCTGTTCCTTTCTGAAGAGCGCAAAATCATAGTGCAGCAAATATTCTGTCTTTCTCAGTTTCACATTTCTCAGTTTCACATATGCTTTTCAGGGGCTAACTTATTAATAAAGAAATCTCAACATCCAAATATATATCCTTTAGGCATGCTTCAATGTGTAGTAGAATTTCTGTTAAAAAAAACAAAAAACCTCTGATTTATTCCATTCCAGATCTAAATATCTCAAAATGCTATCTCCGTATTAGAATATGATAATAATGATAACATTGATGAACATAATTTCTGATTGCAATATGGATTGCACAGGATCTTCGACTCTGTGGTAGGGTTTGCCCTCTGCTGGCCTCCGGCTCAAACCTGGCTTTGGGGTTGGGGGTTCTGTCTGCCCACACCAGCCATGAATAAGGAGGGGGAAATCCATAGTGAGCAGCCAATCCTAACTCTCTGTAAAGCCAGGCAGCAGCACCAAGGTGGTGTCTGCTGCATCCTGCAGGATATCTTTGGCCTCTGGAGGCCTCCAGAAAGCCCTCTCCTGGCCCAGTAGAGCTACTTAGGCCTGCCCCAGCTATATATCTGGCACAAACCCAAGTAGACACATGGAAGGTGGGTTGGGCCCAGGGTTAGGAGTCAGCGGACAACCACTGACCTACCACCCTAACCCTGGGGGGTTAGGAGTCAGCGGACAACCACTGACCTACCACCCTCTCTGCCCCGTCACCTCCCTGTTCCACCCCTCGCCATCTCCTTCCCTAGTAGAGCTGGCACCTAGTAGAGCTCACTCCACCTAGTAGAGCTGGCAGGTATCCCACTCACCATTTATGGCAGCAGCCAGGCCACATGCTCTGGCTTGTGACATTTGAGACAGCCAGAGAGTGCTCCTTCCAGTGCATAACCCTGCAATAGGATTGGACTGTATGAAAATTTCCTTCAGACTCCTCTAGGTCTTTTTGGACATTGACCTATCATCTCCACCTTTCTCCAGTAAAACTATTAGCAGTTTTACTAATAGTGCCTTATGGCAATATATCTATAAATATGGCTATAAATATGTGAATAAATTACCAGACTAAATACATAAATAATCATCTCTTGTTAACTATTACCAGCATTCTTGTATGATATTGGCAAGGGGCACATGGGCAATTACTGCATAGGACAGTTAAAGATAGTTTTTTTTCCCCAGGAATGGGGATTTGAGTCACAATGCCAGTTTTTCACTACTCATGTTGGACTTGAGTCATAGACTCAGTCACATGCCACTGACTCAGGCATGTGGCAGTGAATCGGAAAAGAGATGACTCTGATTTGACTCGAGTCCTGACTCTCTTTAATGTTTGTGTGCTTGCTTGCTCACTTTTATTTCTCCCATTGCTTCTGTATTGCCTTGGAAGACCATGTGGGTGATCCAGAAGCCATCTTTCAGACAAATGTCAGCAACAGTCGTGGTGGAAGGAAGGTAGGTGGTTCCAGGAGGTGGGACTAGGGAGGTGAGGGGAGAAGGAAGACTGTTTGCTTATTTTTTTTTATCCTCTCATTTCCGTGTTGCCCCAGAAGACCTCATGGGCAATTCAGAAGCCATCTTCCGGGACTTGGTGGGGGTGGTGCGGCTTTTGGGAGGTGGAGCTTAGGGACTTGAGGAAAACAGGAAGGCTTAAAGAATCTTTTTTTTCCCAAAATGACTTGGGACTCGAGTCAAAATGACTCAAAATGTTTCCATGAGTCAAGTCGCAATGACCCAAGCCTACTGGTTTTATTTATTTATTTATTTACTTAAAAAAATATGTTTGCTTACCTTTTGCTGGCTGCCCAATTGCCGCCACCACCACCCACCCACTTTACTGGATTGAGCACATGCTCTATCAACACAGCTGCATCAGCACCAATGGTGAGGGATAGGACTGGGCAGCTGCTTTTACATTCCCACAAGCACAAAGCTAGCCAATGGAGACAGCACAATCCAATGCTTATCTACTCATAGTACTTAGTCCCAGGAAAGTGTGCATAGGATTGCGAACCAGAGTCAGTTCATACATTCAATTGGCAGTCCTCAAATGTAAAGCAGCCATGGAATGATAAAGCAGTACGTACCAGTTTGAGCATCCCAAGCTTAAGCCCCGGCGGTGCCAGTGGCTCCAAAATGATCTCTGTTGTACCGGATGGGGCGGAAGCTGCTGAATACATCAGCCTCTCCTTGGGATAAGGGAATGTTTGCTCCCTTACCCCAAGTAGAACACTGCCAGCAGCAATGAATATTTTCAGGTCTGCTCTCACTATTTAGCAGTTGCAGAATGTAGGCTTCTGCAGAAGCTCATGTAGGCTTCTGCAGCTTGGGAGGGGCCATAGGATTCAGCAGCCATGTCTACCACCATCTCCCAGACCCATCCTCCAGCCCACCTCCCCCAACCAGTTCCATCCCCTCCCCCCACCCCGGGAAGCCTCATTGCTGGCCAGCTCTGAGGCCCAGAACCGACAGCTATTGGCCACAGCACCAGCAGCACACTCATACCTTTTTCAAGTGGTGCTCCTCTTATATTTAGCAGGGATGAACTAATTGTCCCTATTCACCCCTGCGAGTGTCTTTTTTAGTGGCTGTTGCTGGAGGTGTTCTGCATTTTTTAGATTGTGAATCCTTTTAGGACAGGGGCCATTTATCATTATCATTATCATTACTATTTATTCAAAACACTTGAAACACAGTCAGTAGAGGAAAAAGATCACACAAATAACGTTGACTGGTATTGTTGGTCTGATACGGGTCTCCACCAGATAGCTATTGTTATTGTTATTTGCCTGTAAACCACTTTGTGAACTTTGTGTTGAAAAACAGTATATAAATTATTGTTGATTGATTGATACCACTAGTGCCAAAGTTTTGCACTTTTACAACACCCAGCTCAGAATACTTCCAGTACTGGGCTCAATAGGGCAGGAGGTGAGGACTGATGGCTGAGCTGCTGGTATTGCCTGAACTTAAGCAGGAGAAACTGCAGTCTATTTTTGGATGGGAGACGGAATGGAGTCACTGTGTTGCTGATTAGCCAGTGTGGGAATGTGGTGAGAAGGCCAGCCGGCAAAAGAACAGAGTCCAACCTTGAAGACCTGTCCCGGCTGGACTTATGATCACCTGCTGAACAGAGGGAGATCTAAGGGAGGGCAAAGCTCTAAGTTTTGCAAGAAGCCTTACCTTGCAGTGGAAATCACTCCTCTCCTGCACTGTTTTAGCCAATCCTCACAGGGAACAGCAACATCTTGGTGTTGCTTACTGGCTACAGCAGCAAGGGAGAGGAGGGATTTATATGACAGGGTAAGGCTTCTTGCAACACTTAGAGCTTTGCCCTCCCTGTAGATCTGTCTCTGCTGCTGAAGCTCAATGTCACAAAGCCAGAGGAGAGAACCACATTGTGAAGGCTACATCTGGGACTGAGGAGTCGGTGAATCACAGAATAGTGTATACTTGTTTAAAAAAAAATTGAAAAATGGTGGTTTAGACTAGCCTGCCCATGTAAGCCACCTTGGGCATGGGAAAGGCGGGGTATAAATTCTTCCAGGAAAAAAAAAAGGATTGGACCCTAAGGGTCCTTAGGACCAGATATTCATTATTTCATATAGGAAATGATTACCATGTTTTTGTTGTGGTCCTGTGCAGAACCACTGGTGCAGGTATTAGGCATAAGGGACCTTGCTTCATAGGAGCAATACCCGCAGCATAATTCAAGTGCAACCTTGCATTATCCCTTTGAACAGATCGCTGCTGGGTGCTTCTCATGTGATGGGGCATCCCTTCATATGCATCCCATTTTCCTATACAACAGCCCTGTAAAACCGCCATTCTGGATTTATACTACAGGGGAATGTATGTTATTTCTCTTGTTTACCAATTCATCCCTTTCTGAGGACTTGAGTAGCAACAATGTCAAATGTAACAGAGAGTAAAGGGGTTGTATTAAATGCACACTTAAATGTGATGGAAATGATCCTACGCCAAGCTCCATCTCAGTCATTTAGAGTCAGCCCAAAGAGATGAGAGCGCTTTACAGGGAACATTCATACAAAACTTAGGTTTCCCTCGCCCAATCATCTAGGAGAGATTGCTTGAAAAGCCTGCAAATGCTGGCTTCTAGTTCAAGGCAAGGCACAGCAAATTCACACTGTTGGGCAATTCTGTGCCTGGGCACAGGTGTACATGGTAAACTTTCCACCTGTTGGAGACTGGGCAGAGTTTTCCACAGATTTGCATTCTCTGAAATGGTCATGTGAATGACTGGCTGAGTTTCCAGGAGTTTACATCAGTCCTTTCCTCTCCTTACCTTTGCTTTGTATGTTTGTCTGTCATATGCCAATAAAGCTCTGATGAATGAATGAATGAATGAATGAATGAATGAATGAATGAATGAATGAATGAATGAGGTTCCATCAGTGGCTGTTGTGGGGCAGCCACCGAAGGGGCCTCCCTCTGAATCTTTGTGCATGAATCATGCTGTCGAGAGGGTCCTCTGCTGGTTTGGGGTAAAAAAATTCAATTTTGCTTCAAGAACTAACGTCTTCTATTTTTCCTGTTTTGAAACATAGATCTGAAAAATACAACCTGGGTGTACTTGGGCTTCCTCCTTACTGCCCGCCCTTAGCATCCTTGCAGCATCATTTTAGTTCAAGAAAGTTAACAGCCTCCCTCCTCTATCCCCCCTTTCAACACACAAGCAAAGAGTCTTAGAGTGTGGAGAAGGAGGAGGCTGTCTTCTTAACTAAGAAGCCTGGATTTGTGTGAAAAGTTCCCTCGCTTTCTTTCTCTCCCCTGGCCCCCACAACTCTTTTGTGAATGGGGCCAGTGCAACATGTGGCCTTTCACCCCGCCCAAGAACCAATGCCAGACAGCCACACTCAGAGAATTGTTTGTTAATAGTCCAATTAGATAATTGCCATCTTTCACTCCTTTCGCTCTAGATTTCCCATAAAGGCATGAATAAGGAGAGCAGCATGAAGAGGGCTTCTGCCCTGCAAGGTGACAAGAAAGGCTGGAGCATGCTCTCCGCACAAAGCCATGTGCTTGAATTGAATCATTGTCACCTAATCAATGGTCTTATTGGATTACTGGCTGTTGCGGTTCTCAAAGATATTGTAGCAGAGACAATGAAATAGCTGGGGGAAAACTCCCCCCCCCTTGAGTGGATCACACA
This sequence comes from Lerista edwardsae, assembly GCA_029204185.1. Lineage (NCBI taxonomy): Eukaryota > Metazoa > Chordata > Lepidosauria > Squamata > Scincidae > Lerista > Lerista edwardsae. The sequence continues at coordinate 14,720,000 of JAJKFI010000002.1, forward strand.
GTTGAGATCTCTCTCTCTCTCTCTCTCTCTCTCTCTCTCTCTCTCTCTCTCTCTCTCCTCCACACACCCTCTCTCCTGGATCCATCTGAATACAAAGGAAGCTTTTAAAAAGGGGGGAGGGAACATGCTCTGCAAATGTGCTCACTGTTTGTGAAGGTGCAGAATTAGAAAGAAAGGAGGGAGACCCACATACACACACACACACACACACCCTTGCACACATACAGACAAGTATCTGAACTGAATGAACGGAGAAGTAGGACTTTAAGATGGCTGGCTGTGAAGATCAGTGTTGAGACGGGGGTTCCTCGACCACTTGGCACACAGGAATCAACCCCCATCTGCTCTCAGGACTCCATCCACAGCCCGGGGAAAACCTCTTTGGGGTGGGGGTGGGAAATGCACTTGGTGTTACTTTGCTGGTGACTTCTTCTTTTTATTATGTGTTTGCTGGGGGATCCAAGATTCCTTTCTGCAGCCTCATGGGTTGTCTCAGCATTGTCCTCCTGTGCTTGGTAGCTTTATTCAGATGTCCTAGGCGTGTCTCGTGGGGAGGGGGAGAGAAACAACCCCATTCCGTAATCTGGAAGGGTCAAAGGCAAGCTGAAGAAAGTTAATCATGGCTGCTAATGGCTCCTAACAATTCCGGTTGCATCTTGTCAAAAGTTTGTTCCCCTTCGTCTTCTGGAAGTCTCCGTCTTTTGATTGTGTGTTTCCTGAAAGCAAGGCCAATCATTTCAGTTTATTCACTGGCTCAACTCGACTTGATTGGGGACAAGCATACAAACCACCCATTACGATGTGATATATTATCCAAACAATTTAGTGTATTCATGAGGTAACCTAAATGTGGAGGCTGCAAAATTACCCGTAATCAATTGAAGCAGCGAGTGCGCGTCCCTCTGGGTGTCGAAGCACCACATCCCTCTCCGTAATAAGGCAGGCATTAAATCATGTTAGAGTTGTGCTGTTGAGTACCTGATCATTGGGGCTCAGGGAAGCTGGACACTCGCACTAGGACGCTGGGATTGAGGAAGCGGCTGATTTCCTGCCTGTGTCTCACCACCGACCTCTCGTCTTCGAGGGACTTGGCTCTTACGCACCGATCTGACCGTAAACTGTGCAATAGCCGACGCAGACTTCTTCTGCCCCCTCCCTTTTCATCCTTCTTTCTTTCCTCGTTCCTTTTTTTTTTTAACTTAAAAAACACACCCCATCATATTGCACTCCTACATGTTTGGGAAACAAGACAAAATGGACGTTAGGTGCAATTCCGAGCTCGAAGCCAATCGGGTCTCCAAGAACGGGCATAAAGAGGGCAAGGAAAGCAAAGCATCCGACGGAAATATTTCCACGCCTTTTTTGAAAGAGCAACAAGGGACTTTTTCAGCCTCTGGCGTCTCCGAAGATTGCAATAAAAGTAAATCGAGTTCCTCCGACCCGGATTATTGCAGAAGAATCCTGGTTCGAGGTAGGGGAGTTGAGATGTGTCTTTGCTTGGTTTTTTTTTTTTTTTTTTAAAGGAATTATCAGTACTCTTTTTGTTTGTTTGTTTGTTTGTTTGTTTGTTTGTTTGTTTGATTGATTGATTGATTGATTGATTGATTGATTGATTGATTGATTTTCCCTTCAGCACGACTGGGATTTCTAAACGCCTCCTCTTTATTCAAAGTCTGCTTCACCTGATGTTTTTTGTCTGATTCCCATTTCCAGGGAGATTTCACAATCCGGGTCGCTGAGAGTTTAAAGGCACGGTTTCCCACGGCTCCGGATTTAAAATCTCTCTGCCCAGTTGTGGGGGATTCATGCTTTCCCTTTCCCGATATACTTCTCTGGGGTGTTTTTTTGTTTGTTTGTTTTGGTTTTGCGGAGGGGGGGGGGAAAGGAATCAGCGGCCCCCATTTCTTTCCCCGTTTGCTTTAAACCTGGAGAGCTGTTGCATACAAGAGTGGAACATAACCCGATTGCCAACCCCCTTTTTCGTTTTCTCCCCCCCCCCCCACTTTTGATTCACGAGACCTTTTGAAAAGGCTGCGACTTTGAAGTGTCAAAAGAGCCTTTTCCGACCGTGCTAAAGGTAGGCGACAAAATCTGTGTATCGAAATATTCAGAAATGCACGATGGTGGTTCGGTTCGAAAAGCTGTCGACCCACTCTTGGGTTCCAGCAAAGAGGCAAGGCAATTCTTCCAAATCTATTCGATGTGGCAACCCGAAGGAAAGAGTAGCTGATTCCGGGCTGTTCCCCTGAAACACGTTCATAACGCTGGGTCGAGTATTGGGAAGGTTCTCTAAAAAGATGAACAGGTCTTGCTCCCCTCGCGGTCAGGTTCATAAGAAGTTCCCAATAACACATAACAGAGGATGCCCGTTTTTAAAACTACAAGAGAAAATTATTTTCTTTTTCTTTTTTTTAAGGGTTTCTAAAATTTATTATTTGGGCTTTCCTGTGCCTTTGTTATTTTACTTCCTGTGTTAGTTTGTGCTCCCTCCTTGCCACGCATTAGAGCACCAGGACAACGATTTTGCAGGCTTTTTAAAACAGCTGTTAAAATCCCGAAAGGACCAAACGCGGTTTGTCAAGAGAGGTTTCTGTGCCCCCCCCCAAACTGCAAGCAGGCCTTGTAAACAGTTTAAAACAAACGTTCCTCCCTGAGGTTTCCGTGCGGTCACTTAGACAGCCGGCCTTTCTCGAGGGTTCACAACTATATTAGGAAGGTGAAATTAGGAAACATGGAGGCTGGGAGGGTTTGGGTGTCATCCGGATTGATTTCGAGCTTGGCAAGACGTTAAGGTGATGGGGGGTCCTTTCCTGAGATCGGGGCGGAGTGGGGTGGCGGAGAGGACGGTGGCTTGTTCTTCGCATTTTAAGAGGAAAGGGGGGGGGAGTCCTGCCAACCAGCCAGTTCCCCCAAAAGGTGGGCGCTGGCTTTCCCCAGCAGGCTTTCCCCCTTGACACAGGCGCCTGACTGATTTGGGTGCCTTCACGCGCGTCCAACCCGCCTGTGCTCCGATACGCTCCCAGCCGTGCCCAGACAATAAGGCGTGGACGAGGCGCGGAGAGCGGCGGCGCCTAGGCCTCGGGTCTCGGAAGCGCCGGCTGGCTTCTCTGGGGGAACCCCGCGGCGAGGGCTTCGGCGCGGCCCGGTGCGCGTCCGCATCCCAACAGGTGACGCTGGGGGCCTCGGCGTGCCCGGCGCCCGTGGGAAGGCGGGGGGCTCCAGCAGCGACGCGGAGGCTCGGCCGGCGCGGCCCCTGGCTGGCTCCGCCGCTGGATGTCTGTATGCAGTGCCTGGCCAGGGGCACCTGCGGGGCGGGCGCCTCTGCGCGGCCTCGGCGGCTCTCACCGCGTCTCCGTCTCTCCTTTCCAGATGCCAAAGGCTCCATACGCGAGATCATCCTCCCGAAAGGGCTCGATCTGGACCGGCCCAAGCGGACCCGCACGTCCTTCACGGCGGAGCAGCTGTACCGGCTGGAGATGGAGTTCCAGAGGTGCCAGTACGTGGTGGGCCGGGAAAGGACCGAGCTGGCCAGGCAGCTGAATCTGTCCGAGACGCAGGTACTCGCCGGCCAGGGAAGCCCGCCTGCTGCCCCCAGAGCTGTGCCTGCTGCTGCTTCCCCTCCCGCCCCCCCCCCAATTGCTCCACCCCGGCATGGTGGTGGCCGTGGGCCGGGGAGACGCGGGTACAAGTGAAGCTCCGGGCTGATCGCCCACTCGCGTGCCAGGGCTGCTGTCGGCAGCCGAAGGCAAAGCCCCGCGTGGGGGTGTGATCAATACAGGAACGGGGGCCGGTCCAGGGTCTGCAGGCAAGCGGCCTGCCGAGTCGCGCAGACCCCAGATCCGCCAAGCCCACCTTCGCTGGGGAAGGGCTGCGTTGTCGCCTGTAGACCTAATAGAACGGGGTTGGATTAGGAGACTCGCAGGTCAACCACCCTTCCTCCACCACCACCCGCGACTCTTGTGCTGGCCGTGGCGAAAAGAGCGAGGAGTCCTCGGAGGTGGGACTGGGCTTCAGTCTGAGGGCGAGCTGAGCTCCTTGAGGGGTGAGGGAACCATTGATTTCAATGGGGTGTGAACTGCACCCTCGGGGCTCCCATTCTGAGCCTAGCCGCGAGGACCTGAGACCCACGGAACTCTTTCGCGCTTAGTTGCCAGTAAAGATGCAGAGGATTACAGTCTTGTGTGTTCAAGGCTTTCTTTCTTTCTTTCTTTCTTTCTTTCTTTCTTTCTTTCTTTCTTTCTAACGCTGCACTCCTATGCACACTTACTTAGGAGTAGCTCCTTTGAACTCAGTGGAGCTTACTTTCGTGTAGTCATGCATAGGATTGCACTATAACTAACTAACTAAGGGCCCAATCCTGTCCAAATTTCCAGCGTTGATGCAGCTGTGCCACTGAGGCCTGCGCTGAGGAGCCCTCCCCAAGGTAAGGGAACGTTTGTTCCTGCCGGGCTGGATTGTAGCTGCATCAGTGCTGGCAAAGTGGACGCGACTGGGTCTTTCCTAACAAATTTGACTTTTCCAAACAATTCTGCAAGGCAGAGAAGCCATTCTACGGGCTCACGCAGGCACCATTCATAACCAGCGTCTCATCCCCTAGTCAAACACATTAGTGGGAAATCAGTCTCACTGAAATCCATGAGATTTATTTCCATATCCTGTGGTTTATAGGTAGGATGTAAGCTTCAGGCAATATCTTGTACTTAAAAAAAAAAGTACAAAATTGGCGAAAGGGTTTCAGAAGGCCAAGTAACCCACACCAATTTTCCAACAAGGACAGGGGACATGCAGTGGTTTAGAAAACGGGCAGCGTCAGGGGGTGACTTGATGTGGGATTTTTCCATCGGCGAAAGCCAACTGAGGTTGTTAAGCGTCAGGCCACGTTCAGTGCTCGCAGAGGGCTATTCTAATCAGGCTGAGTTCCGAGCCATTCAAGATCCGAACTTGTACTTTGACATCAATGACTGTTACCATTCACGTGCGTTTCTTGCGGCTTTGCGCCGCCTTGCCCCGACCCGTCTTTATTCAGCCGTCCTGCAGTCCGAACCCCTGCAGGTTTGCTTGGAAGTCAAGTTCCCCCAGAGCGACTGGGACTTTCTCCCAAGGCCATGGGCATAGGCCATGATGGACCTCCGAGCCAGGGAGTTCCTCCTCGGCGTTGCTGTGTTCTTTCCGGTGGGACTGCACAACTTCCGAGTGCATTTGGGGTGGAGGTTCCGACGTGCAATTCCTCTCTTGCCCGGCGCACAGGCCACGCACCTGTTCTGCCTCTTCGGCACACTCTCTCCCTCCCTCGTTGCTTCGTGCTCTCTTTTTGGGGCGGATTTATCGCAGGCTACAGTGTAAAAAATGCGGTTTGCGCCTGGCGTTTTGCCTCGCCTCGGGTCTCTTGGGGCCGGGCGGACGCGTTTTTTGTTTTTTTTTAAATAAGCGCACACGCCTGTGCCCCTGTGCAATTTGGCGGTAAAAGCAAATGGAACTGGGAAGGAAGGTTTCGTAACCTTGTTATCAACCAACACGCGTAAAAGGGGCAGTCAGAGTTCAACAGCCGGCCAAGAGTGCGCGTTATTTTGAATGCACCCTGCACACCGCGCACGAATGAGCGAATCGACATCTGAGCTGCGCGCCTGTTCTAGATTGTTGAAGGGCGTTTTCTTTCGGTCTGTCTTTTTATCCTAGAACCTCCGGATGCAAAATGTGTGTGTGGGGGAGGGGGGGCTTCGAAGGGCAGACCCATTTTCCTAGTGTTGTGCAGACTGCGGAGTAGTGTGTATAGCGAAGGAGGCGCAAGAGGGAAATCCTGTACGAAAGACTGACTGAAAAGGATTGAAGAAGAGGGGGAAAGAAGCGTGTGGTTGTAATGTAATGTTTGGGGGAACTTTTAAGACATCCCCAGTGACTCATAAACAGGTTCTGGCTACGAACCTGGCTACGAGGTTCTCTTGACTTCTGCAGGGACCTGACCTGAACTGTGCTAAGCTGTATTTAGTGCTTGTTGTTACGTATTCGCTAATGAAATAGATGCGGGTGGGAAGACCCACGTTGTGTTGTGTTTACACGGCTCCTGGAGTATTAGGAGAGAGGAGGAGAAAGTGGGAGCTGGACGTCTCATTGGTCCCCTTCGCCTTGAGTAGTCCTCTCCACTCCAAGCGTATTCAAGCGTGCAGAGAGGAAGACAGGAAGCTTAACCAGGGCAAAAAGGCTGAGCACGCAAGGAGCGGTTTCTGATTTCTTGAACAGATCCTAGGCGGAAATGCATCCCTCTGACAAGCCAATCAGCATTTCTGCGGCTGTCAGATCTGGCCCACAGTTGGTACGACACATGAAGGGCCGTCAGAGGCCGTGAGGTGGCAAGTGACATTGATTTTAGGGAATCATATTCAGAATGGTGGAAGAGCCCTAAAATAGCTTGAGGGGGGACTGCCGGCGCCGCTTCGAAGTGGAAAAAGCAGGCTTGCTCGAAGAGGGTCTCGTGGAGCCCGCCCCCCCCCGCACACCGGCAGGTCAGTCCACCAGCTCCAAAGCACCCGAGGCGCTGAGCAGAGTGGGGCTAGTTGAACACCTTCCTGTGCGCCCACAGACGCGAGTTCTCCAGAGATAAAACAGGTGGAAGGAAAGTAGCACTTTCAGAAGACACCCAACAGAGCCCTTCTCTTCCATCTCAAGGGACGTGGGGTGGGAGGGGCTAGAAGAACACGCAAGGAAAGCCGTGCTGGATCAGGCCCAACAAGGCCCATCCAGCCCAGCGCCCTGTTTCCAAGATTGGCCAGCCCGATGTCTGGGGAAGTGCATAGGCGGATGCTCTCCTGTCCCCACGTCTAAAGAACTCAGAGACGCTCAATGGCAAGAGTGCCAAATCTCAGCATATCATCATCATCATCATCATCATCATCATCATCATCATTCTCCCTGCAAACATGCCTACATACATCCCTGGAATGGTCCTGGCTGATGCGAGACTGGGCTGGGGGGGGGGGCTCGGGGCCGGTTGCAGCTATTGTGGAAATGTCCCCGGCTGGGGCGACTGCTACTTATTGACGTAGGAGGGGACGGCGCGTTCTTTTTAATCTCTGGCGTTGCGAAGGAGATTCCCCCCACCCCACCCCACCCGACGGCAAGAGCTCCTTCTCTGTGCTGTCCAGGGCGTGCCACTGACGAGACGGGCTCTCTGCCTAGGAAAGCTCCTGCCACAATCAAAAGGTGCTCGTCCGTCCTCTTAAAGCGCCTAAGGACTCTTGGCTGCTTTCGCAACTCTTAGTCACTTCAAGAGCACTTTCTGAAGAAGAAGAAAGGGGGGGGGGCGCAAGCTTACTTGAAAATTCTCATCGCGTTTCCAGTGACACCCCCCCCCAAACACACACACACTCCAGCGTCCTCCGCGATGCGCTTCAGGCCAGGGCCACGTCTTGCCCCCCAGTTTCGGCACTGCCCAGTGGGATGAGCTGACCGTCCAACCCCGTGGGGAAGGAGGGGCTGTGGAGGCAGGCGAAGGTGGGGGCCCGCAATGTGTGAGGCGGCGAGGCTCCTGGTCCAGGAGCGGTTTGGGCCGGTGGTCCTGGCTCTGCTTCGTTTCCGCTCCTAACGGCGCCTTTCCCCCCTTGCCCGCCCCCCCCCCGCTCCCCTTGCAGGTCAAGGTCTGGTTCCAGAACCGACGCACCAAGCAGAAGAAGGACCAAGGGAAGGACTCCGAGCTGAAGTCGGTGGTGTCGGAGACGGCGGCGACCTGCAGCGTCCTGCGGCTGCTGGAGCAAGGGCGGCTCCTCTCGCCGCCGGGCCTGCCGGGCCTCCTGCCCCCCTGCGCCGCCAGCGCCCTGGGCTCGTCCTTGCGAGCTCCCAGCCTCGCCAGCGGCCCCGGCGGCCCCGGCTCGGGAACTGCGGGCGGCTCCCCGCACCAGCCGGCGGTCAGCAGCGCAGCCGGCCCGGCCCAGCCCTCCCCGCCGGGGGGGGCACAACCTCTTCAGCTTGCCCGTGCCCACCCTGCTGGGCTCCGTGGCCAGCCGCCTCTCCGCCAACCCGCTAGCCATGGCCGGGTCCCTGGCCGGGAACTTGCAAGAACTGTCGGCCCGGTACCTGAGCTCCTCCGCCTTCGAGCCCTACTCCAGGACCAGCAGTAAAGAAGGCGCCGACAAAAAGGCCCTGGACTGACTCGCAGTCGCGCTCCCCTCCGTGTATTGCTATTTATAGTATCTATTTGTGGCGATTATTTATGGAACATCCACACGTTAGGTGCCCCCCCCTCCAGTCGTCCGCCTGCCCCTCCGCCCCCCACAGCAGCCGACCCACACTCCTTTGCCTCCCGCCAGTATCCCCAACTTTGTCCCATCGACGGCATTCTAAACCCGAGAAGCCACTCAGCTGTGGCGCGAGCACGTCCGATCGGTGAGACGACTCGGTTCGCAGCGGCAGCGGCAGCCCGGAGGCCACCCGCCTGAGTCAGGCTGAGAGCCCAGAGACAAACTCCGGCCCTGAGCCGGGGTGGGTGGCGAGAAACAGCTTGTAGCATCGATGGCCCGCCTTTGTGTTCAATTTCCGAAAAGGAGCTGGGCAGAAGGAAGTTCGGGCGGGATCAGGGCTGGAGGGAGGGAGGGTCGAGGAGAGGAGGGGGTCGCTGCTTAAAAAGAAGCCTTCTACTTCCAGCCAAAATGCCGCTTAAGTGTCAACGTATAAAAGTACGCACTGGGCGCGCAGACAGAGACGCCCCGTCTTGTTCGCGGAAATTCTTCAAACAGACCCCCCTCTTGTTTCAAAGGAGTCAGTCTTCCTCCCGCCCCACTCCCGGGACAAGAAAATCCTACCAAGGAGAGACTTGTTCATCGGGTGAACGACGCCCACCGCACTCCGTACACCCCAATGGTCAACACAACTCTCTTCTTGGATCGATGGAGACCCGGAGACCTGTTTGGCAGCGCGATCCTAAGCATGTTTATTCAGGAGTCTCACGTGAATGGGACTTGCCTTGGTACGTGTGCATAGGATTGCAGTCTCGTTTCCAAGAAGGGTGTTGTTGGAAAAGGGTGTATATGTATGTGTGTGATTTTTTTCCCCTCCAAGTATTGCAGCTATGAAATGCCCTCATTTTTGAAATATGGACTTAGCAGCAATCCTTCTGAAAGTCCACCTCAGCTATACACAGAAGTGGTGGGAGCTGGTGAATTTTCAAGAAAATCTCGATCAAAAAGGAAACTCTTAGTAAATGTTTTGGCTCGTGGCGTGACAGCAGGTTAAAGGAGTTTCCCTTCGTTAAAGTTCTTTATTTTTGAAGGAGACCAGCATATACAAACATTCCGCAAGTGCGGTTATTGGCGAATAAGGGCAATAACGGAGGAATCACGAATGCGATTGTGTTTGTAGAACTCGCCTAAAGACCTGATTCCCCTCCCCCCCAATATAAGCTGGACCTAAAGTAAGAGCCTCGATTTTACTCCTACTTTTAAACCACCTTTTCATAAAGGGGTTAAATTAAACCTTATGCAAAATACAAGGAACACTCCTCTGATTTGATTTTTAGACTGAAATACTTTTCTGTAACAATCGTGAGTATGCTGTTATTTCCTGCCCTCCACAGTATTTCCCACTCTCCGCAACGTATGTATTCCAAGACTTTTTTTTTAAAAAAAGGAAATTGCAGACTTGAAATTTGTCAGAAAAAACAAACCGGTCGTGCACACGCACAAGCATATCACTGTATACTTAGTTACTTTTATTTTTTAAGAAAACATTTGATACAACGCGTTTACAAACTGTATGCATATGTGCCACCAAACCTTTTTTAACCAAAAAACAAAAAGAAAAAAGAAAAAAAAAGTTGAATGGGTGGTGTAGCTCATAGAATTAATTCTAGAACAGAAAGAACTAGAGCGAGAGCGAGAGCGAGGAGAGAGAGAGAGAGAGCAAAATGAAAACCCTCATAGTAATTTTATTGTAAATTATTTACGTCTGAAGTTTCTAGGCAACTAGTGAAGAAATTAATGAATGAATCGGTGGCTGAAGGTAACGCCTCTGCTACTAACCCTTGTTCTGAATGTTTTGAATATTTGGCTGTTTTGTATTTATGTGGTGAGAGTGAAATATATTATATCTATATGATGACAGAGGAAGCCGTTCTTTTCGTCTTCTCTTTTGAACGTCCCAAAGTGTTATTATCCACACGGAAAATGCAACGTTTCTAGTTGCGGTTCTGTATTAACTTACTTTCTGGAACTGTATGTACATGGAAATAACGTTTAAGAGCCATATTATTATTATTATTATTATTATTATTATTATTATTATTATTATTATTATTATATTTTCATCCAGTCCATAGACAAAAAGGTGAAAGATATATTGAATAATATGATTGGAGAAGGAATACAAGGAACCATGTGGAACCTTAAAGGCGAACACTTATGTGATTCTTTAGGGAACCACAAGACTTTTTGTGACTGCTGTTGCAGACTTAGGGCCCAATCCTATCCAACTTTCCAGCTCTAATGCAGCTGCACCGAAAGGGTGTGTGCAGCATTTTGCGCTGGAGGATCAGCCATGGGGGCTTCTTCAAGGTAAGGGGATGTTTGTTACCTTGGGGCTGCATTACAACTGCATCAAGACTGGAAAGTTGCATAGGATTGGGCACTAAGCCCGCCACCACTCTGGATACTGGAGAGAGGGGCTCTCCAGTACAAAAAAAAAAAATCAAACATCAAAGGAAATTCGTGGATTCGGCTCTTTTTGCGATCACTAGCGTAGAAGAGATCAAGGAGACTTAACTGTAATGAGAAGGTGTATCGAGAGCGACCAACAGGCTACAATTCCACCTGATTTGCCTTGAGGACTCCGAGAAAATTGGCCGGAGCTTACTCCGTCGCTCTCTACCGCCCTTCAAAGCGTCATTATATTATACCAGCCTGCACGATCTGTACGATGACTGATCGGCAGCAAGAGGATCTGTTCGATTTGCAGTTAATAAATAGGCGAGGAAGCCTAATCGAACCACAGAAGGGCGGAGAGGCTTTTCCGTGGTCCAGCCTGGCTGGCTGGCTTGCAGGGCGAGCAGCCAGCAGGAGGATTTTCGTTTCAGGAAAAAGTGCTGTATGAATTATGCATCTATTTCTGGATTAAAGGGGCATTTAAGAACAAAAAAATATATTCCCACCAGAGTGCATATAATATACAGTACACATTTTTCGAGATCAACCGCTCCTACGTTAGCCCCCGTGTTATCAATGCCCTCTTTGAAAGATCTCATTTGAAGGAGTATATACTGAAGTCCTCCAAAATTCAGCGAAGGACCCCTTCCACTCCTTCGCCGTGTAGAGAGCGATGAGAAACAAGGTCACGATCCTATGCACGCTTACCTGAGCCTAACCCTCATTGAGCTTACGTCTGAGTAACCATGCATCGCGTTGGTCTGGCAGTCTGCAATGCTACGCTCAGCTGTTGGGCAATAAAATTCATTGAACTCAGAGCACATATGGATAGGCTCAGACTGCAAGGGTGCCTTGGGGAAACGGTGTTTTTCAGCAAGCAAATTTACCGCTGTAGGCTAAAAAAGAAAACTTGTATGACATCGTTTAAAGGGGGAGAGGGGGGAGTGTTTAAGGGAAAGGAGGCCCTACAGAAAAGACTCCCGCCAACAGGAACAACTTTAGGAATAAAACTGCTGTGTAACCTGAGCCTCTTTGACTGTGCAATCTTATGCATGTTTACTCAGAAGTAAGTCGCACTGAGTTACAGGGAAGTGTAGTATAGTGTATAGTGTGTACACTACATCAAGTATGGAATTGGAGCCTTAGCGAGTTGCACAACAGATTCCTTTGAAATTAACCAGACTACTTGCAAGCACATTTGTTGATTAGGGGAGATATGGGGCACTTTAAGGGTAGAAGATTATGTTGATAATGAAAATCCTGTTGCCCATGGAGCTCTGAGATTATAAAATTGGGTGGAACAATCAGCACTGGTGTTTAAGAAGTACTTAAGGGTGTGTGGTTTCTTAAATACATACATATGCTTGTGTGTGTGTGTGTGTTTACAGACACTCACACAAAAGGATGGAATCCGTCTTACATAGCTTCCTTAAGAACCTTGGTAAAGATTTGATGCCTGTTTTGGTCAATCCCAAGAAATGTATTGCATCACACAGGGTCAGAGGTTCAGTTTAATCTAAGCTCAGAGGTGGTTGCCATTGACAAAATGCTCCCCTGTTAGGCTTCCATGTACCTGTAATGTGCAATTGTATAGGCAGGAAGTTGCCTTATACTGAATCAGACCACTGGTCCACCAAGGTGAATGGATGTTACCCTAGACTAGCAGGGTCAATGGTCCTGATGGCCTAGGAAGTAACTATCATCTCTGTCTGAGAGCCACCTGAGTGATGGGTTTCCATTATCAGAGCAACCTGCAAAGCCAATCACAGTGTTATCATGGTGATGATGTAATCTTTGAATCTGAGCTGAAGTCACCACAGGGTGAGAAGCTTTGCAGAAATCATTTTCTGAAAAAGGCCTGGATGGTAACACATTTGGAAAAGATCTATGCACAAAGCCTCGGACAACACAGCACCCTAGTTTGCAAGCAACATAAGTGATTATCATTTAAGCCCAATTTGTTGTCACAATAGCCATTGAAAGCAGCAATATAAAACCACTAGGAGGAATACAAAGCAATGACACACACAATGAAAAAGTTAAAGGAGCCAAACAAATATCTCCAATAGAGCAAAATAAATAAACTAGCAAGTAATCATCGTGACAATGCTATCTGACCACCCCTTCCACCAGTGCCAGGGCCAGACTGCTGAGGGCGCTGGGACAAATCCTAGCATTGGGTTCCCCATGGCCAGTGGCATTATTCACCCGGTACGCTGGGCGGGACTTACCTTTGAGTGGCAGTCCGCCCATTGCGTCACGCCACGTTCCGCCGCTTTCCCACCCGCCCCGCCCAGCGTACCGGGTGAATAACGCCACTGGCCATGGCACCTGTGGGGAATACTGCATTATTTTGTATTTCCCCAGGGCAAATACTGCATTGAGGATTCAGTATTGAGGATTCAGGCCTGTCAAGCCCTCTGATCTGCTTGTATTGGGCTCTCAGCCTGCAATAACAGAGCCAGGAAGGTCTTCCTTAGTTGGGCATTCCATCATCGAGGTTCAATAGCTGAAAAGCCCCACCCCCTCACACACACACACACACACCCTTACACAACAGTGGTGTGACCATAGGTGATTTGTGAGGGCAGTGGTCCCCAAACCTACTGTGCTCATGGTATCCTTCTTCCATACCACCCTGCCATAGTGGGGCTGCACGAGCACTTCCCCGAGATCTCACACAATCGGGCAAGCAGGGGCGTATCTAGACAAAATTGCACCCGTGGCACACAATGAAATTGCGCCCCCCCCGCATGCAACGTCATGACGTCACGATGTCGTGACGTCATGACGTTGCAGGGTGTGGCTTCTGCTGCCATGTGTCTGCAGAGCCAACACAAAGAGAGAGCGAGACATACACACACGTGCACACGCATGCACGCACACACGCGCACGCGCACACACACACACACACACACACAGACCCAGCCAGGGAAATGCCTTACCGTCCCGCCTTACCTCTTGAAATCCTGCATGAGGCACCTCCGCGCTGTCGTGGACATGGCGGGCTCGCAGTTATAAATAAATAACTCATATACTGGGCAGCCCAGGGGAAGGGGAGGGAGGCAAGGCACCAGGGCAAAAGCGGCGGCTGGGTGGCGAGTGAGGTGCTGAGGAGGCGGCAGTGGCGGCTCCCCAAGCGACGGCGGCCTCTACCAGTCCGAGTGGTCCACTCGCGCCTCAGAGGAGGGGGGAGACAGGAGGAGGAGGCCGCAAGGGGTGGGGAGAGGAGGCGGCACCAACCACATAATTGAGGGCGACAGGGCGCCTTAAAGTGGCCTTAAAGTGCCAGCGCCATGGCAGCCAGGAAAAGCCAGCAACTTTAAGGCGCCCCCGCAGTTTGCAGAGCCCCAGGGCATGGTGGCAGCTTCCTTCCCTGGGGCTGCCGCTCGGGCACTTTAAGTACTCGAGCGGCAGGCTGGGAGAGGAGACACCAGCGCGCCTCCCGGCTCGGGGCACGTGGGGTCGCAAATTTGCGGGTGGGGAGCGGGGCACCATGCCAACGGCGCCCCCCACCTTATGGAGCCCCAGGGCTCGTGCCCCCTGCTGCCATACCCTAGTTACGCCTCTGCGGGCAAGATCTTGACCAGGAGTGCTGTGTAGAAGAGGGTCCTTCTGTGGCATCTCCGCAGAGTTCACCACAGCACCCCAGGACGCCATGGCACACAGTTTGGGGAGCCGCTGTGCTGGAGCAATGTTTTGTAATAAGCAGCAAGTTTGCTACGAAATTTCTACAGACCTGCCTCAATACACGTTCTTCTCATCCCAGGAGGTAGAGTAGGCAAAAGGCTCAGTAACAGAGCTAAAGAGCCAAAAGTTGACAAAAAAAAAAAGGATCAGTGTGACCTCTCGAGAAGTCTGGAAGGTCGTCTAGGACTGGGTTTGAGTCAAGGGCCAGGACCAGCATCAGTGTGGCCTATCCCTTAGAAAACAGACCCCACTGGCAGGACTGGCATTAAGCCAGTGTGACCAATGTCGCCACATTGGGCCCCACACCTTGGGGGACCCCGCATCAGTGCAGGGAGCACATTGCCTGCAGCAGCAGCAGCTGGGATCTCTATGAACTGTATGTCAGTGGGGAGAGCTGAGCAGCTTTACCTTGGGCCCTCCCACCTGCTCCTGCCACCAAACCACCCAAAATGGGCCACCTGGCAGGGATCACCACCAACTATTTCCAGGTGCCAGGTGTGGCACACAAGTGCTTTTCTTGGTGAGTGGGGTTCCGCGGGGGCGGGGAAGACAGCGAAATGGAGCGGTATGCAACGGGCAGGCTGCCGCTCACCCGTTCCTCCCGCCCAGCGTTCCAGCTGCATGACGCCGCTGCCTGCCCAGGTATTTGTAGGGGTTATGTTCCGGACCCCACTGTGGATATCTGGAATGGTGGATACTGGGGATGCCTTTTTAAAAATAGGGGAACATTAGTGGTTTTGCTGCGACAAGATAAAAACCAGAGATATTTGTTTAATGACCCCCCTATCTTTTTAATAGGTGTCCCACGTTAGCTGTGGATAACGAAAACTGTGGATACTGAATCAGTGGATAGTGGGGCACGCCTGTATTTCTCATAGTTCACATCATAGATAAGGGGAGAAGTAGGATCAGTACATGTAGAACATTCAAAGAGAAACTAATTGAAAAGTTTTAGAGATACACTCCAAAACCGGCTAGGGGTGGATGGAGTGGTCATAAAAACCCATACGCTGAAAGACTGGACAAATCACAAATCGAACTCTAAGGCTGAAAGTCAGACTAAATAAATGGCCATTTTTAGTGGTCTTTTGTTGCTGAAAGCTGCTGTGAGTTCCATTTTTAAAAAAATGAAGGAACACATGCAAATTGCAGCACGATGACAGAAACAGAAACAGACCAAAGATCCATCAGTTGTGGGAGAGTAACTTGAAGCAAAAATCTCAGCTCCTGTGGGTTTTGAGCAATATGCTCTTCATCAGGAGACAGAAGAACACTGGAAGTGGGATTTATGCTCCTTGGATCAATGAACTAACCTCCTGCAGGACCTTTTGAAGAGGAGAAATCCTATAAATACATAAGCATTAGGAAAAAGTGCAAACATAGCAACAAATGACAGCCACTCCCTCAGCACTTCCGGCTTCTATGTAAGTGTCCAACAATTGCAATGTCACTCATGGATGACATTAGTCACACAAAGAAATCTCCAACCATCACACAGCAATGTCATGAACAAGAGAGTGACATTACACAAGCCATCCCTGCCTTCTTTTATGCAGAAGTCCCAGAAGAAAAGTCCACACTCCTTTCCACGCGTGGGCAGGCAAGGACAGGAAGCATGGGTGTCGAAGCACAGAATTCTCAGAAGAGTTCTGGGTTTGCTATGCAATCATTGCTTGGACAGGGCTGAAGTTCACAACAATGCACTGTAGGGGAAAATGCAGAAGATCCCTTAAGGAGATAGTGTGATGTCAGCAGTGGTCCCCTGCTTGACGGGTCTGGGAAGTACCAAGACAATAGATCGCAATGGGTGTGGTTCACAGCTGCACTCAGGTTGGGACAATGAAGAACTGGGAGATAAAAGTGGTGACTGAAAAGAAGAGGAGAAAAAACAAAAGTTAAGTGTGGTTCTGTGGAAGGTATATGGGCAGGGAATTTATTGGTGCATGATGCTGGAACCATCTGGGTGCCTTGTGCTTCTGGGTGGTGTTTTTTTCTTTTTTTTATGTATGGCTATTGCTAGTTTCTGGACAAAGGGAAGCTAATTAATATAAAGAGAGCATAAAAAAAAGTAAAGGTTTCCCCATGACCGAATGGTCTACTCATGACCGACTGTAGGGGGCAGTGTTCATCTCCGTTTCTAAGCCTGTAGAGCCGGTGTTTTGTCCAAGGACAAACTTCCGTGGTCATGTGGCCGGCATGACTATACGCCGTAGTGCACAGAACGCCATTACCTTCCCACCAAAGTGGTCCCCATTTATCTACTTGCATTTAGGTGCTTTTGAACTGCTAGGTTGGCAGGAGCTGGGACAAGCAACGGGAGTTCACTCTGTTGCGCAGTCTTGAACTCCCAACCTTCCGGTAGGAAAGCCCAGCAACAGCGGTTTAACCCGCTGCGCCAACACGTCCATGAGGGCATAAAGAGGAGATAAAGAGTTCTAAAAGGAATTTTGAGGGAACATGCACAAAACAGGTTTGAATGGGTGGAGGTAACAAGCACTTTGCAAGAGTGGGAGACAGCAGCAGCAGGTAGAGCCATATTAAGCCATAGTTGGGCCCCTAGGCTTTCAGGTATTTTGGACGCCCTCTGAAACTCCAGCTGTGCAGGTGCTGCTTGGCCATGGCTTGCCGACTACCCCCAGTCCTGCAGGCCAGGTTGGCCTTTGCGGGAGGTCCTGCAACCAGGGCAAGCGACAGGGCCCAGCTTGGGCCTTGTGCCCCAACATGGAGGTGGGTTAGGGTGCAGGTAACAGTGTCAAATTGATGTGGCCTAGTCTCTGTGGGGCACCTAGGCTTCAGCCTAGTCAGCCTTATGGATTATAGGCCCTGGCAACAAGGATGCTACAACAATGAGGGGACAACAAGAGGCAACATTTCAAACAAAGTGGTTGCCTGGTGGAAATGAAGGCTGCAATGTGAGATGTGGGTCCAGTTCTGAGAGCTTTGAGGTACTCTCCACAATGAAAAAGTTGCTGTTTGGATGTTTGTCCAGCCAGAGTTTTCTATGGAGAAGTAAGAACCCAGATTTTCCATCCAAGAGAACACTACACTAGGTACACATCTTCAGGTGCCAACAGAGTGAAGGCTGTATCAAGACTACTATGGTCCATGATCTGCCTCTTTCCTTTCTATATGGAACCAAAGATGCCAAGCCCTAGAACTCAGGGCTGAAAGGGGCCTACCTGTAGCTCCAGGGCTCACATCAGGCTGTGGGAGGCCCTGGGCAAATCCTGCACTAGGCCTCCACAGAGTTCCCCACATGTTCCTTGATGGTACATTGAGTGCTGCCCATTGGGTTCTGGGCTAGGCCAGTTAAGGTGGGCTTTTTAATGGGTTTGGAGTCCCTTGCCAGTGTTCAACCTGTGGTCAATCCCATCAGAAGTAACTGTAGGGAGGATATCAATCTATTGGGTCTTCCCTATCAATCTTGTTCAGGTGACTGAGCAGCCCACTTGCAAACAGACTAATTAGCAGAAGTGCAGGGCTGCTGCCACCATCACTGCCTGCTGCCTGCTTCCACCTGCTTATGCCATCCACTATATCATCTTTGTATCCTCTGCTTCCTGGATTTGAAAGAGCGAATGGGATAGAATAGGAAGCATGAACAGTTGGGCTGGAGCCTCTGGAAAAGTAAGAGGCAAGAAATGAGCAGTGCAAGGGAAGCCAATTCATTCATCATTGTAAGAACAGATGCCCAACTTAAATGAGCACAGCTTCTACTGAACACTATTTGTAATGGTGTGACTTCTTACAGCAGCAGTTCTCAAGCGTTTTAGCACCGGAACCCACTTTTGCGAATGGCAATCTGGACCCACCAGAAGTGATGCCATGGCCCAAACAACAAAATCAAATCAATTAATTAAATAAGTAAATAAATTAAAAGTTTACAATAAGTATAACCTGTTTCCACTGGTGGCTTCTGATTCTGTAAACCTTGCTTGTAGCCTGTGTGATGTTTTCTGCACTTAAAAGTTCAAGACACGTCTTATCCCATGAAGCCTTACAATAAGCTTCTACTGTATAGTTATATGTAATGTATTATTAAATTATTTTATTTTTATTTTTTATTATTATTTGTTCCGCCAAATCCCATCCTGCAACGGAGAACTTAAAGTTTGGGAAGACAAGTGTTCTGCCAAATTCCCTGCCAGGCCTCCCCAAGGACCTCAATGCCCACACTAGGCTAGCTAGTTTCCCCACAGAGCAGCCTCAGAGACAGGCAAGAGGGAGGGGGTCAGTCACCCACTGGGCCTCCTCTCTTCCAGCAGCTTTTGTTTGGGATCACTGGCTGGTCAGCCTCCTCCAGACTGCCCTCATCACTGGCTTCACTCAAAGTACCCCACCACCAAACACACCAAGCTTCCATAGGAAAAGGATAACCTGCTTAATGGCCCTCCCCATATACAGTATTATCCAAAGTGTAGCCCAAGCCATGCTTAGTGGATCATACATTCCAAAGTATGGTAGGGATGCTTCCTTCCTTCCTTCCTTCCTTCCTGGTGGGTCTCACCATCTCCAACATCCACCAGAACTCCATTCTGCCTGATCTCTGACTAGACCCTATTTCCCTAGGGGAAACTAAGTGCCCTGGGTTGGCACCCCACTCCTGGTACCATTTGTTCTGCCAAATCCCATCCTTAGCCAGTCCAACTGTCCTTCCTTCAGTCCTTCCAACAGGCAGGCAGGCAGGCAGGCCAGGCCAGGCAGTCAGTCCGTCCGTCCGTCTGTCCGTCCCAGGTACCATCCTCCAGTACCTATACAGCTTCTCCTTTCCAGCACCAACCCAGGTGCCTTCCTAGGACCTTCCCAGGTCCCATCCCAGATCCCTTTCTCCCTCTGCTGCCTCCAGCTTTATACTGAGGCCAGCCAATCCATGTCTGTTGCTGGGCAGACTCTAACATCAGCCATGCCCATCTGCACCTGTGCTGGCCTCCCTTCATAGCAGAAGAGCCTCAACAGCCTACAGCTGTGCTCCCGAGGCTTGCAAAACCTTCTGGGATTAACCCTATAATCCCTGGTTTATCTGGGACAAGGGGCCATTGCTGATACCACTCCCTATCCTCGGGGTATCTCCTGTCTTTTCCAATACATTATTATAGCCATATTACAGACATTATTATAGTCATATTACAGACGAGCGACTGAGAGTACAATCCTAAACTGGAGTTACGCCAGCATAAACTAAGCCAGCAAAGTATGGCCAGCACAGGGGCCACAGTAAAGCGTGTTTGGACTACTCTCAGAGTCAGGGAGGATGGCTCATGTCTGTGTGCTGGACTCTCTGACTCCGAGAGTGGTCCAAAAATATTTACGGTGGCCCTTAAGCTGGCCAAACGTGGCTGGCTTAGTTTATGCTGGCATAACTCCAGTTTAGGATTGCATCCTGAGGCAGACAGAAGAGGTTTTCTGACCATTTAGGGTGTTTGGAATAGAGATGAGATTTGAATTAAGGACTTCTTAGTTCATACTCTGAGGATTAGACTAAACAATATACAGAATACATGCTTGGTCCCTACGTGCTTCTTTCGACAACAAAAAGGGGAACAAGCTCCATAACCTCGTGGAATCCACATTGGGACTTCAGGAAGGGGAGATTTAATCCTTTGCCCCCCTCACCATTGAGGTCTTGATCAGGACTCAGCCCCCTTATGACTGCCCAAGAGAGAATGTCCATTCCATCTGAACTGGGGCCACACATAACTGCTATTCACTCATTTAAGTAGACATGTGGAACACAATCAGTGTATCATCTAGCCTAGGGTATGGGATAGTGATAAGCCAATCCTTGCTTTATATAATTAAAAAAATTCCAGTTTTGCCCAAGAGTAAAAGGGAAAATTAAGCTCGGATATGTTAGCTCTCATACGTGAGCCTGAGTCCTGATGTTTGCATACACAGGTCATCATTGCAGGATTAAAGACAAGATCAAAATGGTATTTTAGTTTAAAGAGCATGACCTGTTCGCACCACAAAATGCTTTATGGGGGCCTTTGTGCTGGCCAAACTTTGCTGGCTTAGCTTATGCCGGCCTAACTCCCGTTTAAGATTGTGCTCTAAGTTTCATTTTACCAGCGTAAAATTATCAATTGCCTTACATATTCTGGGCTGATCAACTCCCAGCTGAAATAATTTCAGTGGAAATGGTTGTAGGTAGTGAAACAGTAAAGTCTAAACACGAGTGTGTTTGCAAATGTTCTGGGGAGAGGCCAAAATATTTTGAAGGCAAGGAGCTAATGCTAGTATTTATTTAGCTAGCTGTTGTAGCATGGATCTTCATTTAAGGGTGCAATTCTAACCTGGAGTTAGGCCAGCACAGTTAGGCCAGCAAAGTTTGGCTGGCACAAGGGACACTGTAAAATGTGTTTGCGCCTTAAGTAACTGTTTTGCTATGGATACATGGAACAGCCACAGCAGAGGTCTGCCCCTGGCACCTACCATTTTTTGCCCGTGCCTCATCATCATACTGGTGCATTAGCGGGTGCCATAAAAAGACAGTGATTTCCATTGGAGGTTCTGCTTTCCATTTTTTTTTTACCACATGACCTGAATGTATACGAAAAATGAGCTGGTGTAATGTTCTGAGAGCAACTCCAGGGTTGGAATAAGCAGGCTGACACACCTACCCCATATCAAGCTGGGGGCATGGATTCACTGCCATGTGCCCCAGGGAAAGGGGAAAACTTTCCCCTTCCCCTGGGTAATGTGTAGTGGCCCGGATGGAGCACAACTCCAAGCAGCTAAATTGGGGCCACCCAAGATGGGGATGGAGGTTAGGATTGGGCTCATAGGCTGGATCCTGTCTCCACCACCCGCTCTGGGCCAGGCTGCCCATGGGCCTGCTCATTCCCAACCTCCCCCACCCCATTCTGCCCTCCCGCTCGCCCCTGTCTGTCCTCTGTCTCCCTCCACCCACCCCAAGCCTCTGTGCCAGCCTAGCAAGGCTGGCCTTAACTTTGGGCCTCCAGGCCTGGGAATCAGCCCGGTCTATTAAGAACTGGTCTATTAAGAGGACCACTGTTCTAAGGCCCTTCTTTGGTGCCTGCCACCAGAGAAGCAAGGTATGGGATGATGGGATGCAGAGTCTTCTAAGTTGTGGCACCCTGCCTTTGGGATTCCTTCCTAGAGACACTTGCCTGGTTCGTCTGTTTTCTTTTCAGTACCAGGTGAAGACCTTTGTATTTGCTATGGACTTTTAGGTCTATCAGTTTTAAACTTAATTTTTAGCACAGAAGAGGCCAACGTACCTATTTAAAATCCTGTATCTGTGCATATTTTCACAAGCACTAACCATAAGCAGCGTTTGACTGGTAAATTTACAGTCACATTTTAATAACTTACATTTTCACGGAGGCTAAGTATTAAGGGACAAAAAATTGGGATATGTTTTTTTTTTTGAACTAAATTTACTATCTCAGCACATATGAAACTGCATTATACAAAGTCAGAGGGTTTCTTCTACCACCTAGCACAGTATCATCTAACAGCCCAATCATATCCTTTTCTAGCCCAGACTATGCATGCAGCACATGCCACAAGGGATTGCTCCAGCTCCTACCCCTGGCCTGGCCCAATCTCTGCCCTGATCCACCCCCAAACTACCCCCATTGCTACCTTACCCGCTCCAGCAAGGTATCTGTGGCCCAATGCTTCTGGCACAGGGTTTCCCAGCTGCTCTGCCATCACTAGCGGGCTGCAGAATGATAGCGAGGCTGGGGGGATGGCATATTGAACCTAGGAGTGGTGGGGGCCCAATACTGGGCATTCCATGGGGCCCCCCACTCACCATACAGCCATGGTGACAAGAGCGCTTGTGGAGCCACAAGCGAATTTTGACACTTGAAAATAGTTGGTGGTGATGATATTTGGCGGTGATGACATTTCGGGCTATTTACAGGCAGGGCCCCGGTGGGATGGCCCAATGAACAGCTGCTCCACTCACCCTATGTATTTATTGACAAAATGTAGACATGGCATTACTTGCTGATTTGAAAACATTTATTTTCCACTGTTCCTCCCGTAACCAAGGCTGTTGACCACTAGTACATTAAAAACACAATACTTCCATGAAAAAATATACCTATAATAAAAACAGAAAAACAAACCACAAACAAAGCACTCCAGAATAATAGCAAGAAAAAGAATGGAGGCAGCAGCACAAAAGTAATCAAACTCTTCCCAGAAGCCAATAAAGGAAAACCAGAAAAGCTAAGCAGGAGCTGAAGCCAGACTGAAGTGGGTAGGCTACACAGAAAGACTGAAGTCCCCTTCAGAAGGCAAACAGAGAGGGCACAGGTCCTAACTCAACCTCAAGGCATGTGACAGTGTAGCTGAAGGCTAAAACCATATGATCAGACCATTATGCAAAGAGGATCAGGTGTCAGAAAGATCTGAATCTAGATTTGTAAGATGTATTTCAACATGTACAAACAACTGTGCTTTCTGTTTGTTTGCTGTAAACATTGCTGTACATTCTTAAAGCACCCGTATGGCATTCTGTGCATTCCTAATTTGTCAGTGCCACTCATGTTTTCAATTCAGCACAAAACAAAGCACTAACTCAGCTCTGTGCAGATTCAAGTTATGATTGCCTACTGCAACGCAACTTCCTTCTCTGCTACTGCCATTATGATTGTCCTCAATCCACTGCTGGGATCAGTGATGCTATTATATGCAGAAAGCACAGGTTGCTACATCATTTTTAAATGGGCAAAACTGTTTAGTAATGATGCATGTGCATGTGTGCTACCTAAATAGACACTATTTTATATTATTGTGCATGTATGGGATGCACATGTATAAATGGAGGATTGTGGGGGTTTTGAGGCCTGCAGATGGAGCTTAGTGGGTTTTCAGGGGTTTTCAGGGGTTGCTTGGAGTCAGCTCCTAAGGATGACGCCTAAGTAACATACACGCAATGGCGTAGCTAAGGAGGTGCAAGAGGTAGCAATTGCACCAGGCAGCAAACTTTAGGGGCGTTGCAACAAGCTGAGCTTGACATTAGTGGCCAAAATGGGGAAAACCTTGGTATGTATGAATAATATCATCATGTTATAGATCATTGGAAAGGAAATTTAATGCTGAACACAATGAAACAAACCACACTGGAATACTGGTATTCTATCAAACAGTATGGCTGTTTGGGCATGCCCAGTGAAATGTTTTGATTTATTCCTTTTAAGTAACAGATCTGCATATCCCCCCCCCACCCACCCACACACACACACACACCAGTTTATGATATACTGCATTAGGCCCTCTCACTCAAAAGGAAGAAGTCACAGATTTCACTGGGCATGCCCAGGAAGTTCCTTGGATCCAAGTCATTACGTAGGGCAGCCAATAGCCCTGCTGCAAATAAACATGGGCTGAAGTGTCAGCCCATCAAAGACAATGCTCTGCAGCAGAGTCACTTCAAATAATAGCCACTGAACATAGCAAGCATATGATGAGAAACCACCAAATGAGGCACATGCATGCAGAGCCATACCCAGTGCACTGAGGGCGGGGTAAAGTCACTGCACCCTTGGTGTCACTGCCCCACCCCCTGTGTTGCCTGGCCACACACCCCAGCACCTGGATTTGCTCCATTTAGGGCGCGATCCAGATGCAAGGAAGGGCAGGGAGGAAAACATGCGACTTTTTCTGAGTTGTGATGGTGAATGGGAGGGACGCTTACACAGTGCATTGAAGCACCTGTAATA
Source organism: Lerista edwardsae (assembly GCA_029204185.1). Lineage (NCBI taxonomy): Eukaryota > Metazoa > Chordata > Lepidosauria > Squamata > Scincidae > Lerista > Lerista edwardsae. The sequence continues at coordinate 14,744,013 of JAJKFI010000002.1, forward strand.
CTTGCCCCTCTGTAGCTATGTTACTGGTGGTAGGTTAGATTGAGAGACAGTGAATGTCCCAAGATAACCATGAGTTTCATGCTTGAGCAGGTATTTGAACCCAGAGTTCCTCATAGAAGTCCAACATTCTGATCACTACAACACACTGAGAGCGCAATCCTAAACTGGAGTTAGGCCGGCATAAACTAAGCCAGCAAAGTTTGGCTAGCACAAGGGCCACCGTAAAGTGTTTGGACTATTCTCAGAGTCAGGGAGGATGGCTCATTTCTGTGTGCTGGTCTCTCTGATTCCAAGAGTGGTCCAAACATACCTTATGGTCAGTGATGTCATCTGGTAATGAAGAACCGGAATGCTGGGCGGGACTTACGCATTATTGGCTGCCTGTCCGTTCCTGTTATTGGCAGCCATTCTGAGGCTGCCCTGGCCTCGGGGGGGGGCGCCTGCTCGCCGGGGTGGGGTGGGCGCACCAGGTGCCTGGGCGAGCAGCAGTGGAGCGCGCCAATCGGAGACAGCCCCCCCCAAGGCCAGGGCAGCCGCAGAACGGAACAGACGGGCTGCCAATCACGTGTACATCCTGCCCAGCATTCCCTTCTTCATTACCAGATGACATCACTGCTTATGGTGTTCCTTGTGCCAGCCAAACTTTGCTGGCTTAGCTTATGCCAGCCTAACTCAGTTTAGGATTGCACCCTGACTCTCAAACATCTGCATGCCAGTAGTGTGATTATCTTTATCTTTCACAGTGGCATGGCTAGTGCGGCGTGGCTAGTGGCGTGGCACAGAGGGGTGCAGGGGGTGCAGGCCGCACCAGTTGATGCACACAGGGCGGGTGACACCACCAGGGACCCAAATTGCTAAAATCGCCATTTTAATGCCATCATGCTATATACCATTAGATGTGGAATTTCACCTGGAATTCAATGGAAAAGTCTAGAGTATCATGTCTTTATTCTACCAAAAGCTATGGCCAAAAAACTGAAAATGCACCTTTTATGTAAAAATCACGATTTTTTTTAAAAAAAATCGCATTTTTAAGGAATAATACCATCATATTATATGCCATTTGATGCGTAATTTCATGCATAATTTGATGGAAAAAACCAGAGTGCATTCTATGAAATGCTATGGTCAAAAAACAAAAAAAAGTGAAAATGTTGGGGGCAGTTCTAACTAACTTTCCAGCCCTGACTTAGCTGTGTCAGTGGGGGGGGCATGTGCTGCATCTTGCAGTTGTGGGGGGCAGTCATGGATGCCTCCTCAAGGTAAGGGAATGTTTGCTCCCTTACCTCAGAGCAGCATTGCCCTTACCCTAATGCTGAAAAGTTGGTTAGGATTGCGCCTTTTATGTATAGGATAACCAGATCCAAACTGGGACAGAGTGCCTATACCTTTAACCATTGAATAGAAGAGGGAATTTGGGCAGGTGCAGCTTTTGAAGTCCTTCCATGATGAGCTGCACCTGCCCAAATTCCCTCTTTTCTACACTGGATAAAGGTATAGGCACTCTGTCCCAGTTTGGATCTGGTAACCCTATTTATGTATGATGGCTACCTCCAGGTGCAGGGGAAGTATGTCCCTATGTGCAGGGGAGCCATGGCAGGGAGGACATTGACATTTAGCCATTGCTTGTGGCCTTAATACTCACTGCATTTATTATCTGGCCATTATTATTGTTTATTTCACGTCATGACTATTACTATCTCTCAGCCTCACCTACCTCACAGGGTTATTGCGAGGATAAAAGAAGGGGAGGAAACATGCACACCACCCTGAACATCTTGGAGAAAAAGTGTACAAAATGCGGAAAAATATAAATAATTTTGCCATATGGGGGGTGTCAACAATTTATGGGCCCTGGGTGTCAAATGACCTTGGTCCTGTGGCTGTAGTAACCCCCCCCCACCCTGCTCCCTTAATGGCCTTGGTGTCTGCAAGCATTTGAACCACTGTGAGCCAAGTGGGTCATTGAGCCACTGGGGCTTTTTCTGTGTTACTTTAAGAGCAGATTGACCATGATGTAGTTGTGCAACAGCATGCAGACTTTACATGGTGCCTGCTCAGCCTATATTTACAGCTATTGCAATTGATAAACATGATTTACAATTGATTAAAATGTAATTTTTGAATAAGAACATATGACACCACTATCAGCAGTTTTTATTTTTGGATAACATTGAAACCCCCCCCCCCAAAATAAAACCATTTTAGACTGCCTATGCCAATGGGGCAGTGATGTCATGCACCCACTACGTACCACTACGCGAGTACCGGTTCCTAGAAGTTGAGCTGGCCCCGCCCACTCGAAGCTGGCCCCGTCGCCTGGTTGGCTCAGCAGCTGTGCATGCCTACTGCATGCCCACAGCCGTTGCCTGCACTTTCTGTGAGGAGGCAGGCAGGCAGGCAGTGTGGTGGCGGCGGCAGCAGCGGCAGCAGCGGAGCGAGAGGACCTGAGGTGGCAGCAGCAGCAGCAGCAGCAGCAGCGAGGGAGACCCGGGAATAAGGCAGCAAGCGTGAGAAGGTAGGCTGCTTGGGGCTCCTGCTCCCTCCAGCCGCACAGATCCAGCGTCCCGGTTCCTCCTGCAGCCTTCCCCCCAGCCCCCACGCAGTCTTTTTTTGGTCGCCTGTTCCCCCTCCTGCTCCTTGCCGGCTCCTTGCATTTAACATTAAAGTTAAATGGCTCCCTGTCCCAAAAGGGCTCACAATCTAGTACAGTCTAGCCTGCTATTTAACCAGGGAACAGTTGAAGCAAAATATGTATATACACATCTCTAGAAAGCAAAGCAATAGAAGTTAAATCAACACTAAGCACAAGCTGAAGTTATTACAAACATGATCACATCCATGGCAACAATCATGACATCACTTCCGGCTATGACCTCACTTCCTGCCATGACATCTCTTCAGGCTTATGATGTCACTTCTGGTGGGCGGACCCCAACAAGTGCCAATCAAAAGTGAGTACCTGTTCCTAAATCATTTGGATGATGCCACTGCAATGGGGTGTTGTTATGACACAGCAGGGAACCAGTAAGGTTCAGTTCTCATTAATATGAGTTAGCTCTCATTTCCATGTATCAGAGCTAATACTAGAACTCTTAAGAACATAAGAACATAAGAAGAGCCCTGCTGGATCAGGCCAAAGGCCCATCTAGTCCAGCTTCCTGTATCTCACAGCGGCCCACCAGGTGCCCCAGGAAGGCATGAGACTACAAGATGCTTGCATCCTGTTGCCACTCCCTTGCACCCGGTACCAGTAGCCCACCACCTTTGTAAGGAGGTTGCACAATCCATCATTGCCTATAGCCCACGATGGACCTTTCCTACAGAAATCTGTCCAATCCCCTCTTGAAGGCATCAAGACCAGATGCCATCACCACCTCCTGTGGCAAGGAGTTCCACAGATTAACTACCCGGTGGGTAAAAAAGTACTTCCTTTTATCTGTTTTAACTCTCCCAACCCTCAGTTTTAGCGGATGCCCCCTAGTTCTGGTGTTTTGAGAGAGGGAAAAGAACATCCCTCTATCGACTCTATCCCTTCCATGCATAATTTTGTATGTCTCAATCATGTCCCCCCCTCAGGCGCCTATTTTCTAGACTGAAGAGCCCCAAACGCTGCAGTCTTTCTTCATAAGGGAGGTGCCCCAGCCCCGTAATCATTTTTGTCGCTCTCTTCTGCACCTTTTCCAACTCCACTATGTCCTTTTTAAGATGCGGCGACCAGAACTGGACACAATATTCCAGGTGTGGCCTTACCATCGATTTGTACAATGGCATGATAATATTGGCTGTTTTATTCTCAACCCCTTTTTTAATGACCCCAAGCATGGAATTGGCCTTCTTAATTGCTGACGCACACTGGGTCGATACCTTCATTGAATTGTCCACCAGCACCCCAAGATCTCTCTCCTGAGCTGTCACAAACAGCTCAGAAACCATTAGCCTATAGGTAAAGTTTTGGTTTTTTGCCCCAACATGCATCACTTTACATTTGTCTACGTTGAAACGCATCTGCCATTTGGCCGCCCATTCCTCCAACTTGGAGAGATCATTCTGGAGCTCTTCACAATCCTTTCTGGTTTTTACCACCCGGAAAAGTTTTGTGTCATCTGCAAACTTAGCCACCTCGCTGCTTATCCCTGTCTCCAGGTCATTTATGAATAAGTTGAAAAGCACGGGCCCCAAGACAGATCCCTGGGGCACTCCACTTTTCACCTCTCTCCATTGTGAAAATTGCCCATTGACCCCCACTCTCTGTTTCCTGGCCCTCAACCAATTCTGGATCCATAAGAGGACCTGCCCTCTTATTCCCTGACTGTGAAGTTTCTTCAGCAGTCTTTGGTGGGGGACCTTGTCAAATGCCTTCTGAAAATCTAGGTATATGATATCCACAGGTTCACCCACATCCACGTGCCTGTTGACCTTTTCAAAGAATTCCAAAAGGTTTGTGAGGCAAGACCTACCCTTACAGAAGCCATGCTGACTTTCCTTTAGCAGTACTTGTTCCTCTACGTGTTTTAGGATTTTATCTTTGATGAGGCTTTCCACCATCTTACCCGGAACAGACGTTAGGCTGACCGGCCTGTAGTTTCCAGGGTCCCCCCTTCTCCCTTTTTTAAAGATTGGCGTGACATTGGCTATCCTCCAATCCTCTGGCACCATGGCCGTTTGAAGGGACAAGTTGCATACTCTAGTTAAGAGGTCAGCAACTTCATTCTTTAGTTCCTTAATTACTCTTGGGTGTATACCATCTGGGCCTGGTGACTTATTTAAATGTAGTTTATCAATTTGATCTAAAACATCTTCTTTATTAACCATTATCTGATTTAATTCCTTAGTTAGGAAGGGCTGTTCGGGCTGTGGTATCTGCCCAAGTTCTTCGGCTGTGAAGATGGACGCAAAGAATTCATTTAGTTTCTCTGCAATCTCCAAGTCCGCTTTTATCTCCTCTTTCCCTCCCTCACCATCCAGCGGGCCAACCGCCTCTCTGGCAGGTTTCCTGCTTCTAACATATTTGAAGAAGCTTTTATTATTCCCTTTTATGTTGCTAGCCATGCGTTCCTCAAACGCTTTCTTGGCCTCCCGTATCACCTTCTTACTTGTCTTTTGCCAGAGTTTATGTTGTTTTTTATTCTCCTCACTGGGGCAAGACTTCCATTTATGGAAAGAAGCTTCTTTGCTCTTTACAGCTTCTCTAACTTTGTTTGTCAGCCATGCAGGCACCCTCCTGGACCTTGTCGAACCCTTCTTTCTTTGCGGTATACACTTCCGCTGGGCCTCTACTACTGTTTTTTTAAACAGCCTCCATGCAGCCTGGAGGGATTGGACTCTTTTTACCTTCCCTTTCAATTTCTGTCTAACTAGTCTCCTCATCTGAGGGAAATCTGCCCTTCGAAAGTCAAGGGTTCTTGTGTCAGATTTGCTCTGCACTCTATCCTGGACATGCATGGCAAAACCAATCGCAGCATGGTCACTGTTCCCCAATGGCTCAGTAACACTTACATCCCTAACTAGGTCCCGAGTACCACACAATATTAAATCCAGAGTCGCCTGTCCTCTGGTCGGCTCCATGACTAGCTGCTCTAAGGCACAGTCATTCAACACATCAAGGAATCCGGTCTCTCTTTCTTGACCAGAGCAGCAGTTGACCCAGTCAATATGAGGATAATTGAAGTCCCCCATGATTACAATCCTGCCTCTCTTGGTCACTGCCCTGATTTGTTTCCTCATTTCAAGGTCACCTTCAAGTTTTTGATCGGGAGGACGATAGCACACCCCCACTATTACATTGCTCTTACGGCCCGGCAGTTTAACCCACAGTGGAGTCTGGGTTATGGTGGAGTCTGGCCCACCTTCAGTTTCTACTCTGCTGGATTCAATCCCTTCTTTGATATAGATGGCCACCCCTCTGCCAACACGCCCTTCCCTGTCCCTCCTATAGAGTTTATAGCCTGGGATGTCAGTATCCCACTGGTTCTGTGCACTCCACCAGGTTTCCGTTATGCCTACTATATCAATGTTTTCCCTAGCCACCAAACATTCCAGTTCCCCCATCTTTGCTCGGAGACTTCGAGCATTCGCATAATAACACCTATATACGGGGTTCTCTAAAGAGGGACTGTTTTTTGATCCTTTTTCCCCTCCTCTCTTTTTACTGGACAAACTGTCACTTACACTCAGCTTAGAAGTTCTATTTCCTACTCCTCCATTACTCTTTGGTACTCCTCCACCCTCCTCTTCCCTTAGGGATGAGGAGTTCCGAACCGGACGCCACTCGGCTCCTGTTGGCTCTTATTTGTCCTGTCCACTCTTATTTAATTTTGTGCCATCAAATTGGCCACGGGTTTTTTGTTGGTTAAAAATTTGTTGGTGTGGCCTGTAAAGGTAAAGGTTTCCCCACGACCGAATGGTCTGGTCGTGACTGACTGTAGGGGGCGGTGCTTATCTCCATTTCAAAGCCTGTAGAGCTGGTGTTTTGTCCAAGGACAAGTTTCCGTGGTCATATGGCCAGCATGACTCTATGCCATAGCACACGGAATGCCGTTACCCTCCCACTGAAGTGGTCCCTATTTATCTACTTGCATTTAGGTGCTTTCGAACTGCTAGGTTGGCAGGAGCTGGGACAAGCAACGGGAGCTCACTCCGTTGTGCAGTCTTGAACTCCCAACCTTCTCGTCAGAAAGCCCAGCAGCAGCGGTTTAACCCGCTGCACCACCACGTCCCTAGGGTGGCCTGTACTACAGTTAAATAAATAAATAGTTGATGCAGGTAACATCAACCCTAGTGATAACACTGCATTTAGGTTGTGCATATGGTATTGTAATTGTATTTATTCTGTATGGTTTGGGAGGAGGAGATCGTGCTCCTCCTTGGGGGGTGACCAGGTGATGCAAACTCTAGTGATGCCACTGATCTTTCATGATGTAGCAACAGTTATAGCATGACCTGGCTGTTGGCATTACAAATATCTGTTCTTGTTGGTGCAGGTTAATTTTTAGAAATGCACAATAAAGCTGATGCCCAAATGATCTCGGAAAAACTGTATGAGGATAGATTCAGCAAATGAGTGTCTGGTAAGTGTTCAATTTTTATGGGGTTCTATATTTGGTATGGTAAGAGTTCTATTTTAGGTAGGGATTCTTTTTAGTATGAAATTGGCCTGATTCATGTGCCTAAGGCACATATCCTATCTATACTTACCTGGGAGTAAGCCCCTTGACTATAATGGGACATGTCCAAGTCGACATGCATAGGACTGGGCTCTAATTCTTCTAAAATAACAACTATGGACACATTTTTTTTAAAAAATGTTATGGCTTACTTCAAAACAATGAAATTTTCACATGTACAGGCATGCCCTGATATCTGCTTGGGATTCTGTTCCAGATACCCCTGTGGATACCTGTAACCGAGGATGCTGGGTTACCTTTTTAAAGACATCAGTGGTTTTGCTGCAACAAGATTTTAAAAAAGAGATTTGCTTGATGTTCCTTTATCTTTTTATTAGGCATCCCAGTATCCAGGGTATGCAGACAGTCTCTGAGGCATTTGGTGGGCCCACTGTGAGATATAGGATGCTGGACAAGTTGGGCTCTTGTCCTGTTCCAGCAGGGCTCTTCTTACGTTTCACCTCCTGCCCTGCTCTGCATAGCAGAAACAAGAAATTGTGCATCTACAAGAAACAGCACCATCTGGTGACTTGCCAGCACAGTGTTGGACAGGCAGACGTGCCTTGGACTGTGGAATCTTCAGGCAGTTATATGCAGATTAATGGAAGAGTTACAGAAGGTGCCTTTCAGTGGGAGTTTCAGAGGATAAAAAAGGATCAGAAATTTCTGAAAAAAATTAGTGAAAATCAGGCCATCATGGCCAAACGGTCTCGATGCCATTTTTGCCTTTGAAATCTACACTTTCCTGTGTCGGTTCATCTAATTAAACAGTACTTGGCAGTGTTGTGCCAAAGCTAATTCTACAGTATGTACTAGCAGAGAAATACTGTTTTCACTGTTTTGGCAAGGAACACTGATTGGTTTATAGGCAGCAATGAAAGCTAAACATTTGACCTTCCATCACATCTGATTGACTGTGGCATGGGGTGCATACATTTTTCTAGGGAAAGAATCCACCCTGAATGCACCATCATATCTACCCAATCATAGGCTGCATTGCCATTGTCTGGAAGTGTTCAGGTCTAAAAGTATCTCTGAACTTATGCAAAGTATATTTTCCTCCCTTTTGAATAACCTTATTCCGTTACAGAAATTTCCCCAAAATCACTAGTATAAAATATCATCTAGAAATTTACTTGTGAAGAAATGCTACTGCTCTGAACAAATAGAATGATTCTTTTACCATTCTTCAGAATCCCAACTATAATTTTAAAGGATACATTTCACAGTCATCCCCAAAGGGTTATGGCTGCTGAACTGCCAGTCCAGTCAATGGTCTTGTAAGCCAACCTGGTCAAACTGGTCAGACATCATCGGAATAGCCCCGGTTTGCCCCCTGACTTCGCTGCCTCAGATTGGACATCAAGATGGGCCTTACCTACCCTACCTCTCACGCAAGTGACCAATATTAAAACCACTAATAAAGACCGTCCCTTGCCAGTCTGGAGTAAGCAAAAAAATTGCTAAGCATAGTCAATCAGAATAACAGCAAAATATTCCCACCAGGGACGTGGTGGTGCAACGGGTTAAACTGCTGTTGCTGGGCTTTCCGACTGGAAGGTTGGGAGTTCAAGACTGCGCAATGGAGTGAGCTCCCGTTGCTTGTCCCAGCTCCTGCCAACCTAGCAGTTCGAAAGCACCTAAATGCAAGTAGAGAAATAGGGACCACTTCAGTGGGAAGGGAACAGTGTTCCGTGTAGTGTGCTATGGCATAGAGTCATGCCGGCCACATGACCACGGAATCTTGTCCTCGGACAAAACGCTGGCTCTACAGGCTTTGAAATGGAAATGAGCACCACCCCCTACAGTCGGTCACGACTAGACAATTCAGTCATGGGGAAACCTTTACCTTTACCTATTCCCACCTGGCAGTCTAACGAGCAATCAGCCAATCTAAGACTGTACATAGGGAGGGAGTGTGGAGTTGCCGGTCGGGCTGCAATGAGCTTTTTTGGGAGCATGTGTGCCCATCTAAAGCTTAGCTCTCCCCTCCCCCCGTCCCACTCTGCAACCAATAGGAGAGCAAGCCTCAGCCTGGCTGCATGAGGTAGGCCGGAGCAGTCGGCTGCTAGTGCTGAGGGAATAGCCCTGAGAGAAAACAGCTTATCTGGGAGGAAATATAGTGTTTAGTCTTGTCTGCAGTCTATTTCAGACTTAAGGTGACAGTAGACTCAATTCTGGCAGACAAATTACAGTGGGACTTTGGTATCCACTATTTGGTATCGACTGTTTTGACTAACTCCTGATGCTGGGGGACCATCTTTAAATGCCTTGTAACAAGGAAAAAAGGGCCAAAATTCCATTTCCTCTCTTCCTGTATTCCATTAGATTCCATTATTCACCCCATCTAGTGGCTGAATGTGGTATAGCATCTATACCAACACATTCCAGGGTGACAATGCAAGGTGACTTCTAGGATGACTTCTGCTGTGAATTTGTGTAAATAGTAGCAGAGTTGGGGGCTTGGAGACCCATTCTAGCGCTTGCCTTAGCGCTCCGGAGCGAAGGATTGAAGCAATCGCCACATTTCCATAACAAAGTCTCTTTATTGTAGCGAAAGTAAGAAAGGTACAAAGGTTCAATCTGCCGGCTAGGAAGCCGGGGAAGTCTATGCCGCTCGCAGGCGGCCGTTTCAGTGCAGCTTTACATCTTAAGCACACACAGTGAAAAACTCCTTCTAACAACAGAACAAAGGGATGCAGCCAGAGTGTATCTGGTAGGTGGATACCTGAAGACCCCTTGTGCCCCATCTTACCCAATGGGGTGACCCTTAGAACACTATGAGCTCATGGGAATGAGCAGTGTTTGCAGCCAGGGCTTCCCGTGAGAAACTGCCTGCTTATTCTACACTATCAGAAAGGGAGTACAACTACTGTCCAAGCTAGTTGCCCTAACAAGCTGGGAAGCTGCCTGCTGAAGGACACACAGGTGTTTATCTGATCTTGAGACGGAGAGACGGAATGCCAGTTTCTACCAGTTCTGGACTGTGAGATGTGAAACTGCAACACCCCCCCATTTCGTCTCGGAAGTCTTCCTTTGGCGCCAGGTCCAGCATTTGAACTGCCTGTTTGAACTGTGGCGCAGGAAGAGCTTTGGTTAGAATGTCCGCGATGTTCTCCTGCGATGGGCAGTAAAGCACTTCAATGTCCCCATTTTGGACTGCCTCTCTGACATGTTTGTGCTTTATGTCCACATGTTTGGAGTGCATCCGGACTCGTTCTGACCCAGCAATCTGGATTGCAGACTGATTGTCCATCCAGATTCGGATTGGATTTACTTGTGGGGCATCCAAATCCGACATCAATTGCCTGAGCGTGTGGAGGTAGTTGGTCACAAGACTCAAGGCTGTGTACTCACTCTCTAGAGTCGAACACGCAACAGTCTTTTGTTTGTGTGAACCCCAATCTACCACGCAATTCCCAAGACGTATGGCATAGCCAGTTGTAGATCTCCTGGTGTCATCTCCCCCAAAGTCACTGTCTGCAAAAACCTCCAATTGCAGTGCTCCTTTTGGGGCGATGTGGTACTTGTGGGTGCTTGTCCCTTTCAAGTACCGGAGAATACGCTTTAAGGCTACCCAATCTGCCTGAGTTGGGTTTGCAGCTTTCCTGCTCAGGTGATTGACTGCAGCGCCAATGTCTGGACGCGTCCAGCACGCAAGATGTGTAAGTGAACCCAATAGTGAGAGGTACATATTCTGGTTTGGAAATGGTGCAGACTCTTCTGCTTTCTCCCCCCTTCCAACCACCATTGGAGTTGCAACACTCTTGCTGTCCTGCATGCCCCATTCTTGAAGCAGGGCATGGATTTTACTCTCCTGGCTGAGGAGAAAACCAGTACTGTCAGCTGTGCGTTCAACCTCCACTCCCAGGTAACGATTGACAGGACCAAGACACTTTAGGGTGAATGCTTTTTTCAGCTGTTGTGTGATCTGATTGATCTGTTGTTCCGTTCGTGCAAGAACAAGCAGGTCATCAACGAAACACAAAAGAACACACAATTTTTCCCCTTTTCCCTTCTTGAAAAGGCATGGATCAGCTGTGGAGGGTGTGAACCCCAATTTTTGCAGCTGCTCCTTAAGGCATAAGTGCCAGTTTCTTCCACTTTGCTTCAACCCGTAAATTGATTTCCTGAGGCGAAAATGTGAGTTGTCACATTGCACCCCTGGTGGAATTGTGATGTACACTTCTTCCTGCAGTTTTGCATGCAGGTACGCTGTTCCAACATCAAAGTGATGCACTTGAAAACCTTTGCTGGCTGCTACAGCAAGCGCTGCTCGTAGCGTTGTGGCTGAAAGTGTGGGGGAGTAGATTTCCTCAAAATCTACACCTGGAATTTGCTTACAGCCACGAACCACCAAACGTGCTTTCTTTAAGGGCTCAGCACCTTCCTGATCCTTTAGAACAAACACCCATCTGGAATCAATTGCATGCTTTCCAGCTGGTAATTTTGCTGGTTCAAAAACCTTCAGGTTGTGCATTGCCCTCAATTCAGTTTGAATAGCCTGGAGCCATCCTTCCTTCTCGGGTTGCGGTAACTCTAAGACATCTTGGTATGTCTGGGGTATTTTCCCCACCTCCACCTGATAGGTTAATCTCTGAGGTGGTACTCCACGCAAAGCCCTTGGAGGAAGGATGCGTCTGGTCGGAACAGCCGGTTCTGGAGTGGTTCCCTCTGAGGAAGTGCTTGTGTCCAAGCCTGGACTGGCTTCCCCCACTCCCCCCCCTTCCAGCAGCCTGTTAGAGCTTGCTGGTGTGGCAGGACTCTCTAGAGTTCTCTGAGGTGATGCTGCCGGCTGATCAGGAATGCTTTCTAATCTTGCCTCCCCCCCATCTTCTCCAGCTTGACTGGGGATGCTGACGCTCCTGTCAGCATGATCTGACAGCATACTTTGCTCAGAGAAATCATAAGAGTTGGAAATGGTGACCGTTCTGTGGTCAGGATTGAGAAATTTGAGCGCTTTGCAATTTGGTTCTACTCCAATGAATTGCAGCCTCTTGGCTCGCGGTGCGCCTTTCCTGCGTGTCTCCCGATCTGCATGGACGAAAGCATGGGATCCAAACGTCTTTAGAAATGCAAGATCGGGTGGTTTACCGTATAGCTTGGTGTAGGGGACCCCTTCAATTGTACGGTGATACACACGATTAGAAATGAACACAGCATATCTCATCGCTTCTCCCCACAACCCTTTGGGCAGTTTTGACTGCTCCATCAGCGCTCTGACCATGCTCTGGAGCTCCCCATTTTTCCTCTCCGCCACCCCATTGTGCTCTGGGGTGCGTGGAGCGGTGAGTCTGTGAGTGATGCCCTGCCTTTCCAACCATTGAGACATCTCTCTGCTCAGAAATTCACCTCCCCGGTCGGTTTGAATTGCCACTACAGGATGCTCAAACCGTCTCTCCACCCACCTGACCCAATTGCGAATTTTATTAAACGCCTCAGACTTTTGACGCATTAAATAGGCAAAGCTGTACCTTGTAGCGTCGTCCACAATGGTAAGAACATATTGTGCCCCCCCAGCTGTCTTTTTCAATGGCCCAATCAAGTCCATGTGCACCAGCTGGAAGGGAGTCTGGGTCTGGCGGCTGCTGAACTTCGGGATGCTTGCGCGATGCGATTTGGTGATTTTACACACCTCACAATCCACAAATGCGTCGCATTCTTTCAAGTCCATTCCGTGCACAAGTTCAGCTGTTTTCTTCACATAGTCATGGTTCAGATGTGCTAGGCGCAGATGCCACAAATGCGGGCAGAGTCCGTGCTTCGGTTGATTGAAGTACGCACTTGCCTGCTGCTTCTCCTTCGCCTGCGTTCCAAGCACAAACAGCCGGTACACTCGGGGGACAGACACGCAGAGACTCCCCCTTTTAAGAGTGCAGGTGTTGTCTTGGAAAGTCACTGTAAATCCTTCTTCCTGGAGGGTGCCAAGGCTGAGCAGATTCCTGGACATCGTTGGCACACACAGCACATTTTTTAAGGTGGTCTGCAGTTGAGGCAGAAACACCTCTCCAGCGCAGCTCACTGACGCTGTTTTCCCATTTGCGAGAGCAACAGTTTCACGGTCTGTCGCGCGCTTACTCGTGAGTAAGTCTGCAGAAGTCACAATGTGATGGCTTGCTCCCGAGTCGAGCAACCAGGATTCTCGCGTGCGCACCCCTTCCGCTGAACTCACAAACGCGATGCTCGCTTTGGGTTGCTGTGCATGGGGCTTTCCTTGCCCTGTGCTCTGCTCATCATGGGGCTTTTTCTTCTTCTTGGTTCCTCCTTTCTTCTTGGGGCATTGGAGGGCAAGATGGTGGGTTGATCCACACACGTAGCACTGTCGCACACTGGCACACACTTGCGCCGGGGACTCAATTTTGGGCTGCTGCTGCTGCTGCTTTTTCCCAGAATTGTTGTTTCTCCCTTTTCGGAATTCACGCTCTCTCTGATTGTCTTTCCTTTTGTCCGCTTCCTCGAGAAGCCGTGCGACAACAAAGGTGACTGTCAGTTGCACTGCAGGAATGGATTCCAAAGTTAGAGTAAACATGTCCCATGTTTCATCCAAGGAATTGAGGATCGCAAACACTTTGAGTCGTTCCTCAACATGTTCCCCAACTGCTTCTAGGTCTTTGAGGTTCTGCTGCATCGCTCTCAGGTGGACTCGTAAGTCGCCTCCCGGTTCTAGACGCGCCCGCCACAACTTGCGTGTCAGAACCATGCTGGAGGTTAGCGATGCCCTGGCAAACAGCTCCTTCAAGGTGTCCCAATAGTGCTTAGCGTGTGCAAGGCCCCTCACGTAAACCAAAAGATCTTCAGAGATTGCAAGCCCGATAGTGGCTTTCGCCTTCCTGTCAGCTGCCACTTCTGCAGGATTTGCGGCTGCAGGAAGCGCTTGAGTGCGTTGCCACAAGTCCTCTCGTTCCAACAGCAATTGCATTTTATGGGCCCACTGCACATAATTGCTGTCGTTGAGGAGTGGAACTTGAACGCCAAAGGGCGCCGTCGCGGCGGCGGCGGCGGGGGGTTGCTGCGCCATCACAATCCCGGGCGCAGCGGGCTGCAACGGTGGTATTTGAGGCGGTGGCAGAGGATGGAAAGCGCCCTGCCCGGGAACGAGCGGCGGCGGCTGCGGGGCGGGCGCTTGGCCGTCGGGAGGCCCCGCTGGGGGAAGGAGAGGTCCGAGATCGTCGTCTTCCGACTCGCCCTCTCCGCTTTCCTCGCTTTGCTCGGGTTCCCCTCGGACGCCAACGTCCTCTCCCTCGGATCCGTTCTCGAGGTCTTCCTCCTCCTTCACTCCACCGGTCGCTCCTTCCTCATCCGACATCTGTCGGGGTGTCGGCGAGTTGAAGGATGCAGCCGCATTCACAGTTCAGTGTTCGCTCCGCGGATTGGGTCCTCGGCGAGCCCCTGCAGGGTTACGGCTGACTCTTCCATAGCTGGGAAGCTGCCTGCTGAAGGACACACAGGTGTTTATCTGATCTTGAGACGGAGAGACGGAATGCCAGTTTCTACCAGTTCTGGACTGTGAGATGTGAAACTGCAACAACTTCTTCCAGCAAGAAACCTGGAAGTGGGTCTTTTAACTATTTTCCCATTGATTTCAATATCCACTGATTTTGGTATCTACTAGGGGTTCCAGAAGAGAACCCCAGTGCATAACGAGGCACAACTATAACAACAACTCTGTATTTATCTATGTTTCCTACAAGTATTTCTGTACAGACTTTTTGACTGGGCAGCTCTCCAAAGTTGTTTTAAAATAAATAAATAAATAACATCTTAATAAAATTATAAAATACTATAATATTCACTTATCTTAAAGGATTCAAATTGTTAATATTAATGCACTGGAGCATGCTGAGCCAGAAAAACAAATTATGTGCATGACTGTATACATGTCTGCTCAAAAGTAAACCCCATCAATTTAAATCCCAGGCAAATACAGGCATGCCCGGGTATCTGCTGGGATTCCGTTCCAGACCCACTGTGGATACTTGAAACTGCAGACACTGGGGATGCCTTTTTAAAGATTGCCCGGGAGTCCCATACCCCCCATCATTTGGTTCCTATACCCCCCAATGGATATTCCAGTTAAGACCCCTTGCTCTAGTGCCTGCTGTGCCTGCCTCAAGGGTCAAGGGTGATTTTAGCGGGATCTTGAGTTTTCATTTCTTTGATTCTGTACTGCTAATATTTCTGTTGTGAAATGATACAATTGGCTCCTTAATAGGCTGCACTTTCTGTTTTAGCTGGTATTATCTTTCTAACATCTTTTGCATGCTTAAACAAACACAAATAAAAATTTACTACCAAAAAAAAAAAAGACGAACAATATCTCATTCAGACTAACCCACAAAATTTGGGTTAGCTTCTGTATGCTCTTAATCTGAGAGCCCAATCCTATGCATATCTACTCAGAAGTAAGTCCTATTATAGTTAATGGGGCTTACTCCCAGGTGACTGTGGATAGAATTGCAGCCTGAATCAAATCACTATTCCTATGGCCATTAATGGGATGGGGAGGGAAAAGCATGTAAAAGTGTTGGTGAGATAATATTTAGTATCATTGATAAAGTTAAACAGCAAATCTTCAGTGTCTGATTCGACCCAAATGTCCAGCATTTATGCAGCCATGCAAACAGGACATGAACTGTATCCTGTGGGTGGGGGGGGGGGGAGAGAATCACGGAGGCCTCTTAAGGTGATGGATCATGGTTCCCTTCACTCGTGGCTGCAGCGGTGCTGGAAAGTTGCATTGGTGCTGGATTGGCCACCTTAGATTTGGTGGGCATAATCAACTCTCTCTTTCAAGATTGATGTTAAAAGCAAAATTCGAACATTTAAAAAATTCAACGGTAGACATTTTACCAAATTTTAGACACAAGGGCACTTCATATAAGAACATCAGAAGAGCCCTGCTGGATCAGATCAAAGGCCCATCTAGTCCAGCTTCCTGTGTTTCACAGTGGCCCACCAGACACCTCAGAAAGCACATGTGACAACATGATGCATCCTGTTGCTGCTTCCTTGCACCTGGCATTCAGCTATAGCGTATAGAACCCTGCTAACTGGGCAAGAGGCATTTTTTCAAGTGGAGTTCTTATATTTAGCAGGGGGAGAGTAATTGTCCCTCTTCACCCCTGTGCAGTGTCTTGTCTAGTGGCTGTTGCTGGTGGTGGTCTGCATTTATTTATTTTTTAGATTGTAAGCCCTTTTGGGACAGGGAACCATTTATTATTATTACTATTTGCCTGTAAACAGCTTTGTGAACTTTGTCTTGAAAAGCGGTATATAAATACTATTGATTTATTTACTTCTTGAACCAGAAGGTTGCATATACCCATCACGGTTTGTAACCTGTGATGGGCTTTTTGCCCGTAAATCTGTCCAATCTCAGAGAAGTCATGAACAATGAAAAAGGATATCAGCAATAGCAGAGCTGTTGTGTAGCCATATGCATTATGTAAGGGGTCATCCTGGAGTGTGGCCACATAGGAGTACACTTTAGCCATTGCTTCTAATCATTGCTCCTACCATTGTGACGGATCAGGCTGCATGAGATAAGAATTTAAAGCTTTTTACACAAAGCAAGTGCTAGATAAATGATAGGGTATAAGGACAGCCAACAATGAATGCAAAACAATTTCTACTTGGCCTGGAATTTGCCCCCTTTCCATTTCAATGCGTATCTTTTTATTCATTGTTAAGCTAATGCTGCCATAAGGTGAGAGCCACAACTGCAAAGTACATTTTCTTCTGTCGAAAAGTTTGATGGCAGCTAATTCCTTGGGGCTCCAGCAGAGATGCCTAAGACATCTCCAGCTGCTCCAGCTGCTCTGGCTGGGCACTAGAAATAAAATTTGAGACTTACTGTGCCCTATAAATGAAAAGATCTGAGGTTTTGTTACAGGGTTTTATTAATAGCTTTCCCCCTAATTCTCTATTCATTTATGTCCATTATGAGATTATCCTGCTAAAATTAGGTTGGTACATATAGTATATCTATAATGAATTAGCCAATTGAGTGCTTCTAAAGAGGAAAAAATGGTTCCATATTTAAGAGTAGCAATAGGCATGATAGACTGTGTTGACTGAGAGAGCAGTTTCTCCTTGCCCTTACAGGTTGCAAGCATCCAGCAAAACATTAAAGGGCAAGAGAAGGAAGAGGGCATATCTAGACAAGGTGTTTCATCTGGGATGGTTTCATTTTGCTCACTCACTTTTTATAGGGGATTCACACAAACATTCCCTTACCCTTAAGGAAGCCTCCATGACTGCCTTCCAACTGCAGGATGCAGCACATGCCCTGTTGGCACAGCTATGCCAGTGCTGGAAAGTTGGTTAGGATTGTGCCCTGAGTCTGTAGAACATAAAATGAAATGGGCCATTAAAAGTTTTTGAAATAAAGCATATGCAAAGAATTGGGCAAAAGCTTGTTTAAATAGAACGTTTTGGGTCGGCGAGTTATTTCACTTACATGAGATCAAAAACTGTCTGTCCATGAGCAGAGAAGCCCTTTTCCAGAAGGATGATCCAAGCCATATTTCTACTGCTCTTCAGTGCCATTACTGAAAATTAACATTTTCTAGTACCTCATGGGCAGCCCTACTTCCCCATGTGGCAATAAAGCCATGCCAATGTGGCATCCACAGTATTCCACAGTTGGGGAATTTCAGCATGTGGAGGCCTCCTTGCTGGTCAAGTCCGCAGTGACCAGAGGATGGAGCCTGGGAAAGAAATTAGGATTTGGTGGGCACTACTGCTGCCAAACCTGTCCCCTTCCCTGGCCCAATCCGCACCCCGACCTGTTGCCTCCCTGTTCCACTCACCCCTGCCCGGCTCCATTCCACTCCTCCCTGCCCCTCCTGACCCCTGTGTAGCCTTAGCATTGGTGTCTGCTCTGCTGTTTGTCTTCATGCAGACTCAGCTGTTCACTGCTTGCGGTGGTGGCTAGGCCATACTCACTGGAGCTGACGCATTTGCAATACTGTAAAACTGCCAAATGCCAACCACCAAATTACACTGCAAAACGTGTGTTCTGGCCCATAGGATTGGGCCATTAGCTACATATGAGGCTTCATTAGGGTCTAAGAACTGCATAATAGACAAAATTCCAACAAATGGAGCTTTCCCTTATTGAGAGTGCAATCCTAACCTACAGTTAGGATGGCACAGTTAGGCCAGCAAAGTTTTGCCAGCACAAGGGAGACCATAAAGTATGTTTGGACCACTCTCAGAGTCAATGAAGCCAGCACACTGACGTGCACCATCCTCCCTGACTCCAAGAGCGGACCAAATGCACTTTACGGTGTCCCTTGTGCCAGCACACTGACATGCGCCATCTTCTCTGACTCTGAGTGTGGACCAAATGCATTTTACCATGTCCCTTGTGCTGGCCAAACTTTGCTGGCTTGTGCCGGCCCATCTCCATTCTAGGATTGCGCCCTCAATCTATTTATTGCAGTGCATTTTGTTGCATTTTGTTGCATATCCATATATATATAGGGAAGCTATTTAATCGGCACAGATCCTGACAGAATCCCTAACTTAATGCATTTAGAAAGCACCTCAATGCCTAGATAAATTTTGCGATTAAGATAACTTTTGCTTGATGAGCGACGTAAATTTGCACCAGAAAATAAGGTCTAGAACACCAAATAAGTTGATACAGTGTAATAGATCATTGCTGTGGTTAAATCTGTACAGATGGTTCAAACTTTGCTCTTTTCACCTTGGAGGTCCAACCAATAAGTTGGTTCAGATATACACAAACTGGTTTTTGAGGGATCAGCTCTTTAAAAGAAATAGAAACCTCTTGTCATGTCCTTGTCAGAAAACATTGCAATGAATACATCTACAAAAATAAGCAAGAAGAAACCAAGCTACTCATTCAAAATGTCCATTAATAGAATTTAACCAGACCTATTTACAAGGATACATTAAGAGACTGCCTAGCTACTTATGCATAAGTCCCACTGAAGTAAAGGTGACTCACTGGCACCTAATTGATGCAAACATTACAATCCACATTAGTGTATTTTTCTGTCTGTGGTGCTACTGGCTGCAAAGAAATAGAATGGCAAAGAACTGTAATTAAGAAACAACAACCCCTTATGAAAATATTTCACATCATATCAGCACTTGCCTTTGTCAGAAAGTAAGTCGACGGGAACGGAACATGATATTAAGGTGCCACTACCTGATAATTTCTTGAAAATTGCTCTTAAAAGAGGCTAATGACAATGAAGTGAGTGAGGAAGAGCTTTCGCTCACTCAGTCCTGATTAAGTGTATACTAAGGGACACACATCCTAAAATAAACAGGGAAAGGTTCCATACCAATAGTTGCAAAATATCCATTCTCCCTTTGATGTGCTACGGTTTTTAAGTAGGTGAGACCCATTAATGCTAATGGAAGTTGCATGTGTAATTCTCCTGTTTCATCAATGAGAGAACAGTCCTTTATGTTTCCAAAGAAATTACACAGACCAGATATTAAGGGCTTTTTTGAGAGAGAGAGAGAGAGAGAGAGAGAGAGAGAGAGAGAGAGAGAGAGAGAGAGAGAGAGAGAGAGAGATTGTCTTTTCATTTTTCAGCTTTGACTACAGGCAAGAAGGAGAGACAGGGGAGAGGAATGACTCCTATAGTTCAAAGAGCAAAAGGACCAAAATAAGGCCCACTACAAATTGACATGTTGCAGACATGGATCTTGGCAGAGTTTTCCATGTCATAGAGCAGTCATGTGGTTGTTCAATCATGTATATAACTTGCAACACATTAAGGATTGCATTAAGGAAATGCTTTAGTAGAACTTTAGTTAACATAGCTAGCATATAACTTGATTTTAGTGATTAGTTACAAATTTCAGAGGAATGATTAGAAAATTTTACATTTTAAAACTTTAAGCATTCTTGGACGGCTATCAGTCCACTTTGATGACTTGTTAATTTTCAGTTAGTTTTAAACCTTTATAACAACATGAGTAATCTTTGTAGATTACCCCAGTGGAGTCACAAGGGTTTGCGTCACCCAGTGCAAGAACTCACCCCAATGATGGACCTTTTCCTGTACCAGACCATCATCATCATCATCATCATCATCATCATCATCATACTTGGATTTATATACTGCCTTTCTTAGGTCACCAGATTTCTCTAATGGCTATAACTCAAGGCGGTTTACATAGGCAGACTTTATTCAGAAACCCAAAGGTTTTTACAATTTTTACAGAAATGTTCTATCTTTCAAGAACTACACACATACAGATGGATCTTTCTGGATTTAGTCCTTCTTTCTGACCACCCGTTTGTCTTCTTGCTGGCTGATAAACGGCTTCCCTGCTCCCACCAGAGAAGTGGCTGAACTTCGGCACAACTCCCCCTCACACAAGGCAGCCGAAGCTCAGCTGTTAATCAGTCACAATTAACGAGGTCTGCCGCTCACAGAGACTTCCGGCTGTCCCGAACTGGCAACCTTCAGATCTTCAGCTCTTATCTTCAGGCAAATGGAGGCCTTAACCCTCTCGACTAAATCTTCTGCCCATACAGAATAAATTACAATACAGGCATGCCCCAGAATCCGCTGATTCAGTATCCATGGTTTCAGTTATCCACAGATACCATGGATACTGGGGCGCCTATTAAAAAGATAGGGGAACATTAAACAAATCTCTTTTTTAACCTTGTTGCAACAAAACCACTGATGTTCCCTTATTTTTAAAGATAAGGTGTTTAAAGACTGGGTGCCCTTAGTGTCCATGGTTTCAAATATCCACCGGGGGGGGGCAGGTGGATCCAGAACGGAGCCCCAGCAGACATTGGGGCATACCTATATACTATGCACAACCTACATGCAGTGGCGTCACTAGCGTAGGTGTGACCGCCCCATAACTCTATTTATTTATTTGAATATGTAACAATATGGGTCACTCAACAAATCCGTAACTTACAAAAAAAAGTGGCCAACTTGATGGCACTCATATAATTGAATAAGTATTAGTTCTGATGCATGTAAACAAGAAGTGACTCATACTAACCCCTTATTGGTTTCCTGCTGTGTGCTAATAACATCTCCTTGGCTCTTGGCACAATCAGTCTCATTGGTCAGTTAAGAAAACCCACTTTTTGTTACATAAGGCAATGTGTGTTTTTTTTGTTTCTTATTATTTAATTATAACCTTTGATAGGATACAGATATTTCAACACAGTTTGTTTTATTGCATTCTGCATTAAATTCTGTATCAAATGATATATAACATGATAGTATTATTTTAAAACAGCAAGATTTTTCCATTTTGGCCAGTAGTGGTGTTCCCCCTCCCCTCAGTGTGTTCCAAACCCCCTGCACCCCCTAGCGATGCCACCCACATCTTCCCAGTAATATGTACTAATGCACATCTTCCCAGTACTTTCTTCCTAGTACCTCCCAGTGCTAATATGGTTAAATATACAGGGAAATAATAGTAGTTAAGTCTTAAATAGCAGAGTTTAGAAAGGACAAGAAGCTTGCAGAAGTTTATGATACCAAGCAGTAATAGAGAATGTTGCCATGTTTAATACATTACAATACAATCCACAAAGCAAAACATCATAAGGCAGAATACAAATCATTTTGGTATTAAAAAAGGTCTTGATTTGCTATCTAAAGGCAGCCAGAAAAGAGCCAATTGAAAGAAGTATTCCATAGGTAAGATGCCACCACAGAAAAGTCCTTGTCTCTGCTATCCACCAAGGAAATTTTTGTCCGTGGCAGGCCAGAAGGCAGGTCCTTTATGGGAGATTGTAAGCCCAGGCAGGCTTGTACGGGGGAAAGCAACTTGGTGACTTCATTCCAGATTATTTAGGGAATATATGAGCACATCCTATTGGCCTTAATTCTACCTTAGTAACAGACCATTGTGTTCAAATATGTCTTCTTAATCATCTCTTATTTATACACACACACACACACACACACACACACACACACACACGGATATATATACGTGTGTGTGTGTGTGTGTGTGTGTGTGTGTGTGTGTGTGTGTGTGTGTGTGTGCAAATTTCCTCTCATAGTACATATTTACTGCCATAGTGCACGTAAAGGAACACAGGAACACAGGCAAGGCAGAGACCATACCCATTAAGAGCACGTTTTGTGCAAATCCCAATTAGATAGATGGGAATACTTTTCCCGTTTATTTCTCTGAGATTTGTGCAAGATAATTTTTGTTTTGATGTGCCCTTAATGGATATTCACCTGTGATGCTATAGCTATAACATAGTCCTCCTTCCCATTGTTTTCAATATAATACCTGGCACCCTAATTCAAAAAATCCTTCTTGGTGCAATTGTCTGTGATAGTATCAGGATGGTAGTGTACTGTACGTGTCATGCTGTATTTTGTGGAGCAGATGTTGATACATCCTTTTCAAGAACATACATTTTGGCACAAGCTACAGAATTAGGATGCAAATCATTGTTATTGGAGCAGAGGGGTAAAGCCACTGATGTGATCCTGTTCTTGTACTATGTCAGCCCTTCTGAGAATTGCAAAATTTATCTAAGAGAGCAATTCTAACCAGGAGTTAGGCTGACACAATTATGCCAGCAAAGTTTGGCTAGCACAAAGTTAATCTAAATTGCGTTTGGACCTCTCTTGGAGTCAGGGAGGATGGTACACATGTGTGTTGGCCTTTCTGACTTGGGCAGCGCAATCCTACAAACGACATAGCGCTGATGTAACGGTGTTGCATCAGCGCTACATCATTAGCGCTGATGTGGGGCTGCCAAGCAGCTAGACTTGCCAGGTGTCCCTTATAAGGAACTTCCCGTATTTAAGATTTAAAAATCGTGTCCCGCATCAATGTTAAACGGGACTTTAAAATCCCATTCTAAAATTCTGCTGCTGTTGCTGCTTGCTGCTGCCTCAACATGGCTAACTGCATAATTTTTATATTATTTCTGGTAACCATGGAGTGGTTTGATAGAAAGCAGTATCCCGATACCTGTGTGTCCCTTATTGTCATTTTGAAAACCTGGCAAGTCTACAAGCAGCACCCCCGCGTCAGCGCTAATGCTCTGAAGCCGAAGCTTCAGAGCGCCAAAGGGGAGCCTTCCTCGCTCTGACCAAAGCCGGTCAGCGCGAGGGAGGAACCATTCCGTTCCGGGATGGGGATTGTGGGGGGGGGGAGGTTGGGGGCAGGACATGGGCGGGCTTGAGAGGCGGTCATATGGCTGCATCCTAAGTCCATTTGGGAGGCCACATGGGCTGAGCGGTCGCCTTGGATCTGCACCCGCTATTTAGTGGGTGAAGATCCGAGGAGCACATAGGGGAGGCTGGAGCCTCACTGACGGTAAGGGAGCGCACACTCCCTTGCTGCAGGGAGGCTCCAGCCTCTCCTATACTGCACTGGATATGGCGTTGGCCGGCCGGCCTCACCATTCCAATGCAGTATAGGATTGCACCGCGAGAGTGGTCCAAACATACTTTATGGTGTCCCTTGTGCCAGCCAAACTTTGCTGGTCTAACTGTGCCGGCCTAACTCCAGGTTAGGACTGCACTCTAAAAAGCACACTGAAATAATAAATGTTTGGTACTTACATTGTTAACTCACGCTTAAGACCTCCAACTTCTGTTTATATCTAGGGAAGGTTTCTTCAAAGTGTTTGTCTAGTCTAATGAAAAGTATAGTATTGGTATGAATAAATGCAGGGAAGAAAGTATATGAAATGCAATCTCACAGTACTTGGCATTTGGCAGTGATTACAGTTACAACTCAGAGACATGGATCTTTCTCTTTGATCACACTGTGGGAGGCAAATTTATTTGACCTATGAATCAGATCTGTGAACTTTGTCAAAAAATTCAGAACCTCACGGTTGAGGTTTGTGCATCTTATTAGCATAATTTGCCACCCAAGATGTACATTGTACAGTGGCCCTGGAAAGACGAAATAACTCATTGGTAATTGTCAGGAAGGAATATTTCACATTATATAATTTTTTGCTGATTTGGATTACATTTGCCATATACTTGCAATGTAGGGGTTGCTCTCTGACCGTTTTGAGAAGATGTTTATCCTGCTCTTTCTACCGTGAATTAGAAAAGGCACATTAAATGAACATAAAATCATGGGTTTTGTGGGAGCAGAGGAAACATAATTAGGGAGATGGTGTTTATTGCTTTGTTTCCTGCCAAACCTCTTGTCAAACTTTTAAATTGCAGGAAAAATAGCTTGCCTAAATATATATTTGAAGAGATTTGCGAATCAGATACTAAAACTGCTCAAATGGCCCAATCCTACACATACGGGCCATTGTTATTAACGGGCCTCTTCTACTGGTGCTGACTTCCCTCAGAAAATAAGAACATCAGAAGAGCCCTGCTGGATCAGACCAAAGGCCCACCTAGTCCAGCTTCCTGTATCTCACAGTAGCCCACCAGAAGAATTCTACTCCAGAAGAATTCACGACAACAAGATTCCTGCTTCCTGTTGCCCTTCCCTTGCACCTGGCCTTCTGAGGTAGGCTACTAAAACCAAGAGGTTGCACATACCCATCTCAGCTTGTAACATGTGATGGACTTATCTGTCCATCCCCCTTTTAGTGCGCTGCCAATAACTCAGGCAGGAAGACTGGAGCCTTCCTGCCAGCACCAGAGGAACCAAAGCCACCTGCAGATCCATGTAAGATGTCAGGGGAGGCAGAAAGGCAGAATGAGGTTGGGGGAGAACAAAATGAGGCAGAGCGGGGGCTGGGGGAGAGCAGAATGGGGTAGTGATAGATGAGGCAAGGATGAGTGTATCTGGTCCAGTAAGTGGGCAGGTTTGGTGGGAGCTGCAGCCACCGAATCCTAACCCCTTCCTGAACTCCATCCCATGGTGGGGTAGTGGCAGTCCTGCCATAGTCTGAGTGGGGGCAAATGTCCCAGGCGCCACCACCGCCAGGCCCTTTAAGGATGGCGGCACCTCCTCCTCACCTGTCGTTCCGCCCTCCAGGAAACTGGAACAAGACAGTAAATGCTGCCCAAGGGCACAACACATTCAGATAGCAGCAGAGTGTCGTGTGAGGCTCCATTACATTCAGGTAAGACAGGGGGGCGGCTATCCGCAGACAGGGCCCCTGAGTGGCTACAAGGCCAGGGAAGCGACTGGGTGCAAGTCCACTTGACCTCCACCAGCTATTTAGCTAGAACAGGTCCGAGTAGACACTCCCCCCCCCACGCCGTAGTTGTTTACCCAGGGTAAAGGAACATCTTGGAGGGCACCACCCCACCGCAAAATGCAGGGGTAGCCATTTTGGCACAGCTGCATCGCAGAGGGGGCAACATAAAAGGAGAAGGCTCTTATGGTAGTTGGTGTGGAGATCTCAAGCTCTCATCTGTGGAGGAAATATTTGCAGGACCTCACTATAGCTGGAGGGTTTTTTGGTTTTGTTTTTTTGGGTTGTTTTTTTTTAAACAACAACAACAATTTGTTCAGAATCTGAATGATGGTGTTTCTCTCAATCTTTTTTCCTCTACTCTACCCCAGTCCTCCCCTTTTTTAATGCCTGAAATGAAAATGTGTTGGAATGCTCAGTACAGCTTTTCAGTCTCTTTTGAATGGGCCCTTTAGTTTTTCACACCAAGGTGTCCTTCGGGGTGCCAGGTCAGGCTACCAAAACAGCTTCTAGGAGGGGATTAGGACCAATTAACATCTCTGTACACAAAAGCCACTGGCAGCTGAACAGGCTGGTGGCCTGTTCGGGAGCTGCATTTTAAATAAGGGCCTTCTGTACTTGAGCTCAAGTGGGAAGAGGCGGAGAAAGTTTTTATTTATAATTGAAAAAGCTGCTCCAGGATAATGTGTGATGAAAGGCAGAGTAGTGTTCAAAAGCAGCGAACAAATATCATTTGAATATTTGCCTTTATTGTATTAATTCCCATCAAGGATACTTTAACCATATAGTAATTTCACATTCCCTTTTGACAATATTTTTTTTAAAAAAATCCTTTTGGAGGGGATAAAATTTCATCCACAGATTACCTCAGACTCTTTGTAGGTCTGTGTGTGCCAGTGTCTTTTTTTTTTTTTAAGGGATACCATTTTAGTACTGAGGAGCTGCTATAGCAAAGCGATCCAAACAATATTTTGTTATGGAAAGTGTCAATTATAGCAGCTATTGTTATAGGGATAGCTACTTCATGGAACCTTTTCTTTGTGGCAAAATAAAGGACATACTTTTAAGGGAGAGGGCAATAGAATTGTGTAATAGACCTGGGTTGTAATCCTACACTCGCTTACTTGGGGGTAATTCCCATTAAACTCAATGGGATTTACTTCTGAGTAGGCGTGCATAGGCTGGTGCTGTAAATGTGCCCATATCTTTTCCCCTGAAAATGGAAAAGCATCTGGGGAAAAGCACCTATTTTGAATAGACAAATTACTGGACGGGATAAATTCCTCCTTTCCTGCCATTCTTCTACCCAGTGACTCTTGCACATATACGCTATGAAACATCTGGTTGTCCTTGCTGCTTCTACAGTTAATTTTAAAAAAGAATTCACTGATTAGAATGTTCATTTCAGTGAATATTCCAGGTCTTCTATCATGAAAGACAACAAAGATTCCTTTGTCACCTTCATGACTAACATTTATTTCCGCATAAGCTTTCCTGGACAGCAATCTACTTTGTCAGCTGCCATCTGTTGCATCGGACATGTATGTGATGGAGTGGATCGTAATTTATAAAAAACATGTGCTGAAACAAATGAGTCACAGTGCAATCCTGTTCTTGACTACTTAGAAGCTCCACTGTTCGAAGCTCAGTTGGAATTCCATTGGACTTGCAGGTGAGAATAGGATAGGGCCCAATTCTTACCACCGCCGCTGACCCAGCCCCTAGCACCCAGAGGAGCTGATTCAGAACCAGTTGACGGTAAGTTTCACGGCTGCTGGCGTTGTGCATTTTCAGGACAGGCAGGGAGGGCAGAACTGCGCAGGTGAGGGAGAAGAGTGGCAGGTGGGACAGACAGTGGCTTCCACTGCTGGATCCTAACCTCCGTGTCAGTTCGCTCAGCCTGACATGGAGGCCCTGAAGTCTGCACTGGTGAACTAGCCAATACAGACCTGAGGAGATCCATAGGCGGCAGCCCTGCACCCCTATCCCATGGGAAGGGGACAAACATCCCCTTCTTCTGAAGTGCCTCCGGCACCAGTAGGATGCGGCAGTAGCCATTTGGCTACCACAGTGCCTCTGGCACTCAGGCAGTATAGGATTGCACTGCCCATCTTTAAGATGTCACAAAACACCCCCCCTTTTTTTTTGTTGGCTGTAGGAGATCAACATGGCTACTACTCTGGAAGTTGTTACCATTGAAGATTATACTCTAATTATTTTTTTTAATTCAACCCTGCCAATTTGTTCTACCTGAGGCCCTGAGTTAACATTGTCCAATATAAGTAAGGACTCCACGTATACTATTTTCCTAAATCAGCACCTTCAGCAATCTGATCAAACAAACTAAAAAGGTAGCAGATACCTTTGTAGATGTGTGTTATTGCTTTAAGAAACCTAGTAATTTACCAAGATCTGTAGTTTGTACTGTATGATAAAGGCTATGAAGAAAATTATATCTGCATATTTGCACCAAACCTCTTTCAAAAATTGTAGTTTAAAGCAGCTTCCTTCCTCAGAATAATAATAATGATGATGATAATAACAACAAAATAGTTTCATACAAGTGGAAAGGAAAATTCATTTCCAGCCCATCTCCAGACTTCTTGATTTTTCATTATAAATATGAATTTAATCAGAGAACCTGGAATTGACATTCTAATGCCTATGATTGAAAAAAAAGAATGAATTGTAATGGGGGGAAGGGCACTATGAGAAAGTTTTAAAGACACCAGGAATCAATGGAAGTAAAAAGGAATAAAAGAATGAAAATAGGCACTGATTTCAATGGGTGACAATTAGCCTGGCCCCATTGACGCCATGGAACGTAGCCAGTTTATATCAGCTGAGGAGCTGGCTGGCCTAGTATAAGTCCGTGGTCCTGGATCAAAACATTCTTAGCAGTATTTAGTCATTTGTTTTAAGGAAGTACAAATTCCTAACTGTCGAGGCAAATAGGAAACCCCATAATTATGATCATTTTCAGCCTCGGGATTTTATAAATAACCACAAACGCGACTCCAGTGAGATATTTCAGAGCAAACATTCAACACTCTCTCAGCGCCAGGCTCCCCCCACCACCGCCCCACACACACAACTCCCTCACTCAGTTCCCTCCTTTCCTTGTCTTTAGTTTCAGATACTGTATTGTGTTTCTTCCGACATGTTGATTCTACCTCATGTTTAATGGTAATTGGCAGTGGTCTAGGTGGGGATGGAAACATTGTTATGTTTTGTTCATTTTTCACACTTCAGCGGTTATCCCTTTCTTTCCCGGGATGTGTGCTTATTAGTGTATGAAATGCAGGTGTGTGGGAAATAGCAAGCACACATTGACAGGTTACTTTGTTGGCCACTGCCTAATTAGTAGCATAGTGGATGCACCCTGCTAAGCTTTAGTGTGATGCAGTGGAGCTGGTCTGTTCTAATTTCCTCACAGCTTTGATATTCACCAAGAGATTGACGGTTAGCACAAAAAGCCAAAGCGCAACAGAGGCCTGCAGAAACAATGGCTGCTCTTGCTTGTAGACACCACAGATGTGAGAGAAAGCAGACTAAAAACAATTGGCTGACACTGTCTAATTGTCTCCAATGTCAGCATCATTAATGTTTTCCCATGTAAAAAGTAAAAGGCCAAGGTTGTATCCTCCCTTTATTTTGAGTCACATGATTATGTAACTTACTGAGATTCAGATTAAGTGTTAATTGTATTTGTGCAATAAAAGAAACTGAAGCTACCTTGAATTTAATGAATATGTACTTAATTAATTTGACAGCCTTTAGCCTTATTACCTATTCAGATGATCACAATCAGAATTAATAACATTTATAGGCAATTAAAATTACAGCCTATTGAATGATAATATATGTTTACATACATTTTTTCTTTTTTTCTTTTTGTTTTTGCTGATATGCAAATTATGAGTACTTATTAATGAAATGTTGTTTGCCTTCCAGGAGGGACCTTGCCTGTAAAACAGCAACAAACAACTGTAATCACTTCAAATGTAATGGTGCTTTTCACAATCAGACAATTTCCTGAAGTGCAACACAGGACTGTGTCAAGAAAGGTTGCAAAGACTTTATATATAATTGCCAGGAGTGAGAGTCTACCTGGAAAAACAACAACACGCCCCACAAATCTTTCAAATCACCCCTAAGGAAAAGAAAGACAAGGCACACTATTTTCTTATAGTTTCCCCCATTTCAAAGTGTTACTGTAATGGGGTTAAAATGAAGAAAAAAATGTAGATTATATGTCCATTTTTGCCCTGCCAATTGAAAAGCACATTGAACTACTTCTAATCAGCTCTGTTGGATCCTGTCCAGTTCATATCAGCTGAGGGGCACAGACATAGCCCACAATCCATCATTCTCAGGACTGTGAAAGTACATTATTATTACCTGCAGTTATTCACAGGAAAGCAGTGTAAAGTATGTGCAAACACGATCACAAATTCTTTCTAACCCCCCCAATTTTGTTGTCCATATCAGCTGACAATGGGTTCATAGTACAATACGCAAACAAGAAATATCACAAAGTTAAACTTAAACGCTTACAAAGCAAAGAGCCTTTATAAGAAAATGGCTGGTGGAATGCAATGATATTTTGAATGTTGAAAAAATGAAGATTCTGATTCACGGATAAATCATCCAGTACGTCATAATAATCAGCTATATACAATGGTGTTCCTGGGGAGGTGGTGGGAAATGATAAGTTTGGCAGGAACCTGAGCTCCATGTAAAGCAATGTATTTCCCTTGTCTTCAGAGCCATTCTCAGAGCTACCTCTCCAAGTCATGAATGGCTGTGAAGGCAAGGGGGATGGGCCACTTTACACAGGAGCTAAAGCTTCTGCAAAACTTAGTGTTTTGCCCCCCTTCTAGTAACGCCACTGGCTATATACTTGTATACAGTATAACTAAGAATCCAAGAATGACATTGTAATGAAAAGATGCTTTTCAAAATATTACACAGTTTCAAAATGTTGTGACTATTCCTAGCTGTATGAATCCTTACAAACCATTTTTCCTATTAGTTCTGCCCTTTCTTTTCTTCTCTCTCTTCCTTGCCTTATGCACATGCTCTGAAACATGAACCATGCGTCTTCTTACGATAAGAGTTGCATCTGCATATTTGAGAAAATTATCTTATTGTTCCAGCTACTTTTAGGACTAGCAAACAGAAAAGCTTAACAGAGAAGCCTGACAGTCCAATAGACCTGGACAGCTCTGCTTCATCAGTCTGCTCAAGACAAGAGCACTGTTTGCTGCACTAAAGGCAGTGCTGGCCTCAGGTGCTGAGATGCAGAGCACAGCACCTATTCTTCTCACTTTCCTGGGAGCACCAGAAAGATCTTCAGAGCCATACATGATGCAACATGCTGCTGCATGGATGGCTTGGCTTCCCCAATCCCCAATGCTGCCCCATCCCCAATGTGCATGTGCACAACTGTCTTCAGATGGTCTAAGCATCTCTTGCCTGCTCTCTCTCTCTCTCTCTCTCTCTCTCTCTCTCTCTCTCTCTCTCTCCCCCCCCCCCATCCTCTAGGCAGCGACTGGTCCCATGCTGACCCTGCATACCAAACAGCTAGAATGGAAATAGCCATTTTATCTTTTGATGACTTTTTCAAACGTCTACGCATTCAACTTTAAAGCAGTACAGAAATTACCTGTAATTATGTTCACAGGACCAAGTTGAGAACTCACTTGGTGTAGAGGACTAACAGTGATAATATGAATGAGTCTTCCTAAGCGAGGCCCTGCTTTCGCAAACAATACTGCTGCGGTCTGCTTACTTTTTGATCTTGATGTCTGGGATTCACCCCAGGGCCCCACTTATCCAGGTTTCCTGACACGGCTAAGACCCTGGTGAGCAGGCTTTCCCGTGTTGGCAGCAGCAGCGATGCAGGGCCTCCCAACTGTGATAGAGGGAGAAGTCCGGTTGGGTGACTGCCACCTGGGGCAAGGGGAGTGGAGCTGCCATCAGCAGGCTCCAGAAAGACAGAGGCGGCAAGTGAGAGCAGGATTGGGGGCCTGGAAGCCTGGCCAGGAGGAAGGGGTGAAACAAAGGGTCAGGGATGCTCCATATAACTCCAGGCTAGCCAGAGATGAGGGTAGTTTGGAGGTGGCAGGCTAACAGGTAGGATAGGGAGGAGGACAAGTGGGTGAAGGAACTCCCCTCCCTCTTCCTGCCTATCTCTACTGGAAGCCTCTCAATAGGTTGGGAGGCTGGAGGGAGCCTGGCTACAACCTTCTCTGGCTGGCTCCAGGAGCGAGTTCCCGTAATGCCCCAATATTGGCCTCTCCAGAGGTAGACCCCCCCTCCCCGCCCCAGCAGAGCTGACCCTTGGGAACAAAACAGCTGAGGAGATCAACAAGTCCTTTCCCTCTCTGTGCTGGAATTCACTCACATTGCCAGGTGTACAGCTGAACTCATAAAAAAAAAAAAGAACACTTGCTGTTTCATGTTCCCTGCTTCTCCAAGTAGTGAAGTGTTCCAGGGAATAGTGGTACAAGGAATAGAATGTTTTCCTTTGGATGAGAGAGCAAAGACAAAGTGCGCAGTCCTAATCTGGACTTGGGCCAGCAAAGTTTGGATGGCACCAGCCCACAATAAAGCACATTTGGACCACTCTTGGGGCCAGGGAAGATAGTGCACAGTGTCCTTTGTGCTGGCATAACTGTGCCGGACTAACTCCAGGTTAGGATTGTGCCCTTAGTGTTTCCAGCCTACTCACTTCCAAGGCAATAGTGGATCTAGGGGGGCAGGGGGGGCAAGAGCCCTGGGTGCCGTCTTGGGGCCGTCTAGGGGGGCGCCAGTGGCCCCCACAACATTGTGCGGGTAGACCTGGGCTCTGGAGCACAGGTCTACCCATTGGAACCAGCCACGAGTAGACCGGGGCTCCCTCAAAGGGAGCCCAGGTCTACTCGTGGCTGTTTCTAATGGGTAGACCTGGGCTCCGTGGAGTGCAGGTCTACCCAGGGCTGCTTCTGGTGGGTAGACCTGGGCTCCCATGGGGGCGCACTTCTATTGGGTGCCCCGGGCACCATTTTGACTAGGTCCGCCCCTGTTCCAAGGTGAACCGCACCCAGGGCCAGCTGCGGGGCCCAATGCAAAACATTTTTGCAGGACCACCCACCCCACAAGCCCTGATACTCACCAGGGTGAGCGGCAGTGGCAAGGCACTTTTCAACTGCTTCCGGTGGTGGGTGAGCAATTTCAAGCCAATTAGACCCAGGAGCGAATGAGAAGGAAGGCTGTTCAGCAGCAATGCTCAGCTCGCCTCTGCTCTCCTTGCGATGCCTCAGCATGGAAGATTCCATGCCGCAGCGTCAGCTACAGAGTTAGGTGCTGGCTGCAGCTGCAGGAGCTCCACTCACTGTCCCAGCAAGGAGGTCCTCCGGGCACAGGCCAATTTACCAAACTGGTAAAGTTGCCCTGGCAGCACTTTCTCTTCCCAGCAGTTTTCCAACACCTGTGATTTTCCTCCAGGTTTTTTTGTTTTTGTTTTTGTTTTTGTTTTGTATGTGGTTTTAAAAAATTTGTCACTGCTGATAGATATTCCTGGGCAGTTTAAATTTAGGGGATGGCAACCGTCTGCAGAACCAATAGCATCACTGTTATGTCCAGCTTTAATATCAATTTGCTTGTGCTCATCCAGCCCATCAGCAGCTCCAGAAAGTGATTCAGGAATTCTGCAACCTCCCTACTACCAGGTGAAATGGAGATATAGATCTGGGCGTAATCTGCATATTGGTGGCACCATGTTCCCCTGATGATTTGCCACAAAAGTTTTACATAGATGTTACAAAACATGGAGAGCAAAACTGTATCCTGCGGGATGCTGAAAATCATGATATCAAGACCCCCAGGACTATCTTCTGGAATCTATGCAACAGGATAAGAACCAGAACCACAAGAGAACAGTGCCGCCCCACCCCAGCCAGGCATTCCAGGAGGACACCATGGTTGTTGGTACCAAACACCAGTGAGAGATCCGGCAGAACCAACAGAGATGTATTTCTCCTGTAGGTCAGCCAAATTGGGCTGAGGACCCACACCTATAAGAGGCCTACCTGGCCAGACCCTCAATACTGGTGATCCTGGTGAACCAGTGGTGAGAGGCACAATGAGGGACTCAGCTCAGGGCTTTGTCCCAGCCTTGCCCCACCCCACAACCTGGGTCAGCATAAGCCATCAACTAGGGCATCCAGGACTGTTTTTCTTTTGAACTCTGGCCAAACCCAGGTTGAAATGGTGGGACCAAGGAGATATTTGAGGTCAGTAAAGTTGGGCACTGGTCATGGGTCTGTGCCCATCAGAGGGTCCACCTGGCCAGGCAGACCCTTACATTACTTGTGTACTGAGTACTGTGTCTCAGGAAGCAATCCTAACCTAGGCTGGCACAGTTAGACCAACAAAGTTTGGCATGTACAAGGGCCATTGTAAAATGTGTTTGGACCACTCTCGGTGTCAGGGATGATGGCGCACGGCTGTGTGCTGGCCTTTCTGATTCCAAGAGTGCTCCACACACACTTTGCAGTGTGCTGGCCAATCTTTGCTGGTCTAACTGTGCCGGCTTAACTCGTTTAGGATTGCACCCTCAGTACTTGTAACTGAGATGCATTTCACTCCTCACTCAGCCAGTTCATACCCTCTCGCCACTCCCTGGCAGATCTGGTAATCTCTCCCTGGGACAAGCTGAGGTTTTTTTTTGTTTTGTTTTGTTTTTGCCAACCTGTACAGCTGATTCCTTCTAATTCTTCCCCAATGGAGCAAATAACACCATATTTCATTCTTCATATGAGTGAGGGTGCAATCCTAACTTGTGCAAGAGCAGGCAGGCTGGCAGGAGGCAGCTGCAGCTCACCGTGGGACAAGGGGAGTATTTCACCTTGCCCCAGGCTAAGCCCCAGCCAGATTGATGGGGCTCTTCCGATCTGCACCAGCTGTTCAGCAGGTGCAAATCTGTGCAAACCACAGCGGCCCAGATTGGGGCCACATGGTTCAGGGACGGGGGGGTTCCTTCCCCCCTCCTCCCCCCTCCCCAGGCCATCCCATCTGAGGGAACGCCCACCCTGTTCCACCCTCCCTTCCTCCTTCCCCCCACCCAAAAATGGCTCCAAGCTGGCCGAACCCAGCCACGTGGGACCAACATACCTGTCAGTCATGGCAGTGGTGCTGGGCTGCTGCTGCTGCCTGCGTGGCCCAGAGATTCTCGTGCTGGCATGAACATGCTTCACGGCACATTCGTGAGAGTGCTGAGCCAAGGCAAGTGGCTTGCGTCGGCCCAAGGTGGGGGGGGGATTTGGATCGCTGTGAGATAGGCGTAATAATACTTTACATTTAGACAGTGATCATTGGGTGTGCAATGTGGTTCACATATATTATCTCTAGATCAGTGGTCTTCAACCTTTTTCATACAATGACCCAAACAAAGAAAGTATGAGAATGAGGACCCATTATCGATCCTCCCCGCCCCCCGGACTATTTAGCAGGCGCAGAACTGAGGAAGCCGTGCGGCCCAAATTGGGCTATCTGGCCTCCCAACAGGGCTTTGGATGCATCCTAAAAGCCACATCCCAGCCCCAGCCCCTCCCCGGGCCAGCACACCCACTGGCCTGCCCCGCCCCGCCCAGTTTCTCCCACCCACTCTCCCCAGAACGTCCCTTGCGCCAGCCACGTTCGGCTGGCGCAAGGGATGATCTCCGTCAGCACTCTTGGGCTGATGCTACTAGTAGAGTCAGTCCAAGAGCTCTAGAGCCAACGCTGCTTAGCGCCCCTACATTGGCACTAGCGATGTAGCGCCAACGCAATGACATTGTGTTGGTGCTACATGGGTAGCTACATGTGTTGGCGTATGTAGGATCACACACCCTCTGTGTGTGTGAGTGAGTGTTGTGTGTCATTTCACTGTTCATGCTCCACAATGAACATCCAATGCCCCATATATTTCATCCACCACCAAAGTCTGCTTGGTTATCTTTGAGACAAGTAATTTCTTTCAAATTAATGGCTATGATCCAGCCCAAATGGTGGTGGGTTTTTTTTTTAAAAAAAATCATAGCAAATAGCAAGTAAAACCAGTGGTACCACTATTTGTCCTTTCATAAGCATATATAGCTAGCACTGCAAATAGATTAATGGAGGGAGCTGGACTGCAAAAGAGCAGGCTAGGAAGAAAATGAGCATAAGGCATGTAGCACTGAGCGCTCTGATAATGTAGTCTGCAGTAATGTAACAAAGAACAACAGTATTGACTTGTAATCCATTAAAAATCAAGGTGTCAGCCTTATTTTCAAGATTTTACAGTAGCTTTTAGTCCTTTTTTTCTTTTATTCTTCATTAAGGATTTTAAACGCAAAGGTCTTCGCTTACATTTACATTTTTTCCCCCAGCTTTCTGAAGCATCATAGTCTTTTGCTAATGGATTTCTGAATGCCGTTTTCATTATTTTATTTTTCTATAGAACTCTTCACTTCCTTCATTACTATTATTATTGTTGTTATTACACATTTTGCATTTGCACGTACTTTAGATCTCTTAAATATTTACCTTGCTCCCTGTTTACTATTAATAGAGATGGGAAGTGATTTGCCTATATAGATACGAATAAGAGCCAAACTCTGTCTCTGACAGCTAAGTGTATTATATGTTAGGTGCCCAGACTTTGTGAGCTGAATTGAGAGCATGTAAGAGAGATGTATTTATTACGTTTGAGAAGTATAGCTGCAACAGAAAAGATGCCTTGCTAGATATTGTATCTCGCAAAGCTCTCAGGGTCCACAGTGTTAAAAAAAGAAATTCTTTGACAACATGGTTTATTTTGCATTAAACACAACAAGCTGCTTCCAGGCTGGCTATTTTACTCAGCTATCTCTGAGTCTCATGCAGTCATTTTGTTGCTTTTGTTGTTCAGTCGCTAAGTCATGTCCGACTCTTTGCAACCCCATGGACCACAGCACGCCAGGCCTCCCTGTCCTCCACTAGCTTCTAGAGTTCGCCCAATTTCATGTTCATCACTTCGGTGACACTGTCTAACCATCTCATCCTCTGCCGCCCCCTTCTCCTTTTGCCTTCACTCTTTCCCAGCATGAGGGTCTTTTCTAGAGAGTCCTCTCTTCTCATGAGGTGACCAAAGTATTGGAGCTTCAGCTTCAGGATTTGTCTTTCCAGGGAGCAATCAGGCTTGACTTCCTGGAGGATTGACCAATTGGATCTCCTTGCAGTCCAGGGGACTCTCAAGAGTCTTCTCCAACACCATAATTCAAAAGCATCTATTCTTCGGCACTCTGCCTTCCTTATGGTCCAGCTCTCGCAGCCATACATTGCTACTGGGAAAACCATACCTTTGACTATGCGAACCTTTGTTGGCAGGGTGATGTCTCAGCTTCTTATTAAGTTGTCTAGGTTCGCCATAGCTTTCCTCCCAAGAAGTAAACATCTTTTAATTTCATGGCTGCAATCACCATCTGCGATGATCTTGGAGCCCAGGAAAATAAAGTCTGTCACTGCTTCCATGTCTTCCCCTTCTATTTGCCAGGAAGTGATGGGAGTGGTTGCCATGATCTTAGTTTTTTTAATGTTGAGCCTCAAGCCAATTTTTGCACTTTCCTCTTTCACCCTCATCAGAAGGTTCTTTAGGTCTTCCTCACTTTCTGCCATTAGAGTGGTGTCGTCTGCCTATCTGAGGTTGTTGATATTTCTCCCAGCAATCTTGATTCCAGCTTGTGTACCACCCAGCCCAGCCTTTCTCATGATGTACTCTGCAGGGTGACATTATACAGCCTTGTCGTACTCCTTTCCCAATTTTAAACCAATCAGTTGTTCCATGTCCGGTTCTAACAGTTGGTTCCTGACCTGCATACAGGTTTCTCAGAAGACAGATAAGGTGGTCTGGTACTCCCATCTCTTCAAGAACTTGCCACAGTTTGTCACTTTTGCAAAGTGAGTAGCATATGTACCTGTTCTGATTTAGTACTTAGTTTGTACTAGATTGATCCTATTCTTTTATTAAGTGCACTATCCGAAATCCTGGCAATACAGTACATACAAAAATAAATAAATAAATCAGAATTTAGCCAAAAGGACTATATAGTCATTACAGTCAAAAGGACAACACAGACAATACAGTACTCATTGAAACAAGTAAAATAAACAAAAAACACAGCTCATTAAAACATGACAATGTTGTAAAATACCTGGCATTCCATGAAAAAATTCCACTTCAAAATGTTTGTTCATATACTAGGTCAAGATAGAGAATCAATTGATTCCAACAACTGAGCTGATGCAATTACATCATTTTCACTGCAATGACCTCTCATGCCTGATGGGGCCAACCCAAATCCATCTTCAATGGAAATTTTGCCACTGGAAACCAGATTGCAGCCCACTTGTTGACATTGGTGCATGTGCACCATTTTCCTCAAATGTAAGATGTTTGAAGAGAAGTTTTATAGAATATGAAGAAAGAGTGCTGAAGACTTATGAGGGTTTTGAAATGTTTTGGAATAAAATATACGCAATTTGAGGAGGGGAAGCCAGCAGGCATTCAGACGGGATATGCTAACAATTTTTCAACATCAGTCCCCCAAAAGCAACACTGCACCCTTGCAACTCCCAAGCTGAGAAAGAAAACAGAAAGAGGAAAAAGTGTTGTAATGGGTGACTTCAATTTCCCACATTGGAAAATTGGAATCATTCATGTTCAGGCCTTCATGAGAGTAGATTTCTAGATACACTCGCAGCCCAATTCTATTGGGCCTCACTGCCAGCAGGACGTGTGTTCCACTAGCAGCAACTGCCACGAATGGCCATAAAGCACACTCTGACAATGCACCAAGTAGTGCACTACCCAACTGCTGGTGGAAAGGCAGAGCTTTCCCTTCTGCATCAATGGACCCAGAAGAACCTGCCAAGGTGCACAATATGAAAGGAGAGGTGGAAATTGGTGGTGGGGGAGGGTGGAACAGGGCCAGGGGGAAGAGGAGATTGTGGGAGAGGTGGATCTAGCAGTGATAGTGAACGCCAGTTCCTATCCCCTCCGGCAGCTGCCTCTCCTCCCTCTTTCTCTCCTTGGACTTGCGCTAATGAAATCAGCACGCTGCCAGAAAGTGCTTTACGGCTGCTTTTCATGCATTCATGCATTCAACTGGCAGAGCTTTAGCGCAGCTCTGCAGTGTGCTGGGCTATCAGTATGAGGGATTCATTGCCACAAGATGTGGTGACGGCCACTGGCTTGGACGATTTTATAAAGAGATTGGACCATTACATATCATGGAGGACAGGTCTATCAGTGGCTACTGGTCATGATGGCTATGTATTTTCTCCAGGATTAGCAGCTGTATGCTTCTGAAT
The DNA here is from genome assembly GCA_029204185.1 of Lerista edwardsae. NCBI lineage: Eukaryota > Metazoa > Chordata > Lepidosauria > Squamata > Scincidae > Lerista > Lerista edwardsae. Next base: position 14,782,659 of record JAJKFI010000002.1, read on the forward strand.
GCCACTTGCAGGGTAGCAATGATGGGAGAGAGGTATGCCTTTCTCTCCTGCTTGTGGGCATCCAGGAGACAACTGGGCAACAGGATGCTGGACTAGATTGGTCTTTGAGCCCTGATCCAGCAAGGCTCTTTTTAAATTCATATGTAAGGCAATCCTGTGCTGATTGGCAGCCAGTTCTAGAATCTCAAATTCTCAGATTAATGCTGCTGAGCTACTTCTCTTTGCTTCACTGATTTTAGCTCCTGCCCTTTCTCCAGCATGCATTTTTCTAGGAACATCAGTTGATCAATGCCCATTAAGCAAGCACCTTTATCATGCTAAAATTCTGGAGAGTGAGAGAAAGAGGTTAATATATTGTCTTGGCACATCTCATAACTATGGCTGGTTTCATAACTATATGCTGAATCTTTTTTGCTCAGTCTTTGCAAAAATTACCATAGTCAAGTCATGATGGCTGTACTATTACATTCAACCTTGCAATATATGCATTGCAAGGACATTGGGAGTGAAAGCTACCTCACTTAACCCTGACCCCAAAGAAGATTGATCTCCATTTGGTCATTGCTTCTCTAATGAGGCTGCCATCAGGGTGCCATTTCGTGCCTAATGGAATGCAGCCATCCCCCCAAACACAATTAAATGTTCTCGTCAATATGTGTTTATTTAGGACTTTCCTCATTTTGCAATGTGATCCTAATTTTAAAAAAGCTAATTATATTCCCTGCCACCCAAACCAGCTGATAAATTAATTTCGCTGGAAAAGTTTGCAAATGATGAAGGATTGCGTATATATGTATTATATTTAAGGCGCAATCCCTAGCACCCTTTTGCATCAACGCAACATGTCGATAGCACAACCTAGAATTACCATCTCTGGTCTAGCACCTCTGGGCTAACAAAAAAAACACCCCCCAAACAAATCAAAATGCTTTCCAAGCTCCTCAAGCACTGCCATGAGACTCAGAGCGCAATCCTAACCTGAAGGTAGGCCAGCACAGTTAGGCCAGCAAAATTTGCCCTGCACAAGGGACACCGTAAAGTGCATTTGGACCACTCTCAGAATCAGGGAGGATGGTGCACGTCTTTGTGTTGGTCTCTGACTACAAGAATGGTCCAAACATGCTTTTCAGTGTCCCTTGTGCCGGCCTAATTTTGCTGGCCTAACTGTGTTGGCCTAACTCCAGGTCAGGATTGCGACCTCAGAAATGTAGGACTTCCAGTTCATTGACCCACACTTCTGGGTTTCGTGGCAGCACAGGAGGAGGGGAAGTATCTGCTTCCCACTCAAGCAAGTGAGAAGCAGATTGTTGCAGTAGGTTGGAGGGAGGTGGCAAGGGTGGGAGCAGACTTGGGGTGAAAAGACACCCCAAATCTGCTGGCCACACAGGTCCCTTGCAGTCTGCTGTTGCTGCCACTCACATCAGGTAGCTTTGTGGATGGACCAGCAGAGCGATACACTTTCATGAGGAATCGTATGGTGGTGTCACCAAAATCACCCTTTTTGTTCTCTGAAGGGTTCATTTTGTCCCCTGTTGGTTTCAGTGAAGGGACCACTTCTAGTTCTCCTGCTGAAAAGGGGACAAGATTGTGAGAGAGGCTGCAGGTGCTGTGCGGGTGCTGCTCCTACTGCAGCCAGCAAGGCTTACCTGATAGCAGGCAGGTGAGTGGGCAAAGGTGCCTGCAGAGAAGTGAGTCAAGAATTTCAAAGGCTCTGTCAGAGCCAGTTTTTAAAGAGCTGCCCACTTCTGGCTGACAACTCAGCAGCCTATTTGAAATCCTGTGTAAGCAACAATAGAATGAGTGTGTTGCATAGATTCATTGTGTGTTCATTATGAAGCCTTCATATATAGTGCTATGGCTAAAGAGACTAGCTACCTGCCTACACAAAAGTACTATACAGTATACAGATTGTGCTTCATCAGAGCTGGAGAGTCTTGAAACCAAGGCCAGAAACACCACCTCTACTGCTTGCTGAGCCTTCACATACTCGCAGCACACGTCTAGGCACGTCCATACTCCTAGGCACGTCTACTCAGACCGCTGACAAACCCCATGAGAGGAGCAGGAGCAGGAGCCCGGTGAGGTAACCCCCTGCCCTCTTGCCACTGACCAACTGAGGCCCTATGCAGGGTGGATCAGGGCCTTGCCTTACTTGCCTCTGGGCCTGCCTGACTTCTGCAGGCTGGGGTTCTGCTGGGGTGGCATCTCCTCCCTGGAGTCTGGACACTGCTGATTGCCATAAAGCACTCACTACTGTCAGTACTGTGTGGGACGTGGTGGCGCAGCGAGTTAATCCGCTGTTGCTGGGCTTTCGACCGCAAGGTTGGGGGTTCAAGACTGCGCGACGGAGTGGGCTCCCGTTGCTTGTCCCAGCTCCTGCCAACCTAGCAGTTCGAAAGCACCTAAATGCGAGTAGATAAGTAGGGACCACTTCGGTGGGAAGGGAACGGCGTTCCGTGCGCTACGGCGTAGAGTCATGCCGGCCACATGACCACAGAAGCTTGTCCTAGGACAAACACCAGCTCTTTGGCTTAGAAATGGAGATGAGCACCGCCCCCTACATTCAGTCACGACTAGCCCATTCGGTCGTGGGGAAACCTTTACCTTTACCTTTACCAGCAGTGGCGGGAGGGGGGTGAGGATAAGATTTGGGTCTAAGTTTCCTTGTGGGGCCTAAGTACTTCCAGGGAAGTGTGTATAGGAGTGCAGCCCTCAAGATTTTGGGTTGTTTCTTGTACCAGAGGAAAAAAATGGATTAAAAGTTCGAAAAACAAAACAAAGAAAAAATATTAGAATACAATAATACCAGATGCTAAGAAACCAGATGCTTAAGTCTCTCACTTCACAGCTATCGCTCAGTTGCAATCCTAGCCCATGCACCACTCTAGGACCGCAGGCTGCCACTCCCCCCCCATTGCTGCCTTCCAGTTGCCGCCACCTACCGTCTGCCCTCCCTACTCACCCAGAGCCTCACGTGATTCTAGGCTGCTTTAAGGACCATTGGGAGGCTTATACCAGCCTCTGGAAGCATTTTAAGCATTTCTTAAACTGCAGGTTAAACTGCTGAGTTGGGAGATTGTTGAATAGAAGGTTGGCAGTTCGAGACTGTCCCAGCTCCTGCCAACCTAGCAGTTCAAAAGCACCTAAAAATGTGAGTAGATAGGTAGGTACCACCTCGATGGGAAGGTAATATTAGTTCCGTGCGCTACAGCATATAGTCATGCTGGCCACATGACCACGGAAGCTTGTCCTTGGACAAAACGCCGGCTCTACAGGCTTTGAAACGGAGATGAGCACCGCCCCCTACAGTCGATCAAGACTAGACCATTCGGTCATGGGGAAACCTTTACCTTTACTTTGTACAGCAGCATAGCATACCAACATTTTCTAAACCGTGAGTTGAGAATAAAGAGATTTTCCTCCAAGATTGAGCTCTTAACAGCTTTGACATCCCTGTTAAATTAGCTACTGGTATAAAAGATGTATGTTATCCTTTGATAACTGAAACACTTATTAAAGGTATTATTGGAAAGTCATAACCAATTGTATCCTTAATACAACCTACTATGCCCTTCCAAAGGTTCTGTGCTGTTCCACAATAAGCATTTTGTTTGTAATCATGATCTTTAGCTGTTTTATGTTTAGCAGTTTTATAAACTGAAATCACTGGTATGTACAATATAACTCAAGTCATTTCAATCCTGTTGTAAAAGCTGATTTTCAAAAAAGGTGATGGAGATGAAAAACCTCTTAATGGATGAGACTGAATGTTGAATCTTTTATTCCAGATGATAAGTAGGTGATCCTATTTCTGTATTTAAAAACCAGCCTACAAATTAACTTTCAGGCCACTCTGAAACAAAGGGAGTGGTGTAAACACATGCAGACGGTGTGCAAAGTTCAACTCAAAGCGATAAACAGTTGAAAGAACGCTGCTATTACTGAATATTTGCTTTCGAGTCAGGTCAATGATTTGGTTTAGAATTTTTAAAAGCCACATTTGTTATAGAAAGATGACCTAACATTTCTCTGGAAACTATATTGTGATGGAGAAACAAACGTTAACTAACTTGATGGTAAAGATCAAGACAAACTACTGTTAACAGTGAATTTAATGTACATAACAGGTGACACAATGAAGAACAGACCTTGACCTATGCATACTACCTGACCATGCACAGTACCTGCTGTTATAAAGTCAAATTTAGCTAGTTTTATTAAACTTCAGGTTTTTCTTTCCATGTAAGATATGCATTCCAAAAGGGCAATCCGGAGCTCCTGGGCTCCTGTAGGAACAGTGGTGCCAAAATGGCTACTGGTGCTTCCTGTGGGAGCTGAAGCAGCTGCCGGGGTCTCCTCAGGGGAAGGGGACATTTCTCTCCTTCCTCTGAGTAAAGCCCCGGCCCCCGACAATGGGGCAATTCCACTCTCGGCAGCTATTTTGCTGGTAGACTGGTGCAATCCCATGTTGGGCATCAGAGCCAAACACGGGGTTCAGGATGCTATGGTGCTGCCACCAGTCCTACCCCCTTTAGGGCTGCCCCTCCCCTTCCTGCCCCCCATTCTGCCCACTCCCCATCTTCCCCCCCACTTTGAAACTGCTTACTGGTGAACGGTGCTGTGGGGGCGTTGATTTTTTATTGTAGTGGTCCTGAGGGCCAGCACAGTGTCGGCGGTCCCTCCTCCCCATGTGCTGTAAATGTGCTTTACAGCATGTTTATGGTACCTGGATCCAGTGCTGAGCGGCAGCGCTGATGCTACAAGCCCATAGGATTGGGCTCCAGGTTAGTGGAAGTTAGGCACAAACTACATATGACATTAAGCCCATCATTAGAAGATGGGTTTAATGTGGAAGTGGACTGAAGCATTCCGTTTATCCTTTGGAATGTATTTCATTGACATTTGCCAGAATTGCACACTCTAAAACATTCATTCATCCATCCATCCACCCTTTCAGTTAAGGAATTTATTAATTCAGCCCAATGCTTTTCAATCAGTGGTGCTAGTACAGGATGTCACAGTATGGCAGTTGTTCCATGTCCAGTTCTAACTGTTGATTCCTGGCCCGCATACAGGTTTCTCAGAAGAAAGACAAGGTGGTCTGGTACTCCCATCTCTTCAAGAACTTGCCACAGTTTGTTGTGATCCACACAATCAAAGGCTTTGGCATAGTCAATGAAGCAGAAGTAGATGTTTTTCTGGAACTCTCTTGCTTTCTCCATGATCCAGCGAATGTTGGCAATTTGATCTCTAGTTCCTCTGCCTCTTCAGAAACCAGCTTGTTCATCTGGTGGTTCTCGATTCACATACTGCTGAAGCCTAGCTTGTAGGATTTTGAGCATGACCTTGCTAGCATGTGAAATGAGTGCAATGGTGCGGTAGTTCGAACAATCTTTGGCATTGCCCTTGGGATTGGAATGTAAACTGATCTTTTCCAGTCTTGTGGCCACTGCTGGGTTTTCCAAATTTGCTGGCACATGGAGTGCAGCACTTTGACAGCATCAACTTTTAAGATTTTGAATAACTCAGCTGGAATGCTGTCACCTCCACTAGCTTTGTTGTTAGTGATGCTTTCTAAAGCCCACTTGACTTCACACTCCAGGATGTCAGGTTCGAGCTCAGTGATTGCACCATTGTGATTATCAGGAACATTTAGATCAGCCTTATATAGTTCCTCTGTGTATTCTTGCCACCTCTTCTTAATCTCATCTGCTTCTGTGAGGTCCATGCCGTTCTTGTCCTTTATTGTGCCTACCTTAGCATGAAATTGTCCTTTGACATCTCCAATTTTCTTGAAAAGACCTCTAGTCTTTCCCATTCTGTTGTTTTCCTCTATCTCTTTGCATTGCTCATTTAGGAAGGCCTTCCTATCTCTCCTTGCTGTTCTCCGGAAATCTGCATTCAATTGGGTATACCATTCCCTTTCTCCCTTGCTTTTTGCTTCCCTTCTTTCTCAGCTATTTGTAAAGCCTCGTCAGATAGCCACTTTGCCTTCTTGCATTTCTTTCTCTTTGGGATGGTTTTAGTTGCTGCCTCCTGTACAATGTTACAGACCTCCATCCAAAGTTCTTCAGGCACTCTGTCTACCAAATCTAAGCCCCTAAATCTATTTGTCACCTCCACTGTATATTCATATGGGATCTGATTTAGGTCATACGTGGAGGGCCTAGTGGTTTTCCCTACTTTTTTCAGTTTAAGCCTGAATTTTGCAATAAGAAGCTCATAATCTGAGCCACAGTCAGCTCCAGGTCTTGTTTTTACTGCCTGTATAGAACTTCTCCCTTGCCACTAATTTCCCACAAATGCCTTCACACCTGCCACATGTCCCACAAATCTAACTAAGGATGCAATCCTAACCTGGAGTTAGGCCAGCACTGTTAGACCAGCAAAGTTTGGCTGGCACAAGGGACACCATAAACTATGTTTGGACCACTCTCAGAGTCAGAGGCCAGAAGACAGACATGCACTACCCTCTCAGACTTTGAGAGTGGTCCAAACTTGCTTTATGGTGGCCCTTCTGCCAGCCAAACTTTGTTGGTCTAACTGTGCTGGCCTAACTTCAGGTTAGGATTGCCACCCTAATTTAAAGGTGTATTTAGCACTTAGTTGTAACTTTTTCATTTGCTGGTGGGCTTCCTGGAGGCATCTGGCTGGCAACTATGGAAAGGAGAATGCTGTATTCGATTGGGCTATGTATGTTGGAAGTGTTGTGCTCAATCAGCAGCCTTCATGCGTATGTAGTGAGGAGGTCAAGTTGTGCAGCAATACTGACTGAGTGCAACATCATCCATATTCGAAGCCCATCTAGGCAACACCATGCCAGTGAGGCCCTCTTAGTACTGCTTGTGCAGCTCTTCTAGTAATGCCCCCAACATCCATGGAAACCTCAACACAGCCTGTCACCCATGCTGCAGGGTCTTGATGTTGGCATCTCACTGGTGTGATGTCCAAAGAGCATACCATTAGCTCAGATGCAATGCCAGAGACATCCCACCAAGGTGAACTGAATAGGGTTCAGGGGCAGGCATAGGACCAATCAGTAGCCAATGCCGAGGGGATGCCCTCCTGACAGCTATTAGGAATGAGCAACATAGCAACAGGCACCAACCCCAACCATGGAGAGATGCCTCAAGGTCACCCTCCAACCACACAACATGACACAAGGATACCACAGCACTCCTACTCCATCCAGGAACAGTAGTGGTATGAGCAATAAAGGAAAATATAATGCTCCCAAGGAATGCCTGCACCCAATTTTCAACTCCCCTTAGCCCAGCCACATAAACACAGACATACCTTTTTGAGTACTTTGCAAACCATGAGAGAAGCATTCGCAATGTTTACGGAACTGACTTCCACCGTGTTCCAAACTGGGATCCAGCATGTATATTTTCACGTGTCAGAAAATTGGTTCCAAAATGACCAATTTAAAATAGGAGATTAAGGCTCTCTTAAGAATTGAATAAACGAAAGGGCAAACATGTTGGTATGATTCTTGTAACAGTAATGCAGAGCAGCAATTGGCAGGCAGTTGGCGGGGGAATCCTTCTCATACCCACACAGTGTCTCTGCAAAAACCCTACAAAACCCATTTGAAATTAGATTTTATCCCCTTAACTGGATTTGAAGACTGGAACTTAGCCTGGTTGTGGGAGGGGGGGAACCCCTGAGAAGAAACATGTGCAAAGGAAAATTACTGAGCACCACCAGAGTGGTTAAACACACCACCACCCTGCATACCAATCACCACCTATTTGGAATGCTAACCCTACATGTTGGTCATATCGGCATATGTAGTCTAGAAACACATTTGCCTGGAAGGATAACACTGAATTCATTCCTCATTCCTTTTATTGAAAAATTCAGCCTTATTTGCAGCATGTGGCTCATTTTTCACCAGTTTTGGCTGTGAATAGTTATTTGTCACTGCCTTTTGTTATCGCTGTCAGAAAGAAAATCCATAAAACTACTGTGGTGTTAGGAAACATGGATTCCAAGTTGCTCTAGCCTTTGTCTTTGCATAAAGGCTGAACATGGACACTGACTCTTCTGTAATGCTTAAAATGATCTCATTCAGAACTGAAATCTGCACTGCCAAGGTTATTCTAATAAAAAGCTTCTTATACTATTCTGCTATTTTCCTTGGCATTTCTGTCGCTTGGTACTATTAAAAGGCCAAACAGAAATACAGTAGAAACATTCATCTGTGCCACTTCTTACTAAGCCATCAGTTAGGCTGCAATCTTAAATACACTTGCCTGGGAGGAAGCACCACAATGGTATATTACTTCCAAATATACATGTTTCCAAATAGACATATAACCTTTTCAGGGGGTCACGGATCCCTTTAAGAATCTTATGAAAGCTATGGACTCTGTCCCTAGAAAAATGCACATAAACACACAATATTTTGCATGCATTTTTTATTGCATTGGAAATTTATTTCTTTCACATATACAAAATATGAAAATGATCCTTACAAAAGAACAACGTCTCTCTCATTCCCATTTTAATGTAAAAATTAATAGCTGTTTTCTGAAAATAAAAATGGAAATAAATTCAAATTGTGCAAAAAAAAAGAAGAAAATTTTAATTCTGCTCAAAATTAAATGTCAATGAGAAGGCTGCTGTTGTTTGGCTTGAATAGGAAGTTGAAATTGTGGAGGGGCCCTTTACATGACAGTGTCCATCATGCCCTCTTTGACACGCAATGGATTTTGACTTTTCATTTAGATGGCAACAAGAGCTGAAGATTCTGACTCAGAAAGCTGTACAATGGCAAATGAAATCAGAGCCCGCATAGCTCGCTTTGCCTGAGGGTAGGTCTGTATCAGAGAACACCAGAATTCTCCAAGACTGACATTGAATTCATGTTGCATCATTTCCTTTGTTCTCAAGTCAATGAAACCGTTATTGGCAAGTTCTGCATCTTTGATGCAGACCATCTGATGAAACCCCACCGAATGCCACCTCTGACAGAACTCAGGGGATTGGCAGTGAGAAGCAGGACTTTCTTTGTGGTGGCATACATTTATGGAAGTCTCCCTTATGAGATAAGAAGTTCCCCCTCTTTAGAGATATTCCAGCAGGGGCTGATGACAGTTTTGTTTTGGTTGACTCTTTGAGAATGGGTGGGGTGAGTTGCCTTTATTTTCACTGCCTAATGATAGCTTGCTGCAGCTGCTTGCATGTTTATTTCTCTTTCCTTGACTGAATAATAGTTTTATACTGCTACCTTGATGTGTGACTATCTATGCTGTTATGGGGTTGAATTGTTTTTTCTTCACTCTGTTATTGAGCACTATAAATTTTATTGTTATCATTTTATTGCTATCGTATTTTACATTGATGTATAATTTGACTGATGAATAAATGAATTCATTTATTATGAATTTTGTGAGCCACTTTGAGCAGACATAATGCGGCTGAAAGATAAGGGACAAAATGTTCCCTTATCTTGAGGAGGACCCTGTGACTGCCCATAAGATGCAATTAATGCCCTGTTAGCATGGCTGCATCAGCACTGGAAAATTGGACAGGAGTGGGGCGCTAACTGACTGGCTGGCTGGCTGGCTGGCTGGCTGACTCACTCACTCATTTTACCTCATTCTTATGGCCAAAACTATTCACCAACTAAGTCAAGTCATGAATGAAATCCTCCCCGTCAAATTGTTCTGAGAGTGGGCTTTCCTTTCCTCTCTCTAAAAACGTGGAAATTGCTCCTTTCCCGCACCGTTTTAGCCAATCCTCACAGGGAAAAGCGAAGTCTTGGCGTTGTTTACTGACTACAGCAGCAAGGGAGAGGAGGGATTTACATGACAGGCTAAGGCTTCTTGCAACACTTAGAGCTTTGCCCTCCCTGTAGATCCGCCTCTGCAGGGTAAGGCTCCTTACAAAACACAGAGCTCTGCCCCCCCATAGGGACGCCACTGCAGAGTCCTAAAATTATCCTTCCAGTGAATGTTTGGGAGAGGAGTGATTTCTACTGCAAGGTAAGGCTTCTTGCAAAACTTAGAGCTTTGCCATCCCTGTAGAAACGCCACTGCCTGGAGTTGGTTGCACTGAGAAGGTCAGGAGTTTCCTCTGATTGCATGCTGAAGGGAAATAGCATAGCTGTCAATTCCTCTATGGCCTGCTTCAAAATATTAGAAGAAAGGCACATGGTTTCATCAAGCTCTCTCCAGTTGTGTGTGGCTGCTTTTGCTTAGCAATGCAACAAGCAACCTTGTAGGATGCTTTAATACAAGGCTTTTGTGTTCAGGCAAATCTAAGATTTGGCCAAGTTCCAGCCTTTTCACAGTGAACCTTCTCATGAAAATGATACACATGGACACATTTCAGGGATAGAAAGGCATAAGGTGCTCCTTCAACTTGGTTGGTCACAGATACACACACGCACACACGCCCCCTGATGTTATTTATATGTAAAGCAGCAACTCATACACGCAAACGAAATTAATACGCTTAGGCCAGCTTTTGCATTTTGTAGCATGCACCATTCAGAGCTGCACATATCATAGTCAGTTTTCCAAAGTATGCTAAAATGACCTGTTTTTAAAATACAGTATATTCTGTATTTATTCTATGGCTCCACCCCCAATTTTAACCTCTATTCAAGTTTGCCTAAATAGACAAAATCCACAATTGTGGAAGTGAATGACTTGTGGAAAACCATGCTGATATTTTCAATCATCAAACATCAAAAGTATTTTTTAAAAAAAGATTCAGTGTCATATTAAATTCTGCTACTTTAATCATAGATCTTCTTTGATTATGAATGTGTTTTGATTAGTTGGTTTTCAGTGTAGAGAGACACAGAGCTTATACTTACTCCCATACACTGTTCTAAAGCTATTATTTGGTATTACTGATTTGATGGAAAATTTGCATCAGTTCAGCAGACAGATTATTTTAAACCTATTCATGATGTGAATTATATACTCAAATAGTTATTGGCATATTATTCTTTATGGTGTATTGTATTAAGCCTTGTTCGTCAGTGTACAATTATGTGTCCCCACACCCACAAAGGTGCACACAAAATCTACCTGCTATGCAAATTATAATTATACAATATTCACCCTGTTTGTTGTGCACTATGCTTGGGCTGTTACTTGGAATGCATGTATTTGATTTACAGTCCAATCTTATCCTTCCCCCGCCAATGCAACAATGCCAAAATGGCTACTGCTGTATCCTGCCTCTCGTGTGTGTGTGTGTGTGTGTGT
>JAJKFI010000002.1:14805607-14846750 GCA_029204185.1 Lerista edwardsae
CGGAATGCCAGTTTCAGCCAGTTCTTGACTGTGAGATGTGAAACTGCCAGCGGCACACAGAGCGGGGAGCAAGCCATGGGGCACATTCTGTTCGCCCCTGCCGGCTGCCTTAAAGAACCGGCAGGGGCGAACGGAACGTGGCCACGGGGCGCCGCGTTGAACGCGGCGCCTCAGCGGCCGCACGCTTCCTCTTCGCCCCTGCGGCTGCCTTAAGGGAGCGGCAGGGGCGAATGGAACGCGCTGCCGCCCGGTGCCCCGCCCCCTTGAGAAGCGGGAGGGGGCGCCGGGCGGCAGCGCGTTCTCCTCGCTTTGGCTGGCTTTTTAAGGCCAGCCAGAGCGAGGAGAATGGGGCGCAGGGTCTGGGCGGGAGCGGGCGGGCCATGGGCGCCATTTTGGGGGGCGGGCGCCATGCGAACGGCGCCCCCCCGCAAGATGGCGCCCATGGCTCGTGCCACCCCCTGCCACCCCCTAGAAACGCCCCTGGCATGAGGTGATGTGAATATTTCATCTATATAGTGTTGTATAGTTACTTTTTTAATTACAGTATTTATATACAGTACTACTTTTTCATAGATTCAAGGGAGTTTTACATAGGCAGGCTGACCAGAAAGCCAATTTTTCAGTGTTTGTTTTTTTTACAAGCATTGTTTCATGAGAGAGACTCATAGAACCCTCCATTTCTCCAGACGCTTCCCTTGATAATGCAGTTGTCATCCTGGCTTGCCAGGTTTTGCTCTTCTAAATTTTTGCAGGCAGCTGCAGTTCAAAAAATAACATGTGCCAATGGCCACAATACTTTGTATTGTGACTGAAAAACAAGGTTACGTACGCTAATTGGTTCTTCTCTCCCTTCTGGGCAAATACACCGTGGCATGGGCCATACTGCATCATACGTGTGGCTTGCCCATGCTGGAGACCTCCTCGGTGTAAGGGGACATTTGTCCCCTTGCCCTGGGATAAGCCCCAGCATGGGCTATGGCTGGGGCAACTCAGACCTGCATTAGCTGTGTAGCTGGTACAAGTCTGCCTTGCCCCTTGTTGGCAGATCAGGTCAAGGAAGGGGGATAAGATCTGGATGCGCAGCTACCTGCAGATCCCATTCCCCTCCTGGGACCCAGTCCCCACCCCGTCCCTGTCCTTCCCCTCTCCATCCTTCTTCCACCCCCATGGCACAGAACGTACCAGTGTGTGCTGGGTCTTCTGCTGGCCTGCTGAAATCAGCTGGGCTTCCTTGCTGGCCTCGGCAACTCCTGGGCAGTAGCAAAATGCTTTTCGGCAGTGGTTCTCAAGCATTTTAGACCCACTTTTTAGAATGGCACTCATGTTGGGACCCACCGGAAGTAATGTCATTAACCTGGAAGTGATATCATAGCAGGAAGTGACATCATCAAGCTGGCAGTGCCGTTGGTGCGACGTAATCAAATGACACTCCTAGAATGCAAAGTGGCATTCTGGTACTGAAGCAATTTGACAGATATCGCTGACAGAAACCAAGATTAGGACAAAATATTATGTAAAAGCACTGAACTAAAACCAAAATTTTAAAAACCTCACCTGAAAATGCAAACATTCACAAAAGGAATATAGCAAGAGTAAGGTCTGCAGTTTCCAAGATAGCTGCTCCCAGCTTTCTGCGGCCCACCTGACATGAGATCGTGACCCACCAAGTGGGTCCAAACCCACAGTTTGAATAACACTGCTTTATGGTATTTTTGCACTGGCTTGCACTGGCACAGCATATGCTGTGCCAATTCTTCCTCTCTTCAGGATTGTGCTGTCAGGAGGGTTCCTAGGGTGGAGGGTATAAATAAACAAGTTTGATACTTTCCTCAGTATGAATGCCGAAGGAATGGACAGTGTTCATAACTTTGAAGCTGCTAGTGTTCTGAATGCTTTCTTACCACCAGTTTTGTTTTATCATATCCCTCCAGCCTAGTATCTTCTCATCACTCAGGCTTTGTGTGCCTGGAGCTGGTAAAGATGCAGTTCTCCTTTGAGGAGACATCCATTAGAATTTCTTTTACAGCACAATCCTATACTCCCCTTAGCACCGGCGCCGTGCTCTTGTGCCGGCTGAACACTGTTGCAAACGTGCCGTAAAGCGTGTCCACGTTGGTGCTTTGGCGCTTGGCCAGCGCAAGCAACAGCATCAGTGCTCAGGCGCTGGCACAACCGTTGGCAGCGTGCTGTGCGCCAGTCAAGCACCGGCTTTGTTCAGTCGGCGCAGGGCCTCTGCAAGGGCATTCCAGAGGCGTTCCGGGGGCATAACTGGGTGTTGCAGTGGGAGGAGACGGCGGTTGTGATGCAGGACAGCCATAGTTCCATATCCTAACGCCGGTTCCCAGCCATGGCGGCCCCAATTCGTGCTGCTGCTGTGCACATTCCTCTGCGCCTGCTATTTTGCCGGTGCAGTTCCGAGCAGGCCCATAGGTGTGACTGGGGCTTACGTGGGTGCAAGGGGAAAAGCTCCCCTTGTCCTGGACGTTGCTGCTGCTGCCTCCTAATGGGCCTTGGGATATAGCCCTGCTATGTCGGCCTTACTAGGCTGGCATAAGGTAGGATTGCGCTCTTAGTTTCTTAAGCTAAATTTTTTTTTTAAATTACTGAACTTCTCTTTGAGCTCTTTGAAATGTTTTAAATGTGCTATTTATTTAGTGTTTTGTTTATTACACACATGCCACAAATGTAAAAGTGACAAATTATATGGTTAACTTCAAGCATGCTCTGTTAAGTCCACTTGAGATGTTACTGGTTTTCTATACTGACACTTGTGGCTGTTAATTTAATATACACGTGTGAGCTTGCAGGTGATCTCTGTAGTTGTAGAATTCATGAAGTTGTGAAAGTTAATGTTTTTTCTGCAATGGGCACTACTAAGATAACTTTTTTTTTTGCAGCTATTGGCGAATATGAAGATCTAAGAGCAGAGAATAAAAAAACGAAAAAAGAGGTTTGTTAATTACGATACTTGTTTTCATTGCACACAAGATGCTGTGTAGCAGTTGCTTTTATAGACCCTATTGGTGTCTAATGTTTAGTATTTTGCTCTTATTCATTTGGGAAACCAAATTAACTCAGCTTTTCTGTCAGCGCTTTTGATTCTTACATAGTCAACTTTTATTTGTGCTGTTGAATTTTCACTTTGCAAGGAAATATTTTGCAGCAACTTCCATGGTTGTACTGATATTCTAGCCATAATCATGGAATTTAGAGTGCAATCTTAACCTGGATTTAGGCCAGCACAGTTAGGCCAGCACAGTTTGGCCGTCACAAGGGACACTGTAAAGTATGTTTGGACCACTCTCAGAGAGAGAGGCAAGCACACAGATGGGCACCATCCTCCCTGACTTTGGGAGTGGTCCAAACACACTTTATGGTGGCCTTGTGCCAGCCAAACTTAGGTCTTAACTTAACTGTGCCAGCCTGACTCCAAGTTAGGATTGTGCTCTTATTGACATGTGTTTATTCAGTACTTTTGCTGCATCGTTGTATACATAGGGACATAATTGTATAGAGAAAAAATTGAATACTAAAATAGTAAATCTAGAGCAGGAGTGGCCAACCTTTCAACTTTAGGACTTGGTCAAACTAGGGCTTCTGGACCTTTAACAATTGTGTAGAAGAGGGAATTTTAGCAGGTGGAGCTTGCTTTCTGTGATACGACAAGCTGCACCTGCTGAAATTCCGTCTTCTATCTACACAATTGTTAATGGTCCAGGAGCCCTAAAATTGAAAGGTTGGCCACCTCTGATCTGAAGCAAAGACTGATAGAGTTGATATATACAAAATTAGTAGCGTTTCAAATGTAGCAGATGAGCCAGTGCCTCCTATTTTCAGTGAGGTGGACAGCCTGGTTATGCAACCCCTAGCTGCATGATTCCCATTAATGATTCCCATTAATAATGGGAATTTCCTACTCTGGAAGCTACTATTTAACTTTACAAACAAACAAAATGAGGAAACTCTGATGTAGTTAGTGTCATTACCTTGCCTAAGATAAGCTTGTTGAATGATTTGATCTTAAACTGTGTTTAACAACACAGGGAGAGAATCTCTCTGGGATTCTCTTTAAGTAGGTTGTGTCAACATGGGAAAATGTTTTCAAATTTGTGAGTGTAAGGGAACAAATGTTAAGAACTGGCCCATCATTAGGTTCAACACTTATCGTAATTTTGAATAGTGAAGGATTAACCTGCAACCGGTACCTGCACAAACTTATGATGAGGCTCCCTCTAACTTCTGAGCCCCTCAAAATGCAAGAAATAAACGCCTGAAGTATGACTTCTTTACTTAGGCTGCTCAAGATACTTGTAACACACACAGTTTGTATGTGGCAGTGCACTGAATAGACACATGTTTATTACACAAGCAGAAAATTGTACTTTCTAACTCAATTCACTGATAAGAGGAAGAATTTCTAGTCAAATTCCTGCTTAATGCGAGCTGATTGTTTTGTTCAGATAAGAAATTCATTTGCCGCAATGGACATGGGTGGATATCACTATTGCCCTGTTTTCACACTGCATTTGCATAGTAATTTGAGCGACACCAAACCATACCTCTTAGAGCTAAACTATCCCTGATGTTGCTGGATTGGGATTGTGGTAGAGAAAAAGGGTTCAAGCTCCTCTCCTTCCATGCCACAGTTCCAATTAGAACATCACTTCCTTCCCACCCGGTGACTGCTATTTACATTTTAAAAAGTAAACACACATGTAGGGCAGTGTACACAACGTTATGTCTGGCTTGGCCCTTCAATTAGGACTCAGTTGTGATCATTTGTTATACATGCTTTATCTTAATTCTGCATAGGTAAAGGTAAAGGTTTCCCCACGACCGAATGGTCTAGTCATGACCCACTGTAGGGGGCGGTGCTCATGTCCGTTTCAAAGCCTGTAGAGCCGGCGTTTTTGTCCAAGGACAAGCTTCCATGGTCATGTGGCCGGCATGACTCTAGGAACGCCGTTACCTTCCCACCGAAGTGGTCCCTATTTATCTACTTGCATTTTTTAGGTGCTTTCGAACTGCTAGGTTGGCAGGAGCTGGGACAAGCAACGGGAGCTCACTCCGTCACGCAGTCTTGAACTCCCAACCTTGCGGTCGAAAGCCCAGCAACAGCGGATTAACTCGCTGCGCCACCACGTCTGCATAGCATGTCTGTAAAGGGCACTGGGCACACACTTTTCTTCTTCTATTCATTGTGGCTGTTCGTTCTGCTGAACAGGCTGTCTGATGCAGAGCCGGATCCTAACGGTTATCGCCAGTGCTATGAGTGTACCGCTGGCTCCCAGTGTTGTAAATACTTACAGCATTTACAGCACCTGACAAGGAGGGAGCTCTGGCACTGGGGCAGTACTGTGCCAGCGCCAGTTGGCACTTACTCTGCTGCTCGCTGATCTGGCTGCCTCCGCCTCAGCACCTTTCCCCAGTAAGTGCTATAGGGATGGGGAGGAGGCAAGAAGTGGGTGGAATGGGGCAGAGGAAAGGGAGGGGAGGATCGGGCCTGCACGGGGGGCAGGGTCGGTGTCAGCCTCTTCTCTAACTCCCTGCTTGAGCCCAGTGGCGCGGACCAGCTCTACTTGATTCTGCTCCTTTTCAGGAGCAGGCACAGAGCCAAGGAGATCCATTGGCCCCGCAGTAGTGCTACTTGGGGTGAGAGAGCAAACGTTCCCTATACCCTGAAGAGACCCCAGCAGTGCTCTCGGCAGCCTCTAGATACAGTGGTCGCCATTTTGACCCCTCTGGGCGCCGCTAAGGATAGGATTGGGCTGACATTTGCCCTAAGCAAGATATAAATATTTTCAAGATATATGTTCAATACCTGCGTAGTTAATGGACATCTGCATTTTGCAAGTACTGTTTAAAAAAAATGAAACATGCAAGAGAACACTGTTGGATCTGTGCCACTGTAGCTCTCTTAAATTTGAGAGAATCTGAAACTTACCAATTAACATCTCAGCCTTGCTTGTGGGTTGCATAGTTGCCCCTTCCATTTTGCCACTGCTTCAGAATGCTTTTCAACCCCCATCCCAATTACCGTCACATGATTTCTGGCTGTTTATAGTGATGATCAAGCAAAGCCACTTCATTGCTGAAAGAGAGACAAGAAAGTCACCTTTTCTTCTGGAGGTTTTTAACTGGGTGACTTCTAGCAACAAAATAATGACTGATCATTGCGGCTGCAAATAGCCATAGAAGAAATATACTTCGCAGGGCTCATTTGGACAATACTCCAAACTTTGCTATGTGTGTGTGGGAAAATGTGGGTGCACATGTCTCCCTCCACCTGGCGTGCCATCTTGCAAGTGTCTAAACACAGAAGGAGGATTATTTGAACTGCCCCCAACCCAAGAACTGCCCCCAACCCTCTTTGGGCAGCCCAATCCAGAACTGCCGGGCCACCACAGACACAGCGATAGGTAAATACAGTATAGGATTGTGCTGTCAAGCTTATTCAACATCTCAGAGCTATAGCCAGATATTTCTACAGACATCATGTATGAAACTCCACTTGGGCCTTAGGAGACTTACAGCCCAATCCTATAGGAGACTTACAACCCAAGGAGCTCCAAAGGATCCTTGTGTCTACACTGGCTATTTTGGCCCGACATGGAGCTCGGAATCCGGCAGCAAAGGTTGCCTCCGGTCCCACCCCCACCCTACTCCCCCACCTGAGTCGAACTGGCCCTTGAGGACACCTCCTTCCCCCACAGGATACTTTGCGCCACCCCGTTAGAAAGATAGGATTGAGCCCTCAATAACTTTTCTTTCCTGGTTATTAATGTGAGTTGAATAAAAGCCCAGTCCTATTCCTGTCTACTCAAATGTAAGTCCCATTATGGTAAATGGAGCTTACTTCCAGGAAAGTGTGGACAGTACTGCAGCCTCTGAGTCGTTTTTTCCCTCTTGAATGTAAACAATGTAATACATGTAAACAAAATTATGTTATATGATCATCTTTAAAAAGCCAGACCTGTTTTGTCCTCAAACGTTCCTGGATAGCAACAGAAAAGAAGGAGGAAGTGCAGCTTGTCTGTTTCATCAATACCGAGTGGCTGCGTTGAAATGCTAAATGCTACATGTGGAGCACTAGTAGTGAATTAAGCATGTGTGTTTAAATCACAAGCTTCCCAGTATTACACATGGAAGCAGCAAGTGTGAATAGACTCCAGCTCCTTCTTTCACATCTGTCAAAAGGGAAACTTCTCAATTAAACATGCTTGTCCCATTCACAATCCATGGTTCTGGAGATGTATTTTGTTATCTAAACTTGGGGACTTCATGGTCTGAAAAGTATAAATTGGCTCCAAATGACCCATTGCTGTTTTGTATGATTCAGTTTTAAGTTCATCTGCTCTTGTACAGTTTTAAGTTCATCTGCATTCCTAATTGTTGCGCTACTTAACTGTGATTATCTGTAAATGGCTTCCTAGAATGTTCATTGTATCTCTCTGCAGTGTGACAAAATCAAACAGGAAAGAGATGAAGCTGTCAAAAAGCTGGAGGAGTTTCAAAAAAGTAAGTAGACGTTTGAAAAAGAGTAAGAACTAAGTGCTGGCAGATTAACTGAGCAAAAATGAATTTGCCCTTAGAAGTAAAATAATGTTTGTGTCTTGGTCATATTTTGCTTTGGGTCCCCTGTGCAAATGATACTGTTACAACCCAATCCTATGCAGGATTTGCATACTGTTTTCCTCTTGCAAAATGGCAGTTGACTGTGCACAGAGTGCTCTGTCACCAGCCATTTTGGGAGCGTTACCGCAAGAGGCAGCAGCACTCCCTGATCATTGGACCCCACCGCAGCTGCCAGAACAGGTAAGGTAGCGGTGGGGGCAAAGCTGGGCAGGTAGGGGGTGGGATGAGGAGGCTATGGGTGGGATGGATCTGGCAGCAGTAATGGCTATCCCCTTCATCAGCAGGCTCCCTGCCCCCTTTCTCTCTTCAGACTTGCGCCAGTGGGGATGAGGAAAAGGATGAGGGCACAGGGTTCTTATTCATATAAATTTAAGCCAAAACGTGGACCAGAACTCTTTGAATCTCCTTGAGTGGCTCCCCATCAGGTGGGTGCCACTACAAAGGTACCTTTTCTCCACCCCCTGCTAATTTTTCTGCCATGCACAGGGGGCTCAAGGAAGAGGCAGAATTTCTTGCCTCTGTCTCACTCGCCTGGCTCTAGGTTTTGTTGAGAAACAGAAGCAATGAGGAGAATCGGTTCCACCTCTACCTTCTGTGAGGCAAGACTGTTCCCCTCACTCACGTCCTTTGGTATACGCAGAGGACTCTGGGAAGGGGAGGATTTTTCCTGCCATTTGCCTCATGTTTTGGAGAAGGGAAGAAGCGATGCAAGTTTCCATCATTCTCCAAAGCACAAAGTAAATTGTTTCCTTGTGGGATTTCCAATGGTTGCAGTTGGCAGAATTTTCCATGTGTGAGACCAAAACAGTGGAAATACATAGGGATAAATTAAAGTAAAGCAGGCAATAGTTGTGCCCTCCCCCCCCCCGCAAAAAAAAGTAGAAATGTAGCTAAAAAAGCATGATACTTATTTTTCTGACCAGGCTTTTGTGTTCCTTAAATGCCTCTTGCTCTGCAGTCTCAATGGTGAAAGATGGCAGTGATGAGAGAGCTTCTGCTTATTGAGGTTTTGCCTGCGGTAAACATTTGACATGTAATGGCTCCCTTTTCCAATATGGCTTCAAAGCATCATGTCTTCCGTCTAAAAAAAGGGGGAGAAAGCTACTTATGACTTTTAAAAAATGGTGGGAGGGGACATGTCTCCTGTGCTTTCAAAGCTTGTACAACAGGCAGACGTTCAAGCAGTGCAGCCATCCTCACTTCTCTTTCTTCCAGTTAGCTTGTGTAATTTAGTGTTTAAATATTTCCCACCACCACCACCAATGCCATCAAGAATTGCTACTGCCGTCACTTGTATTACAAGCAGAATCTATGTAATTCTGTATTGCAGTATATCTCAGTAGAATAGAATTGATGGAATACAGGAGAGTTCCTGGCAGTGGCTGGCAGTCTGTCCTTTTGAGAAGATGCATTTATACAGGGGGTCCTTGCTATCTACATCTTTCTTAGTTGATTCCCCATAGTTGCAAGGGCAATGTATCAAGTAATAATACATAAATATTCCTTACACTTATCAGGATTCTCACATGAGAGCTTGGAGTTTTTGTGGTTTTTTGGAAATTATCATGATGTCCGGTCTTGCCATCCACACCACACAGGTTCATGCTGTGCATCTAGTTCCTGTGTTGCCACATCAGTGTTTTGATCCGCCCAGTTCTGTTACTCCCTCCTCTTTCTCCTACACTTAAACCTCACCCGTTCTCCACCAACGTAGTTCAACATTATTATTCATATACTGTACATTTTACATGTTTTAAGATATATGTAAAATTATATATCGTAATAATTTGTCCATTAAATAAGTATAACACTATTTTTCCCAAGTATAAATGCTTTAAATGTTTTACCATAAGCTTTGGGATGGTTGTTTCAAATCTTCCAGTCCCACTATTTCTAATGGAAAGAAATTCCCACTAAAGGCAGATTGCTAAGGAAGTCAATTTTTCAGTCTCCATTACCATCTGAAAACAAGGGCCCCAGTATTCCACTTCACATTTTTCCAGGCCTCCAGCACCGAAAATAGGTTTGATGTTGAGTCCTTTGAGTAAGCACTGACTTGTATTAGCCCCTGAGCAGAATGCACCAGTGAGAAGAGAATGTCTCTCACCTACATGCTGTTTCTCTAACCCTCCTACTTTCTGAGGTGATTAAAATTTGTCAAAAACAAAAAACCTTCACCCTTGTTTGTTCTGGTTCAATTCTATGGCCATAATGGCATCAAATCATGTACGTAAACAAAGTTTAGAGCAAGCATGCTGATATCATCTGTTGGAGCACGGTTTGAATATGCTAACAAATGGCCCCCTCTACCAAATATCCAGTTTTTCTCTTTTGTGATAATGTTTCTATTGATTCTTTGTGGCGTCTGGAGGTAACAAAGCACAGCTAATGGGAGTGGAAAGGCTCCCATGAATAGCTTCTCAAGAGTGGAGATGACAACAGTATCGTAGCCTGTTCTGTCAGGTCTCTGTCAATATAGTATGTTTTGTTGGAGAATTAGTAGTAGAGGGTTAAAAGGGTTTACACAGCTATTGCCTACATTTGGTACATAAATGCAGTTATGGAAAAAAAGACCTTCCTATAACACAGTCCTAAACTTTGAAATGATCAGGTGGCTACACCATATGTGGCAAAAGTGTTCTTAATAAAACAAATTCCTATGACAGAGAAGGGAGACAGGGAGAAAAACACATACACACACGCGCGCACACAGACACAGACACACACACACACACCCCATTTGTGGCCTGTGTGCCTGTTTGTGCTTATTATGATAGTGGGAATTCAAGAGTGGCAGAAAATGTCAAGTAGTTAAAGCTTAAAATTCAAAAGTAATATTTGCTCTTGTAAAATGTCATAGGTTTCCTTTATCTTCCTTTTCAGGGTTTTTTTTTAAAGGACATACCTTGTAAACACAGCAATAAAATGCCAGGAATATTAGGATTTTACAGCAATAATGGAGCCCATTATTTAAACGACAATATAAAAGGCAATTATATTGATGAAGAGCTACATGGGCTTTGTGTCTGTGAATAAACTTGGCCTGTGCTCAGCTTCTATTTGTTCTCTCGGCATAAACACATATTGTGCGTGATTCCTGTTTAATGGGGCCCAGTTTGTATGCCAAGCAGCTGCATTTTAGGCCCTATAGCGTGATTTCATAGCTCTCTGAAAATTGGTTCTATTCAGCAGAAGAGATAGAAGGTGGTGGTAGGGGGGGAAGCTTCAACACACAATCATTTCTTTTCAATTGGAGCCAGAAAGGTTGATGACAACATGACCATTGTGTGATAATGATAAGACCACTAAGGATCTGTACTTCTCATCAAGGCTTTCACACAACAGCAGATACAATTTAATTCACTGCTCTGTCAGCAGTGCTGATACCATTATGCCGTCTGTCTCCACAGTTATAATCACTGTCCTCTGAGAAATGCAGTTGAAATGATCTTGAGCAGTCAAAGAAACTCTCAATTAAGGCTGCCACTTCCAATGTGTCAGATTGTGTCTTATGCACTTGGTACAATTTTCACTTCCAATCCTGTTTATTTACAATGTCGGCCAGTAATTACGCTTAACGTGTCATTTAGTGAGGGTGCCCCTGCCAAGGAGATTGTTGGGTGCTGCAGTACCATTGAGTGGGAGTTTCTTGCAGTCAATGCCATCAGCAGCTTTTAGTCCCTGATGGGATGCGGTAGTAATGTTGATAATGCAAGTATCACGCTCATCAAGTCATAATTAGATGCCACTCAAATGTGCCACTTGTAATAACAGTGTTGATTCATGTTTTCTCGGTGACTGCAACTACTAATTAGTTAAGTGGTTTTTGGTTGGCCTGCATTTGCTGCATATTATTATTACCCCCTGAAAAAATGTCGAGGTTGGAGAGGTTTCTGGCCACTTAGTGCTTTATGAATTTTAATATCAGCATAATAAGAACTTTGGGCAGTCTTAGGAATTAATATATATCTTTGTATTTAATTTTTCAGGGAATTTTTCCCCCTCTGGAATTTAAACATAATTGCAGGTTAACTAAACTTAAATAAACCATGAGTTATCTCTAGTAAGGCAGGCATTTAAAAAAAAACTTTTTTTCACATGAAAAAAATCTAGTTATATTTATTACTTCTGTCATTTCATATAAAAAGAATCCATTTATTTTGAAAAGAAAAACTCTTTTGGGGGATCCCAAGCCAAAAAAAAAAATCCATTTATTTGTTAGAATTTCCTTGGCTCACTTTCTGAGACAACAAAACATTTTTTCAAAAGAAAAAATCCAAATAGTCACTTTTTTCATTTTGGCAATGAACTCAACTATCATGCCATAACAGTGGTAAGTTATTTTTCTGTTCCATGTGTTTATTAGGAATGTACATTGTGTATCTTAATGCGTATGTGCAACAGAGATTCATGTCCAAATCTGGCTTCGTAGCACATGTTTCTGCATGTACAGTTTCTGTATCCTGTGGGGCCAGGGAAGCTGCCAGAGGGTCTCCTTGGGGGAAGGGGACATTTGTCCTCTTATCCCGAATAAAGCCTACAATTGGCTTCTCAAGTCTGTACCAGCTAAATTGCTGGGGCACACTTGAGAAGCCCCATGTCAGGTTTCCAAGCCTGGCATGGGAGATAGGATTTGATGGAGGAGGCCTCCACCAGTCCCATCCCCCGTTCTGTCCTTCCCCCCCCCCCACCACCCAGGAATACCTCCCCCATGCTCTCCCACATCCCCCTGCTCTGCCTGGCACTCACATCCCCTCTGCTGGCAGCCAGGGGTTCCTCTGTGATGTCAACAGGGCAGTGCGCAGCCCTCCCCGCTGGCACTGTTTACTCACAGGACAGTGCACATCTGCTTTTCAGCACCCAGTGCTGGTGCCGCTGGCGATGAAACCCAATAGGATTGGGTTGTATGGTTATTTACACATCGTGGGACTATTAAACATTTGTAGCATTGGATTATTAATCTAATTTTTGTGTATCTAAAGCATTGGAAAGTGAAAATAAATAATCTGAACCTCTCAATTTTGGTTTTCATTTTAGATTCAAAATCTTTCCTAGGTATTAAGCATGTTTGTATATTTTGTTTAATGTATAGTAAGTGAAGTATTCATTTAAAAAAAACACCAGAAATTGATTTGGAGGTTTAAGTAGATATTCATAGTCATAGGATGGGTGTACTGAGTAAAAATGGGAGTGGAAGAAGACCTGAGTCATATTGATCTCCAGATGAATCACATCTTTTCCCCAATGCTCTAGTTTCTCACATGGTTATTGAGGAAGTCAGCTGCATACAGAACCACCTTGAAATTGAGAAGACATGCCGTGAAAGTGCAGAAGCTCTCGCTTCGAAGGTAAGAAGTCATTTACATTTGGAATACAGGCATAGGACTATACGTGGAGCTAACTTTTTTAAGAGTTCTGAAAGGCTGACTCAGCATGGCCAGTCGCCTTCTGCAACTATTATGTTGCTTCCTTCTTGGCACGCTGCGGACCCCACACCTTCTCCAAGTGTGCAAGGTCTGCAGCTAGGGAGGTTGTTCCAAAACCTGCCTGACCTGACATCTCCTCTATTGCAGGAGCAGCTGGCAGTCCCACACTTACTTTTCAGTTCAGTGCTGAAGCAGGCTATTTCATCACTGATGCTGCGTCAAACATGACATTCCTACATGCAGATCACTTCACTTTACGTAAGCTGACATTCAAGGACAGGCATGCATACATTATCGCTAGGAAGCTATAACTGGCCACAGTCGCCAGTCGCGTCCCTGACCCTTGTGCCGTCCCTGGGAAGAAAGCAGACTGCCACTCCCCCATACACAGACTGCCACCCGCCACTCACCTTACGTGTTCAGGTGCCTCGTGCGACATCCCTTCACCTTCCAAAAACTTCCTTTTGGATGGGTTTTGAAGAATACTTCCGGTTTTCCAATGAAATCCAGAAGTATTGTTAAATGGCCTTCAGAGGGCCTAGGGATGCTGCACAGCCTGCTACCGGGGGGCATTCCACCCCCACCCCTGGACTAATGGCAGGACCATCATTGGTGGCCACAAGGGAATGCACATACAAGCTGTCATCACGTATGGCAATCTACATATGAGTTGCACACAGTTTTCTACATGGTAGGGCTTTCTGTGTTGCCCCTGCCATGTCTAAGTCAGCCTTGGGCCTGCTTTGCCTGCATCTAGAGGGCTGGGGAAGGAGGAGGATGGGTATTGTGTACTTTTGACAGAAAAGATAATTTGCTTTCTTTCAAGCAATGGAAGGCATATTATAGATAATTTGCTTATGTGCAGTCTCAAACATCTAAATTTGTTTGACTAGGTTTAAAGCTTTTTTTAAAACTAGGAAGCATTCTCAAATGGGAAAAAAGGCAATTTATTGAATATTTACCTTTTTCTAAAACCCCTCCCCCCATTGATGTATCTGGGTTAACAGATAAACAAGTGTTGAAATGTCCTGAGTATCTGTGACATGAAAGAGTAATGAGCATTTCAGTGTCTGAATCAAACGGAAAAGTCAGCCAGAGTATAACATTTCAGGTGATTGTTTATGAAAGCAAACCACGGGGCAGGCAAAAGGTGACCTGCACTGCTCTGTTGATTGCATCTAGGCTGACGAGTTTACCAAGTATATAATTTTCTATATTCCATCTCATCAGAAGTGCATTATTATTATTAAAGAATGTTTTTATCTCTTTGTGAGATAGAGATATATAAAACAATTTTTGGGGTTTTTTTTGTGTGAAAAACGCATCCAAACCACTTCATCATCAGAAAATGGATTGCAGCAATTTTGAACCAAATTTCATTAGCGATGCTGGCTGGTCTGTGTGCATTTGTGCTTTTTTTTCCCCCTTCCCCCTGCTGAAAGTACATCTTCATATGTGACAGAAATCCCACCAGTAGAATTTTTTTTAATTTAGATGCATTAGCAATGTACTTTCTGAAGATATTTACTTAATTGTTTGCATAATGATACTACATTGGAGTTCACAAGATAGTCAATCAACATATAACTAAGAAAATGAATTTATGCATGTAAGTATCCTTTTTCCCCCTATTCTTTGTACAAAGTGACACACTCAGACAGCTAAGAGACTAGCACTTTCCTGTCGGGCTGCCAAAGCTGACTCACCCCTTAGGACACAATGACCAAGTTAGCACATAAGCCTGCACTGTGTGGTGAATGGAAATATCTGCTCATAAACCATGACTGAGGATTTGGACTGGAAGTGAAGAGTGAGGTCAAAATGGTATTCCCTCCCAATAAAGGATGATTGCCCAGGATTGGGGTGGAGACGGCAGCTTCAGCTCCTTCCATGTCCTATCCCTCCTCCTGCATCTGAAAGCCCTACACGGGTTACTCAAATCTGCACCATTGATTTCACTGGTGCAGAGCAGAGTAGACGCATAGGGGCTGCGGGGAGACATTGGTGTTAAGGGAACTAATCTTTCCTTACCCCAAGGAGATCTCTGGCTGGCATGTTTGTGAATTGCCTCTGTGCAGCAGCCAGCATAGGATTGGGCCATTAATTACTTCAGAGACATTGGAATGTGGGGGGCGGAGAAGGGAGAGGAAACACAAGTGCTTTGTGTTCCTCTTTGAGGTTCATCATATGACCCAAAATGCAAATTTTGTAGCTCTCATGGGGAGATGTGCAAACTATCCCTGCATCATGACCACATCCTTGCGCTCTCTCTCTCTCGCTCTTGCTCTCGCTCTTGCTCTCTCGCTCTCTCGCTCTCTGGTTTTTGTTATTAAAAGTTCAATTGGAATATACAGAGAAGAAGAAGAAGGCACCAGAGACATAGTGTGGGGAGCATTGCCCCAGGTGCAAAATTCTTAGGGACACAAATTTTGCATCCCTAAGAATTCAGTTGAAACTAGGGAGAGGCAGAACCCCTCTGCGCATTGCAGGCTTCTCCGTGCCTCTCCCCGGCTTCAAATGAAGTCCTGACCCAAGAATCTTGCCCTCTCCTGGTCATGGGATCTCAGGGACCCCTGCCAAAGCCAAGCCACTGCCTTGTGCCCTGCCTCCCAACCCAGCCTCTACCTCCTCCTTCTCCCTCCGTCACTGTCGTCTCCTGCCCTCTTCCCGCTCCCAACAGCTGCATATTGGCTGGGACCTTCTCAGTCCCTGTCCCATAGTTGTGCCCGACCTGATTGGCCTATAAGCCACGTAAGCGGCCATTGATGGTGTCTCCCGAGCCGCTGCCACTGCACTGCCTTCCCCCCCAATGGCCCCTGCGTGGAGGGAAAAGAAGAGGGAGGGAGGTGGACACGCAACAATTGTCGCTTGTGCGGTATCTGGGAGTCAGGGTGTCTCCTCTCCCTCCACAGAACCGGATGGGGGAGACGCCTCATCAGCCACCTTGCCAGAATAATCGCCCAGAGCGGCAGGGGCAGTGGCTTCAAGTGCGTCTTCAAGGAGAGGCACAATATCTGTCCTGCCCCAGCGTTGCCAACCAGTGCTACGCCACTGGAAGGCACAAAATTTAGAAGGCAACAGTACCTATCGTTTGCCCCTGTCCCCCCCCCCCTCGGTTTTCTTTCATCTCCTGAACTGAGAACAAAAAGTACTCCATAAGTGTATGCTCAACAGATCGCTTTCTCTCTCCTCCCCCCACACCCACCTTCTGAATGAAGTAGTGATCTCTGCTATACAAGTTCATTGATACATTGTACTGCATACAGTAAATGTCTAGATTGTATTGTTGATTTGCAAAGGGCTCCATGGCGCTTATTTCCGCTTATCATCAAGAGCAAGACAGTACCATATTATGACTAGTGGTTTCATTTTATATCCAGAAAGAGAGAGCTGGGCCTGGGGCTAACTAATAGATCCGTTCAGAAGATTAAATTAGGGCTGTGCTGGAACAGGCAGGTCAGCGGGCCTGCACTGTTTCCAGTGCAGCTTGGAAGCAGGCTGGAGCCTCCATGGGGCAAGGAAACGTTCATCTTCTTGCCCAAGGGTAGGTGCCAGCCGCCCCACGGGCTACTCGGATCTGCACCCGAATTGAGGCTTTGCAGCTTGGGGGACAGGCGTTTGGATGAAGCCTAACAGGCCCATCCAGGCCCCACCCACCCCTCCCCAGGCTGGCCCACCCCCTGGAACTTTCTTTAGCATGGTTTTAATATAGCACGCTTTTATTCCAAGTTGATTGACAGTTATTGCAGCCAATTACAGCACCATGTTACCACTAATCAGCACCAGTTTCCTTCCATCATGTTTCCTCCAATGTTGTTTGAGATAGTGCTCAGCTTCCCAGGAAAAGATTATCTGAGGTTATCAGCAGTGTTGCTATATATGGAAAAAAAAATCTATCATAATTATTTTTCTGTTGATTTCTAAACCTCCTTATAAAACAGATTTTTATTTTTAAGATAATGGAACAGATACGAAAAGCCAGCGACCTAATAATCCGTTGTTCCCATTGAATCCATCTTTGAAAGAATCACGTTCAACACTGGAGTTTAGAAATTAAAAAAGCACTTCATAATTATGAGGGGAAAGGCAATTTTTGAGCCATTGCAAGTACAAATTGAGAGTTCAGGGCTGGAGAATCTGTTGAATATAGCCAGGCCCATGCAGGTTGAGTCTACTGGTGAACCTGAATTAATGCTTGTTTTGCTATAAACATATCCTCTTTTTCGGCCTGTATATTCAATTGCCAGTACACTTAGGCATTGGGCATAACTTGTAGCAGTATAATTATCCTATCTTCAAGTGTGGCTGGTAAGCCTTCACAGATTTGGAAGGGAAGGGAAGCAACTGTTCTCAGCCTCCTGGCCTGATCACTGAACTACAGTGACCTTTTGATGAATTATTGGTTCTGTGACACTTCCCAACCCCCTCCCCAGCAAGGTACAGCAGTGCATGTTTTTGCCTTAGCTACCTAAAACAGCCTATAAACTCGGATTTCAGGCTGTGTTCCTTGAGCTGCACTGAGTTAATGATGCCCTGAGTGTAAGACTTGGCTTGCCAGCAAGTTATACGTCAATGATACACACACACACACACACATTAGCTTGTCTTTACCCGGCGTTGCCCGGGTATTTATTTATCCCAGGCTTCTCTATCTGTAGTGTAAAATCGAAGTAATTTTATGTACAGGAAATTTAAAGTATAAGTACAGTATAAAAATTATAACGTAAAATCTTTTACAAATTCACTATAATATTAATGTAACTCAGAACTTGATTATAAACAACATGTTTAGTTTCATCTCCAGGAGCAAAAAATAAATAAATTCTTGGGTGAACCCACCCTTGAGCAAGTTGTCCTCGGGAGAAACATGGCAATCTCAAATCCACTCTGCAGTACTTAATAGACTGCCCCTGTGGCTTGCTGATTGTGTTCGAGAATGCAAGTCTCACTGGAAATTGCAATCTCTTAAAGTTAAAAGGGAGATCCGTCGGAATGAGTGTTATCCGTGGGATAAAAACTGTCTCACCCTCTCCTTTTCTTGTTAAGATAGTCGCTTCAATTACATTACTCAGGCATCTTCTTGACACATAGCCTTGTGCCATTGTAAAGTTTTGGTGGGTCGAGGTTCCATAGTAAAATAATTGGAGATCCCAGAGTTCTATTTGTTCTATTCGACTAAACTTGGGCTTAAATGTCATCAGGACTGTCCCCAATCAGCTGAGTGACCCCCAAAACTATGGCTTTGACGCTAATATTGGTCATTTTGGACATTTTATGTTTCACCCCTTCTCACCCCCATGCCGATGGGTGCCGAACGTGGACTTAAACGGCATCGGGAGTGTCAGTATTCATCTCAGTGACCCCGAAAACTATGGGCTCGACAGTAATATTGGTCGTTTTCAATTATTTTTACATGTCACCCCCTTCCCCACCCCTACGGGTGTGTTCTATTCAATGACACTTGGGCTTAAATGTCATTGGGACTGTCACCAATCGGCTCAGCGACCCTGAAAACTATGGATTCGACACTAATGTTGGTCATTTAGGACATTGTATTGTTCACCCCTTCTCACCCCCCCATGCCGATGGGGGCCAAATGTGCACTTAAACGGCATCGGGAGCATCACCGTTCATCTCCGCGACCCCAAAAACTATGGATTCAACACCAATATCTGCCATGTTCGAGTATTTTTACATGGCACCCCCTTCGCACCCCCACCCCTAGGGGTGCTAGGGGTGTCATACCCCCACAGTATTTCTTTCCATATGTAAGGCATATGTATACCAAGTTTGGTGTAAATCGCTCCAGGCATTCCAGAGTTATGCTGGAACATACATACTTGTCACCCCTTCTCACCCCCCATGCCGAGGGGGGCCGAGCGCGGACTCAAACGGCATCGGGATTGTCACCGTTCGTCTCAGCGACCCCAAAAACTATGGATTCAACACCAATGTCGGCTGTTTTCAACTATTTTTACATGGCACCCCCTTCCCACCCCACCCCAAGGGGCGCTAGGGGTGTCGTACCCCCACAGTATTTCTAGAAGTAGGATGAGTTGTGAAATCTGAAAGCAAACGGGGTCCTCTACGCCACCATCAGCGTGCTGCGGATCTTCTATTTCTAAGCACTGTATCTTGCACCCCTTCTCAACCCCCATGCCGAGGGGGGCCGAACACGGACTCAAACGGCATCGGGAGTGTCACCGTTCGTCTCGGCGACCCCGAAAACTATGGATTCGACACAGATATTGGCTGTTTTTGAGTATTTTTACATGACACCCCCTTCGCACCCCCACCCCTAGGGGTCTTACCCCTGCAGTATTTCTTTCCAGATCGCAAGGCATATGTGTACCAAGTTTGGTGTCAGTTGCTCCAGGCATTCCAGAGCTTATGTGGAACATACACACAAACATACATCCTTTTATATATAGATAGACTAGCTGTTTGTGACCCGGCATTGCGCGGGGGCAGAAATTATCCCCAGGCGCTATTGGGAGGAGGAATGAGTGTGTTCTGCAGTGCACCCCCACCTCTGGGGGCGTATGGGGGGCCCTACCTCCACAGTATATCTGTCCAGATCGTAAGGAATAGAAGGAGTGTACCACGTGTGGTGCACATCGTTCCAGGCGTTCCAGAGTAATGGTGGAACATACACACAAATATGCAAACCTCCCTCAAAAGCATGACATAGTGAGATCCATATATAGACATATAGAACCCGTCCCTGAAATAAAACAGTATTGATGACCTGGAACCCACAATGCACACTATCACTGTGAAATGAATGAGGAAACAGGGACACCATCAACTAAGAGAGCAACATGAAGGTCCCACTTACTGTCTGCAGGTCCTGTGGCAGGAATCCGCCCTGATGTATGAGAAACAGGCAGAGGTGGCCTGTTAGCTCCCTGGACATAGGCCCCTCTCAGATCTGAGTGGCTGCTGGAACTCTCTGGATCCTGCTCTTTCCACCCTGGCCCACTCAGGCAACACTGGCACAGCTGTGTAGTTAACAGTATTGATGACCCGGACCCCAAAATGCACACTATCACTGTGAAAGGAATGAGGAAACAGGGACACCAGCAACTGAGAGAGCAATAGGAAGGTCCCACTTACTGTCTGCAGGTCCTGTGGCAGCATAGGCCTGACGTATGAGAAACAGGCAGAGGTGGCCTGTGAGCTCCCTGGACATAGGCCCCTCTCAGATCCGACTGGCTGCTGGAACTCTGTGGATCCTGCTCTTTCCTCCCTGGCCCACTCAGGCCACACAGGCGAAGCACTTTAGTTTCACTTTCTGTTCTGCTCAGTTTCAGCTGAGCTGCTGCAGAATCGTCTGTGACCACAGGGTGGCAGCGGACCTGTAGCCCCATGCAATCCCCTTGGTTCCTGATGACCCGGCCCCCTCCCTGAAAAACGGGGGGCTGTAGGGGGGTCTGACCCCCGCAGTGATTCCTTCCAGGCTGCAAGGAACGTGTGTGCCAAGTTTCGTGGCCGTGGGTCAAGGCATGGAGACGTGTATAAGGAACATACATACATACATACATACATACATACATACATACATACATACATACCCGCATACATACACACACACAAACGTCCATTTTTATATATATAGATTTCAGAATATCGTACAAACATGGCATTGTGATGACATCTAATGAAAATGTGCAAATGTTAAGAGATAGTATCTGGTTTATTATTTTATGCTGCATTTCAGGTTGAGCCTCTGTTCGTAAAACAAAAAACAAATTTTGCCTATATTGGGCAATCATGGCCTCCCCACCCCACCCCAAACAGCATCATTTAATGAAAAATGTACATTTAAGGGACAGGAGTATGGAGTGATGAAGAAGGATAATTCTCTTGCTGTTCTGTTTCTTGTTGTGCTGACCTCCTTTCAAAAATAGATTTCTCTAGTTCCTTGTAAAACCTTTTCTTTTTCTCCTTGGCTCCCTTTCTACAAAGCTTCTGTTAAAGTTGAACAGATCAGTTCAACATTACCTGGTATAAGTGAAATAATAAGAAATCTTTTTAAAAAAAAGAAAGACCCAGAGTTGATAACCACATTTAAAACAACATGGAAGGAACTTTTTGTATAGTTACTTAAATAAGGAGACTTACTGCTGAGTAGATATGCATAGGATTGCACTGTTAATTCTCTGACCTGTTCTGTGATCTTACTGCACCACTACTGAAATCACTTGCCTGCCTTCCAACTTGCAAATCTGAGTGTTTTCATTTCAAATTATAAAAGAAATTAAGTAAAACTGAAATGGAAATTGCCTAGCCCAGGTTTATGAAACAGGGATTCATGCAAGTACTTTGATTTACATCTTTGCAGGTGTTTCAGATGGATATTGTATATGTTTGGTTGCCCTCAAGATGAACACGTTTTCTTTCTTCAGGAGGAAAAAAACGAAATATGTTCCCAAAGTGGGGAGTCACAACCCACCACCCTGGGAAGCAGGTGCCTCTGCATCTGCGGGGAGGGCGCAAGGCAGCAGCGCATTCCCTAGGATTCTGCTGCTGCCAGGAGAGAAAGGGACTTTTCTCCTTCATCTGCAGGTAGTGCCAGCATCCAGGGGGTGCGGGGAGCCCTAGAGAAGCTTCCGTGGGACTCCCAAAGCCTCCCATTCATTCAAAATAGCAATCGGAAACCACTTCCCATTTTTGATCACGAAACGGGAAGTGGTTTCCTATCACTATTTTGAGCAAATGAAAGGCTTATGGAGCCCCACAGAAGCTTATCTGGGGCTCCCCGCACCTCCTACCTGCAGGTATGGGAGAAAAGCTCCCTTCTCTCCAGGAAGCAGCATGATCTTGGGGATTGTGCTGCTACTGCAGCCCCTGCCCTGCAAAGTCCACGGAGTGCTTTAGGAACCACTGCTCTAAGGGCAGGTTTAGCATCATTGCATGTTTTACATTTGCAGCTGAATAAAGAAAACAAGACCTTGAAAAGAATCAGCATGTTGTACATGGCAAAACTCGGTCCAGATATCATTACTGAAGAAATTAACATTGATGATGACGATCCATCCACGGACGCGGAAGGTAG
Organism: Lerista edwardsae; assembly: GCA_029204185.1. Lineage (NCBI taxonomy): Eukaryota > Metazoa > Chordata > Lepidosauria > Squamata > Scincidae > Lerista > Lerista edwardsae. The sequence goes on from JAJKFI010000002.1 coordinate 14,827,727, forward strand.
CCCTGGTGCGTGTGACTCAGTGCGATGCCAGGAACTCATGAAAGGTCAGTGCTTGTCTATAGAACACCGTAAGATACTCTTTTGATAAACTGAGCATTAATAATGTAGACCAAGCTGCATGGTAATGGGTGAACGTTTTGCTAGGCAGGCAAGTCGTTTCATTGTTGATTCAGCAAAATAAACTATGGTCCCCCACCCCAAGCATGGTACTCTTGATAGGTGATGATTCTTTCAATGGTCAGCCAGTTTCAAGGTTGCTTCACATGTCACCAATTTTCTAGATAGATATAACATGACAAATGCACGTGTGAATTCTTGTATTGTCATGTATACCTATTGTAATAAGCCTTGATTGGCAGCAGGATTCTAATGTGCACACACATATTATAAACTACTGCTGTTGTGAATTATTGTATACATTTCTGTTGAAAAGAGTCGCTCTCCCATAATAGCTGGCACAGAAGCAAGGAGACCCATTGCTCATGCTGTGTCCTTAGCCTGGAGGAAGGGGACGAACACCCCCTTCCTCCAGGAGCCTCCTGCGGTCCCCTGGCTGCTATGGGATGCAGCGGTAGCCACTTGGCTACTGCTGTTTGCCTGGGCAGTTGGGCAGCTCAGGATTGGGTTGTCCATCTTTAAGGTATCACAAAACTCTTTTTTTATTGGTCGTTTCATGTTTCAGAGGTAACTTTTTTTTTGTTGTTGTTCAGTCACTAAGTCGTGTCCGACTCTTCGCGACCCCATGGACCACAGCAAACTTTTTTTTTACAACACTCACAAACAGGACTTCAGTCCTTTCCCCGGTTACCACTTGTGAGTATTTTGAAAGGAAAGTATCTTGAAGAAAGAGGGCTACTGAATCTCAGAGGCGTTGGCACCAATTTTGCAAGCTAGTAGAAGTAAGGGCTCCCCAAGTGTCTGCGGCAGTGAAAAACTTGATCGTAACCCACCTCTGGGTTACAGCCCCTGTTACTCCAGGCAGTGACGCCTTTGACCTGCCCCCGCAAACACTTAGAGCAGTGCACACTCTCCAAAAGAGTTTGAAAACCGCTGTTTTAGGGCATTACAGCTCTCTTTGTTAATTCATGTTCGTATAATTAAGAAACCACTTCCAAAGTGAAAAATTACTAGAATGAGCTCTTTTGCCAGTGAAAGCTGAGTTGTGACACTGTTCAGGTAATGACCAAAGGGCTTTTGGTTGGGAGTCATTCAGAGCATATTTTCTTCGTTTCAGCATTCCACCTACCCTTCACTTTCTCTCCATCGTTAAATGCTTGTTGTTTACATTTATGGAGCTTATGTGTGATCCAGAAGGAGTGTGACAGACCTGTTTAATTCTGTTGCTTTGTGGTTGTTAAATCGTCTTACAAATACACAATTTTTTGTTGTTGTCATATGGCCCCATCCTGAAATAATGAATTATCTTTTCAATAATTCTCTTTTCAAGCAGGGATGGGCAATAGGGATGGGTTTTAGGAAAGACCTGTCACAAGTCACGCTAGGCAAGCAATGAATATTGGGGATGACACAATACAGTCATGGGCTTTCAGTGGGGCTTGCAACCACTACAAATAGGCCTTGGGAAAAAATACGACATTTTCCTTAGTTCATGGAATAGGTTGAGCTAGGCCTCCTGCCCTACAAAATTGTCTTTGCAGCAGCAAATGCTCTTTCTGACTAGGGGTTTTTCATAAGAAAAAATCAAACTAAGGCAAAGGACTAGACAAGGCAAACTGACTGATTAAACCACATGTAATGGTATCCATATGTAAGGCACCTGCATTCTTAATAATTGAAGAACCTGATGATGGCTGATACTTCAGCTTTCTGCCTGGGTATTTCATTGTATGCTTACTCTGTGTTTGTGTGTGTGCGTGTGTTTGTCTCCAATGAAAAATGAACTCCTACCACCTCCACTATTGAAAATGTAGATCTACGAGATCAAATTATATCTGTTCAGGAGGAAAAGAAGACCTTAGCCATTGAACTGGAAAACCTAAGGAGCAACTTTGCAGAAGTAAGTATTATGGCAGAGTAGCAGAGAGCTGGTGAATGTGATCTGGACACTTCGTGTCTAATTTAGGGCTTATTGTAGCTCACTGTGAAAGGAATTGAATGCTACCTAATCCCACAGATTTTCTAACACTGTGAGTTGGTTTTTAAAAACAACAACAACAAAACCATATTGAGAATATTTCTATAGGCAACTTCCTCTCATGTGTTTATTTCCTCTTTGGCTGAATAAGTATGTGCATCTTGAAAGAGTAATATGATACACAGTAGTTTGTGTGAGTGGTTGGGTATTAAGGTGGTCTGACCTGATTTGTAACCTGATTTCTCCTTCTATCAGAGAAGCCACATACTGGGGTTGGGTGCTGAGATTTGTGTAGAAGACAGAGGGTGAATCCCTCTCAACGTGCTTTTTTCTAGGCCCTCTTCCAGGATTTGGGGGCCTTCATGGAGCTTATCAGTTAGCCACCATGACCAGCAGGAGAGATGTAGACCTAATAAAAAGCCAGAGTCAAGGACAGTCTTGCTTTGCCCAGAGAAAGCAGCAAACTTCAAAACCCCACTAAAATCTTTGAAACACATCCAAGCAATTCTGTGTAGGATGGTTGCATTGTTTGCTAGAAATAGGATGAGGATTTCTCAAGTTTTCTTCCAGATTGCTTGCACAGGAGTGTCAAACATAAAGCCCATGGGCCAGATGTGGCCCACGAAAGCTCTTTTTCTGACCCTCGGGCTCTCCCACCACTGCCATCAGCTGTTGACCTGTACTGAGGTATCTCTGCTGAAAGGCAGCCGACCTGATAATTGGGCTCTTCCATATCCAGAAAATATTGTCAAGGTTTGCATACTTTCTCTTATCAGTTGCAGCTGATGGATTTCTAAGTGAGCAGGAAAAAGGGGACTTATTTCTGGGCATGATCTGATTAATAATATCACTTCCTGCTTTATGGTAACACTTCCGGCCCTCAGCGGGTGTCATGAATACTGTTCGGCCCATTGTATGAAATGAGTGACACCCCTGTGCTAGCATTTCAGCAACAGGAGTTAAGAACATTGGAACACACCATGCTCAGGACCTCAATGGCCAACTTCTACTTAACTGAACTGTTCAGTGTTTGCAATTTGAATTGGAAATTAGGTAAAAGTCCTTTTCCATGCATTATGCTTTCTGTGGACTGTGTGTGCCATCCATCACCACCCATTGTCAATGTGGGGGCTAGCAGTACCACCCCTCTCTCCTCACATTCACTGTTTGTCTGCAAAAGTTAATGCTGAATGTGGGGAGCATTTCTCCTCCTGTCTGACAACGCTAAGCATTCAGTGATTCTAGCCAAACAGAAAAATCTTCCCTCTGTTCAATGTTTGCCTCTGAACATAGACAATAAATGTGGGGAGAATAGGAGGGCCATGACTAGGTGGCACATCAGCAGCAGGGAGTGGTAGTTAGCATGCAGAATCCCGCTGAGCCTTTCATGCATATGCTGTGCATGGAGTGCATAATGCACAAGCAGTGCAAGAGAGATAGCTGAGTTTCATTCAGGGTTGTGATGCCTGCTTGTCAAGTGCTTTGGTATTTATGATCATCGTTGCATTATTCGCCTTATGTTTGTTTCTTGCTCTTTCAGGTAAATAAAGTAAAGGAAGAAAATGCAGTCCTGACAGCAGAAGTTCATAAACAGCAGAAAGTGTTGGAAAAATGTAATCGAGGTATGTTGGTGTGCTGTTTCTTCTCCTGTTTGCTTTTCTATTTCCATAATTTTTGAGAACTTTACTGTTTTCGTAATTTATCTGCCAGTTTGTCATTAGAATAGATCGTACAGCAGGCTTGCAAACTTTAAAAAAGAATGTCAGGGAACAACTGTCCTGGTGTCTCCCAGATCTAAGGGCCACAACATACACTGCTGTTATCATGGGGTGCTCAAAAATCATGGCCTCTTTATGGCAAACAATTGTGGTCCTGTCCATCATAACTGGAACCAGTTATCACATGGATAGTTACCACCATGTTGTGAGCACTTCCTGGTCCTGGTGGCTGTTTTCAGGAACATTGAGATGTGTGCTGTGATGTCTGTGAACCATGTGGTTGTATTATGTTGTTCTCTGATGTTATGGCTGAGATGGGAACCACTAGCTGCAGACATACTATGGTTCAGTGGCTTCCACAGTGTCCCTTGGTCTAAGACTCTCTGAAGGATTCATTTGTTTTCTTAATTTGAAGCCTGAAGTTGATCTTCCATTCTTGCTTTTGCTGCTGTATTATGAATGCCGCATATAAGAGTACAAGACCGTAGAATAGGATGGGTATTATTCATTTTATATTTGTATGATTAGAACTGAAACTCTGCTGTTTGTACAAACTCAGGAACTATGGGTCTTACACCAACCAGATTGTGAAAGTGAAGTTAAATTGTTTCCATATCCTGGTTTGTGAACCAGAGTTAAACTATAGTACCCAGTTTTGAACCAGTCACAGAGCCACAGTTGAAACAAAACAGGATGTCTGTTCTGTTCTGTTCTGTTCTGTTCTGTTAGGCTGTACAATTGAGTTGAGGACGTCTAGGGGAGGAAGAGTGCAGACTTGATAGGTTTGGGACCACATTCCTCATCTGAACATGCCCTTGTGTGCTGATTGTGTGAACCAGCTCAATATGTAAAATAAGATTGCATTTCTTGTATCTCCAGGGCTAGCTGGCTAGGAGTGATTTTTGTCTAGTTGAGGCTAATGAGAGATATATTGGGCTTGGAGCAGAGCATGCACTGGGTAGACAACAAGAAAGGATAAGCATGTAAGACTGGGAACAGCAATGAGCTTGGTTGAAAGATAAGGGTAAGGGCAATATAGCTCTATGGTAAGGGAACAAACATTCCCTTGTCTTGAGGAGGCCTTCATGACTACTACTACATTGCAGAATGCTGAACATGCCCCACTGGTGTAGCTATGTCAGTGCTGGAAAGTTGGTTAGGATTGTGCCCTTATAGAGCACAATCTCTATACAGGGAAATACAAATGTCCAAAAGGAGATAGGTTCGATAGTTTCTGGCAATTGGTTCTATGGTACTGCTGACTTGTCTTCGCGCAGGCTCTCCCTTGTTTCTTTCTGCTAAAAGAATGGGCCAAAGAGGCCAAGAGAATCAAATCAGTGTCAGCTGCTCCTCATTTCAGATCAGTAGGACAGGGTTTGGAGGTGAGCCCTCATCTTTGGGAACCAACTTCTTATGACCATGCCCAACAAACCATGACCTCATTCATTGTCTTGACTTTCTGAAGAAAATGCAAGTTGCGAATCGGCGAGCTCTTAGCTGTTGATGATTCACATTGCAAAGAGCCGCTTATGGTACTTTGACTTGTTTGGTTCTGGAGAGGGGGGATGCGTCTAAAGGCAGAGTAGATTAACTGAGTGTAGATTTTGAAGTTCTATGTCATTATTTTGAAAACTGACTCTTAAAGCTGAAGTGTGTCACAAGACCAGGGCTTGTGAGCAGTCATTAAGAGATTTTAAAGAGTTTATTGCTATTTCTTGAAGGCCTCAATCGAGTTGTGCGGGCAGAATAATGCAAGAGTGTGTGCACAGATATTGTGCACATTCTGGGTAATTTCAGCCTGCCCTGATTTCCTGAACCAGTGTTGCATAAGCTTTCCATACTGTTAGCTGCTGGGACTGGGAACCATCACTTTTAGTCATGGAAAAACCCCTTCCTTTATAGGTATGGGTTGACTGAATCAGGGCAATTTCACAGATTATGCAATATACTGTACATAGTTGGAACTTACAGCTAGTTCTGGCCCTTTGGTACCCACACTTATGTAATTGTTGAAAACATGTATTTTTAACAAGTACAGATATGTTTCAATAGAACTAGGAGGAGGAAGGTCTGAAAAGTGAAAACAGTCTTCCATGCATATATTTTTTACTAGATGAAGTGCAATGTGTTTTTGGATCCTGGCTTTGAACCCATCAGCCAGAGTTGTTCATAAGTAGTCCCAGTCTGAACACCTGCAATAAATTTTTGATGCTATTTTGAAGTACAGAGATAGAGATAGTGTTGGGGATCAGCCAGGAGAGGCAACCAATCAGCTGGCCCAGCTGAGCTGACCCAAGTCATGATTGATTGCAGAGTTAAGCACCCAATCACCATTGGAGTTTTATGGGGGGACTGCTTGTGGGGCAGTAAGGTGTAGGCCTTTGCGGGCCAACAGCATCCAGGCGCCAGCACGGAGCAGAGAATCAAATTCAATTGCTCCTGCAATCTTCTCCCTGTAAACAAATCATTGCCCAAATCACCAGTGTTGTGTCAAGAGTTATGTACTAAGAATGTCTGCTGTACATGCAAACAGTTAATTCAACGCCATTATATTATCAAACATAGCTAGAAAATCTTTTATGCTGTTTGTGTCACATAGGACACAATCCTAACCTGGAGTTAGGCCGGCACAGTTAGGCCAGCAAAGTTTGGCTGGCACAAAGGACACTGTAAAGTATGTTTGGACCACTCGTGGAGTCAGAGAGGCCAGCACACAGACGTACACCATCCTCCCTGACTCTGAGAGTGGTCCAAATGTGCTTTACAGTGGCCCTTGTTCCGGCCAAGCTTTGCTGGCCTAATTCCAAGTTAGGAGTGCCCTCAATATGGTCTAAAAACAACAACTGCTGCTTTCCTTCTAGAAGCAATTCCAGCTCACTTTTCACATGCCTTCACTGAGTGACATGATATGCAAGAAAGTTGTAATTTACTGCCCTATCCAGGATTATCCTCAAAATCTTAATGCTGTGCACCATAATAGTTTGTCTAATCTTGTTCTCTTGGCCTAATGAAACATGTTTACTTCTCTTCCTAATCAATTATTATTCATCTTTGCCTGTTGCTTTGTGTGTGGTGTGGTGTTGTTTTGTTTGTGTTGCTTTAAACAGTGTCTGTACTGGCAGTAGAAGAATATGAAGAACTTCAAGTGAACTTGGAACTGGAAAAAGATCTGCGGAAGACGGCAGAATCCTTTGCACAAGAGGTATTCAACAGATGCTGCAATTCAAATAATTATCACAAGAGAATTTTTTTTTTAATGATGGTGGACAAGAGAAAGGCAAGGATGATTTTCTGTTGTGTAGGATGTCCTAGGTGCCTTGCTTATCTTGCCACAGATTTGAAATTAGGGCAGTACACATATAGTATGCAGAAGGGTGCAGATATAGATGTGTGTTAATTCTTCACTCTTTCACTCAGAGTGCAATCCTAACCCGGAGTTAGTCCGGCACAGTTAGGCTAGCAGAATTTGGCCAGTACAAGAGCCACCTTAAAGTGCATTTGGTGCACTCTCAGAGTCAGGGAGGATCACATCTGTGTGCTGGCCTCTCTGACTCCAAGAGAGGTCCAAACATACTTTACGGTGACCCTACGATGAGTTTACGGTGACTCCAGGTTAGGATTGTGCCTTCAGTCAAGATATATATGTTTACCATAACTGAAATAATTTTAAATGATATATTTATCCAATGTAATTAATTTACTACTTTGGTGTATAAGTGGCCTTGAAAATATCCATTTCTGACCCCAAACATGATTTCTCTTTATTAATGAACAATGCTGTCATTTCCCTTCTGCATAAAGGTGTTATATTATTGTTTTTATTTTTGGAACTTTTCTCTTATTGTAGTGACACTTGTATTGTACTGTGACACTTATACTGTGTACTGTGAGAGTTCTTTCTGAAGTCTCCTTGCCTGCCCATTTTATCCTCACCATGAGCTTATTAGAAGGGCAGCCCAATCCTATACAGCGCCGGCCTAGCAAGGCTGACATAGGCAGCAGCAGTGCAGAGCAGGAAAAGGGAAGGCTTCTCCGTTACTCCCGCTTAAGCCCCAGCTAGCCCTATGGGGCTGCTTGGATCTGCGCCAGCTAAATAGCATGCGTAGGTCCATGTGCGCAGACGCGGCCCGAATTGGGGCCACCAAGGCTGGGGACCGGTTGTAGGATACGGCGCTGACCGTCGACGCCCACTGCGCCGCCCAGTTATACCCCCGGCACGCCTCTGGAACACCCACGGCGAGGCCTTGCGCCGATTGAATGGTGCCGACGTTCGACTGCCGCTCGGCCAACGCTGCCAAAGGCTGTGGCAGTGTTTGAACACTGGCGCTGCTGCTTGCGCCAGTCCTGCACCTGTCCCACTGACGCCGATGCACTTGACGGCACGCTTGCAACAGCGATGGACTGGCGCAAGAGTGTAGCACCAGCACAATGCCAGTATAGGCACTAAGTCACATGTAAGAGAGTCAGGGTGCAATCTTTACCTGGAGTTAGGCCAGCACAGGTCACTTCTGCCAGCCCAAGAGTATTGCAAACACACCATAAAGCTTTGCACCATTGCAAACACACCATTTGGACCATTCTTGGAGTCAGGGAAGACTGAGCACATCTGTGTACCAGCCTTCCTGACTTGTGGTGCATATGCGCTTTATAACACATTTGTGATATGCTTAGACTGGCAGAGGTTGCTTGCGCTGGCCTACTGTAACTCCAGGTTAGGCTTGTCCCCTAAGAGTAAGTAAACCCAAGGTCACACGTCAGCTATATGGGCATTTGAACTCAGGGCTCCTCAATTCTCACCTGACATTTGAACTACCTGCATCACACTGGCTTTTCACTATGTGCCCCACCACTTGGTTGGATCGTTATTGCGCACATTATTGATCCTTCTCAGGGCTGGTTTCTAGGATTAACCGAAAGAGCATTTGTGGCATCCCATCCTGCTGCAACAACTTGTGCGGTAAGGCTGCTTTGGCCAACATGTTACTCCTGGTGAGACTGGTGATGTCATTATTGCTGGACACCCTAAGGATCACGGACACACGGGAGCAAGGCCCGGTCCCCAAATAGGGCAGTGTTTAAGGAGGCAGGTAGGTTCCAAAGGAGGAGAGGGAGTGGTGAGTGGGAGAGAAGGGGTGAGAAGTTGGACCAACTGGGAAGAGGCATCCAGAGCAGAGAGTGGAATAAGGCCACCTGAGAAGGGTCAATGCAAGGAATGCAATGCAAGACACAGGAGGAGTTAATAGGAAGGCAGGAGGGTGCACCGAAGGAGGTGAGACTACTAAGAGAGGAAGGGGTCAAGTCCAGAGAAGTCCAGAGGAGAACACAAGACAGGACACCTTCCGCCCAAGAGGTGCTCGCTCCAATGTTGCCAAACTGGCTTGTGTCCCTTTCTGAGTGCAGCCTTTCTTCCAAATGCCATAATATTAAGAAGCTCCTGGTGAACAGCTCAAAATTGAAGAAAACTATTGGTACGATAGGCCTGGAATAAAGGTCCATTGCTGTTTTTTAAATTGTTCAGCAAGATCCACACTAAGAGCGCAATCCTAAACTGGAGTTAGGCCATCATAAAATAAGCCAGCAAAGTTAGGCCAGCACAAGGGCCACCGTAAAGTGTGTTTGGGCTTCTCTCGAAGTCAGGGAGGATGGCTCATGTTTGTATGCTGGCCTCTGTGAGTCCGAGAGTGGTCCAAACATAAGTTACAGTGTCCCTTGTGTGGACCAAACTTTGCTGGTTTAGTTTATGCCGGCCTAACTCCAGATTAGGATTGCGCCCTAACTTCCCCCTTAGCAGCAGAAACTGCCATGTCTTCTCCTCCCACCATTCAATGTGGTGACCTTGCTTCTGCCCCCCCCCCCCGAGCAGCACGCCCCTTACCTGGGGCTAACAGAACCTTACCAGCCCGGCTAACAGAACCTCGGCTAACAGAGAGCGGCAGCAGGGCGGTGCGGCGAAGCAACAGCGCGCCTGGCCCTGACCCCGCCGGCGAGAATGCTGCGGCTGGGCCAGGTATCCTCACCGAGCCCGGCTGGAACTGGGAGCCGTGCATGCGCAGCTCCCCCTTTTACCCGGATCAGCTCTCGCAAGATTTGGAATGAGAGACCGGGCCGGAAGGGGCAGGGCAGGAAAGGGAGGACCATCGGGAGCCTTGGCCAAGGCTCATAAGGAGCTCTGCTGGGGCAGAGGGCGGTCGCTCCTGGGAGTTGGTCGGAGGACTGGCACTAGAGAGCTCCATGGGGGGTGGCCGCCCTCTTCCCCCGAAGACCTCCTCCGGGGGTGCCCCTGACTGGGTCCCAGCGGTGGCCCGGGGTGGACCCCCAGCAGCCAGGCTGCCCACCCTGCCCTCGCTGGACAGAAGGTGGAAGGGGTGGGCCCCGCACTACTGGGACACCAGCACCACAGGGCAACCCCCCCCCCAGCTGCAGGGGCGGCTTTCCCAACTGCAGGAAGCCCCATTCGACACCCTCAAGCAGCCCTGAGCCGGCTGTAACCCCGGCCAACCACGGGACCGAAGGCAATCCCAGGGCACCAAACCCGCCGGCCAGGCAGCCAACCCACCCACCTGACTATCGTTCTCAACGGCTGAGACGACGGTCCTGTTGATCCTCAGACAGGACACAAGCCCCCCCCAGGGGCCAATCAGGCAGTATCAAAAGGGGGGGTCGTGAAGTAACATGCCCCCTTTTTTGTTCCTCACTATATGGACTAGCCGATGAGTGTAAAGGGCTTGCACCGATTAAAGAGCCTGCGTCAAGTGCAACTCCCGCCTCCCGATCTCTTCCTGCGCAGCGAGCAGCGCAAGCGTTTCCTAAGCTACAACCAGCATCGCCCCACGATGTACCGTCCACCTCCCAATGTCCCGATGGATTTCACATGACCCCTTTGGGAAGGGGAAAGCATGAGTGCCTCCATGGCACATTTCATAAAATGAGAAGTATCTGGGCTAATCACATCTGCTCATTGCAAATCCATAAATAAAAGCATGCCACTATTCTTGTTTGGAAGTTCAAATACAATTCTCCTTTGCTCATGAAATGAGAACAAAGATCCCAAGAGCATAGCTTAGAGATGCCCAAAGCAAGGCTCATCTTTAGTATTTTTTAAAAAAATTGAGCTCTCCACCTCACGAATTCTAATAATGTAGCTGTTCCCTTGTTCCATCACATTGAAAGGTTTCGTTTCTTCATGACTAAATCATGTGCATTCAGGTATGTATTGCTGTATCAAATGTGCTGTGCATTGTTCAGGAACTAATTCCTGCAGAGTGAGCATTTCTTGTATTGAAGAGTGTCAGGGAGAGAAAAGTCAAGAGTGTTGACATAGTCAGATATGTGCTTTTGCTGCAGGACCTGACTGAAGGCCACTAAAAAGACTCTTCAGTTGGTTTCAAAGAAAACGAGAGGTGCTTAGTTATATTGTTGTCTTCAGTGCTTTAAAGCGTCTGGAAAGAATTTTGCCTGTTTGAAATGGAAAATGTGTCATGATGCAAGAAATAACTTTGCAAGAGAAGTGCTTGTTTTGAGGGAAAAATACTACAAAAGCTGTATTCTTGTTTTGAAAATGTGACTCCTCAAAGTAGTTGTGGGTTGATTCAGAAGACCTGAATTTCTTCATCATTCCTGGTTTTCAGTGATTTGTAGTCTTACCTGGCTGGTGTGGAACATTCTCTCCCTTCCTTGTGTGATATTACAATACACATTTCGAATTTGTAGGCTTGAGAAAATGGATGACATTGAATGATAGATAACCATTCTGTTGTATTAACAAGCTTATCTCAGTGTTGCAAAAGCCTGCTATTCAGCTAATTTGTGGTACTATTGTTCTCATTCTTGTGGCCTTGAGGGGCTTCAGAGGGGTAGCTGAAGTCTGTTGCAGCAAAAACCGACAAAGAATCTTGTAGCTCCTTTAAGATTAATACCCCAGTTCTGTTGGGCCCAGCCGCTAGCAAAGCGCACTTGCTGCTGGCGGTGACTGCCGCAAAGCAGCCGTAAAGCCGTAAAGCAGCCTGCAGTGTGCAAAGTACACTGATGCTTGAGCACTGGCCAGAAGGCCGGAGCTTTCCCACATGCATTGGAGGATTGCTGGCCACCTGCCAAAGCAGGTAAGACCACGGAGGAGACAGGGTGTGTGGGGAGAATGGAACAGGGCAGGGAGGGGTAAAACAGTGTGCTGCCCAACAAGAGGTAGAACAAGAGGAAAGGAGCAGAACAGGAGGCGGGAAGGCTGTCGGAAGGGGTGGATCCAGTGCCAATGGAATGTGCTAGATCCTTTCTGGCAGCGGCCTCCCTGCTTCCTTTCCTTGGACTTGCAACAGTGAAATTGCTACCACAGGTCCAAGGAGACCCAATGCATAGCAGGAGGCCTATGAGGTGTAAGGGGATTTAAATTATCCTGCACCGCCTTCCAACCCACCCCACCCCCGCCGGATACAGCACGCATTTTGGGGTCAACTAGCATGGGGTGAGGAGAAGAATATATTTCAAGCATTAGCCTTCATTGCCTACAGTCTACTTCAGTGGTTCTCCAACTTTTTAGTACCATGGCCCACTTTTTAGAATCACAAGCTGTCTGGAGCCCACTGGAAGTGATGCCATGGATGGAACTGTCATCACTGTGATGCCAGAGCCTGCTGCTTTCCTGAATTGGGGTCTCAGCCATTTTCCGTTAGCAAAGTGAATCAGAAATGAAAAAAAAAACCTGTTTATAACCTTGATACATTCAAAATAGCCACTCAGCCCTCCCGCTGTTCACTGTCCCATCTTCCCATGTTTTCAGTTAAGGCTGTGCTAGGTTCTACACGATGCATCTAAAATTGGTTCGCGACCCACCTTGTGGGTACCAACCCACAGTTTGAGAAAAGCAGGTCTACTTCATCAAATGCATTGTCTGCTCGAAGTGTTCTACCATTGACCTATAGATGTTTCCCAAAAGTAACTTGCCCGCATTCTTGTTTTGGTGCTGGCAGCCCAATCCAGAACTGCCTGGCCACTGCAGGTGCAGTGGTAGCCAAAAGGCTATAGCTTCATCCCGTGGCAGCCAAGTTGCTGCGGTCTCAGGAGAAGGGGACATCCATCCCCTTTCCCTGGGGAAAGCCCCACCATCCTTGGCTCACCGCCGACTTTGGTGGTGAGGGGCTGGGCTGCCGCAGTGCGAGCAGTAAGAGTTTACCACCCATGTTGTACGTACTTTATGGCACGTTTACAACACTAGTGCGAACAGTATGCTTGTACTGCTCGTGTTGGAAAGGTTATGGATTGGGTCCTTAAGCTGCTATCCTATCCAAACTTTCCTGGGAGTAAGCTCCATTGAGTATAATAGGATGTACTTCTGAGTAGACAGGCTCTTGGTGTCTAACTGATTATCTTGCACTGTCAGTGGCACAGTAGGAATAATGTTTTAAGAATTACTGAGATACTAGCTGGGTTCAGATTATTTTCTAAACCAGGAGTTGGCAACTTTTTTCTTTAAAGGGGCTGAATGTTTGGCAGTGATGTCATTACATCTCCTGTGACATGCAGTATTCTCCGGGGGGGGGGGAGTAGTAGAAGTAGGTGTTGGCATGTTGAAGCCTCCTCTGAGTAAGGGAACATTTGTTCTCTTGCCCTGGAGTAAGCACCTGCTGCCACCATGGATGAACTGATTGATCTACAAAGATGACTTCAAAGTTAAGGCTTGGAGGAATATGGGGATGGGGCAAGAAGGCTGCATTGTCCTGCCCATTATTTTGTTCAGTTTTTCTGCCTAAGTGTAAGCAGTAATGGCGGTGTACACAATCTAATATGTGCACAATACACTTTTAAAGTGCAATCCCTATATTTATCTTGGCTGCCCTTCTCATTATGGGTCCCCTTGAAAGTACTTGGCAGATATTCTGCTTAAAATACAGTACTAAATATTTCCAAGCAAAAAGGTCAAATGCTGCTATCAGTTATTGTAACAGTAGGGGGAAAAATAGTCATAATTCCAGACAGACATGACCTCCTTGTATAGGAGTTTTACTCTTCTCATGAGATTGCATGATGTTGATTCAGAGATATCAATGGGCTTTATTAATGATGAGCTCCACAGTAACTCTCGTTTAGATGCATTAATGACCTTTGGATTATTTTGTGACAAGTCTCTAAATGGATTTTTTTTAAAAACTGCTCTTATGAAAAGATTCTTATGTGTGGCCTAGTTTGCATTGGAATTAAAAAAATGCCACTTTAGAACTATAATTAGTGTTACATCCCATAGCTTCAACTGTCATACACAGGAATTGAGTGTGAATTGGGTCAGGGGAGAAATATTTTAGTCACCAAAATCTTTAAACCATTACCTGCATTGCACAATGCAAGATTTTGATTATTGGAGGAAAGAGGCCAAGGTATCTATAAATTTATCTCATATTTCTAACATAGTGTTCAGAAAATAAAAATCACTTTTAAAATAATAAATATATTACTATATTTCTCTATGTACAATTTCCCTACTGCCACTTTTGTTCTTCTTATTTTCCCTCAGAGTCTCAGACCAGAAAGGGAGGGTTGGTTTTTTTGCACCCAGTTCCTTTTCCTCTCTTCTGACCCCCTCCAGTAGTGTCCCTACCATTAACCTGGGGAGGGAATGCCCTTAGGGGGCAGGCTTGTGGGGCGAGTGTTGATGGCACCTTCCGCAAGCCGCTGCTGCTCGCCCTCTGGAGCCCTCCCAAGGGTCAGGCAGGCCATGCGCAGCATCCTATGGCCCTTCAGAGGTGGTCTGCGGCCTCTGGAGAGCTGTTAAACAATACCTCCAATTTTGGTTGGAAAACCGGAAGTACTGTTTAAAGGCCTTCCGAAGACTGTAGAATGTTGTGGAGGGCCATAGGATGTCGTACGAAAATTGGGAGGCTCCAGGTGGGTGAGGGGGATGTGGCAGTCTGAGATCCTGGCCCTGGGCGGCAAATGGGCCAGTGATGCGACTGCCTCCCTCGGCTTGTTTCAACCCATCAGCCCAGTCACTGGCCAGATTCGGTCCTCCTCAGTGTCTAAAGAGGGCTGTGCAATCTGGGCAACCACGGTTGGCGCAATTACCGCCTTGTGAGAAGATACCCTCTCCTGAGATCACTGGGTGAGGGGCTCTTGCTTGTGCAATGGTGCTGCTTGGTTTCATGTTCTGAAAATATTCCTCTGTAAAGTAAGAAATGCAGGTACTTCAACTGGTATTAAAGAAAAATGAAGGTAATCGGTGTGGGAGGTGCAAAGAACCAGATCTGCAGAAACCGGATCTGTAGCTATGGGCAGGGGAACACATGTACATTTAATATACATGTAATATACATATATTGGGATACATATATAATATAATATACATATATTGGGACACAAATGTCAGGGATCCAAAAAACATGGATGGAAATGTCCAACAGCGGGAAGTATCTGACCAGGATACAGTTGTCCTACATGCAATGGTCCAGTCACTGCAGGATTTTATGGGGGAAGGGAAGGCAGTGTTTGAAGTAATGTGGTCCTATACTGTGCAGGTATGTCATTCACTTTTCTCTTTAACCATCTCCAGGCAGGTCATATAAGAGCAGCCAGCCCATCTGAATAGATCCAGAAATGCAGTCTGTTCAAAGTGATGGGTGGGTTGTTGTATAAATAAATAAATGTTCCGATATCTGATTTCGCTTTTTGTTTAATGACATGCTATTAAGTTACATAAGGAATAGTAAGAATCTATCTACCAGCCTGCTGTGGCTATAATTTTAGCTGGTAAATAAACAGCATGGGACTGAAAGGAGAAATAATGGGGCATTCTACTTCTAATACTGTAACTCTAAAAAGCATTGCTACTTTTGTGGTTCTGTGGATCAATTTCTCAGTAATTTCTAGATAATTACTTTACCTTTTCCATTTGTAACAATAGATGCTTTTGCCTGTGCATTCAGCGGTGGTTGTTCTGTGTCTGGCATATTGATCAAAACTTCTCTTACCTTCTGATTTATGTCTCAGGGGGCCCATATTAGGTCCAATCTTGTATCATTTTATTTAACGAACAAATTTTATGAACAAATCATGTTCATTTTAACAAGCAGTCTCATACTGAGGCCAGTTTTAGCAAAAGGAAGTTTTCGATAGCCTTTTGACAGGAATTCTCTACTACTGAGGCACCACCTTTTAAATATATAAAACAAATTAATTTGAAGTCGTACTGAAAGCCAGTATGGTATATAGGGTGGAGTGTTGGACTAGCACTGGGGAACCCGGATTCAAACCTCCTCTGTGCTTCCATAAAGCTCACTAGATGATCCTGGGCCAGTTACTGTGGTCAACCTACCTGCTTCACTGGTTTGTTGTGAGAATAATTATGCCACCCTGAGCTTCTTAGAGGAAAGGTGGAATATACACGTGAATCTTAAATTTGTGTGAATCTTAAATGTGCATCTAATATAAACGCGAATCTTAGTATACAACAGATGCTCCAGTTAATCAGAACTACATTTATCCCATTCTGGTTATCCAAATGTATGGTTTTATTTTATTTTTTCAGTGTAACCTCTTAGCTACTTAATTTTATGTCAGCTCTAATTAGCTAAATATTTGCAGAAGTCTTCATTTCCTTTCTTAATATCGTCTTTGATTATTTCCTTCACCCAGTAGCATCCCTAGAAGGGGGCAGGTTGCTAGGTTTTGCAAGGCACCTTACCTTGCCATGTAAACCGCTCCTCTCCCTCACCGCCGTAGCCAGTAAGCAATGCAGAGATGTGGGACCGCAAGGACTGGGTACAATGGCGAGGTGAGAGGAGTGATTTATACAGCAAGGACAAGTACCTATCGCGCGCGCGCGCGCACACACACACACACACACACACCCAGGATGCGACATTCAGGTGATTTTGGTAATCAGATTCTCAATGTGCTTTGTCCTGTTTGGTAGATGTTTATTGAACAAAATAAGCTGAAAAGGCAAAGTCAGCTTCTGCTGCAAAATGTGGGCCCTGATGAACAACTTTTGAAAGCTCTGGATGAAAATGCTAAGCTGTCCCAAATGCTGGAGGAAGAGAGGCTGCAGCACCGGCAAAAGGTAAGACTTGTGCTCTCAACAAGGACCGTGTTGTAGTGGGTAAAAAAATACACACCCCAAAACAAAACACAGTGTATAACGCTAAAGAGTATTTGTGCTGTAAGTTTATTAGCAAGGCACCAATCATTTTGCAAAAGTACAGATTTTAAAGGATGGAGCATTATAGTCCCATTGGCAGCCACATTTGAACTGGGAGTCTTCTCCGCTAGGCCTGCTCAACTCACTGCTCACTAAGCCAAACGCAGCACACTTGTTACCACCTCCCACCTTGGCATTGACAAACCTCTTCTTGGGGCCTCCTTCTGTGAACAGAAGCTCCCTCCAGGAAAGGAGGGATTTTGCTTGCACAAGGCATCATTCCACAAGTAGAAAGAGCTGTTGCACAACAGAATGTTCCTTCTGTTCCTGGAGGGAGTGTCCAGTGGCAAAAGCATAGTAGGGATACTGTCCTTTGAGATTATCCAATGTGCCATCACTGACAGCCCAATCCTATTGGGCTCTATTGCTGCACCGTTCCAGAAGTAGTAGCTGCTGTATGGCCATTGCAAATTGTGCTCTGGCAGCATGCAAAACTGTGTAGTTCTGGAATGTTGGCAGAGGCTGGAGTAGCCCTGCATACAGCAGCAAGCTAGGAAGGCTGTCAACCCAGGGAGGGTGGAAGGATGAAGGGGCAGGGTGGAATGAGGGAAGGATGGTGGATGTGATGGAGGTGGGAGAGTGTGACATTTCCCACAGGTTACTTCTGCTGGATGCTGTCCCCTGTGGTAGCAGCCAACATGCACCCTTTGTCTCCTTGGACTTGTACCAGCTAAAAAGTTGGTGTAGGTCCAAGGAGACCCATTGACATTGGGAGGCTTATGGAGGCCTCCTGATTTGTCCCACATACATACCATAGCATGCAGCATAGCCTGCCTGGGGCTTGTGCAGCAGCGTTGATGGGGTGGTGAAAACTCATTGGGCGGCACAAACGTGCCTTATGGCACATTTGTGACACCCATTGCCAGCACTAGGTTGTAGCACCAGTGGTAAGGCAGGATTGGACTGCCCTGGATTGGGCAGCCCAAGTGAGTGGAAATATTGGAATATGGTTGAGATACACACTTCGTTTGTAGTGGTTTTAATTTGTGGTGCGGATTTTAGCAATTCATTGTGCTGGAAGTCATGAATTGGTTCATAGAGGAAACTAGTTCAGAATAGGATAGGAAAACTAACATTGCTTATATTTAGGAAACACATGAAAACAATCACCTCAGTGAAAACACGGTTGCATTCGTTTGTAGAGGTGCATTGGGAGTAATTGGCAGTTTCTGATAAAGAATTATTTTCCAAATTTGTCCAGATTGTATACATGAAAGAACAGAAAGGTCTTTATAACTCACCTATTGCAAACAGCAGGGGTTAGGAACAAGTGTGTGCTTGGGAGAGTGTCAATAATAACCTAACAGATGCAGTCATTTAATAACTTACATTAGTATTTTATTGCTTGAGATTACAAACAAATCCTGTGAGAAAGTGTGTTCCTTTTATTTTCCTTTTAAATTTTTCCTTCTAAACATTTAGGCACCAGAAGTCTTTTTGTAAAATCATCTTTGAAAATCAACATTATTTTGAATATGTGTTCAAAAATTATGAGATCTCAATATCTATCAAGAAGGAACATATTGCAATTGGGTTTTTTTTCATATACTGTCATTTACAGTTTGCGCCAACATTGGATTGTATTCTTCAAAACTAATGGATTTATTCATTTAAGGAACTAGTGAGCACTTCAGGAAATGCTGGATCTTGAAAACTTTTTTCCACTTGGCACGTCACATTCTATGTAGTTCATTGTCTTTCATAATAGAGCAGGCTAATACCCTAACCAGGCAGTTGAAGAGGATCAGAGGAAACTGCCTTGTGCTGAATCAGATCAGTCTGTTCAGCAGCCTTGTCAGTAGTGGCTCGCCGGGGTTTCAGAGACAGGGATCTTTTACTACCCTTGCCTGGCAGTGCCTTGGACCTGCTGCACACAAAAGCATGTGCTTTCAGCTACAACCTATCTGAGTATTCAAATTGCACAAAACATGCTGCTAACTGCTGCAAAATCCCCCAAAATGTGGGAGAAAACAGTGATAATGAAGTGTGTGTGTGTGTGTGTGTGTGTGTGTGTGTGTGTGTGTGTGTGTG
>JAJKFI010000002.1:14856550-14876412 GCA_029204185.1 Lerista edwardsae
CAGACAGACAGACAGACAGACAGACAGACAGACAGACAGACAGACAGTGGCTCAGAACATATTAGTGACAATAAATGCAATCATCTTTATAATGCCATAGGACTCCTTGTTGTTCAATTTGTTTTAAGTTGTTTAATTAGTAGTTTTTATCAGCTATGACCTTTCCTTAATTCACACCATGATTTGCTCGCTCCGTGAATAGTTCAAATGCACATTAAAACTAGAAACCTGTCACTTGATCTAGTTGTCATATGTTCTGACTTCCTGATGGTCATAAGGATTTAAAATCCATGGTCTCTATTATTCACATATGCATAGGCTTCATGTATAAAGCCAGTTGGTTAACATCAGACTTTAAACAAGCAGTTTCCTGTGTCTCATTAAGGGTCTGACTTATTGTAGATTGCAGTTACATCTGGCATTGAAGCAAATGTGCACACCATCGCCCAGATTTCCCTGACTCATATAATTAATTGTCATGGTCTAATTAAATGGCTTTTCCCTCTTCTCTTAGAACATCAACATGTTTATAGGAAATTCTTTCCATTCATTTGGGAAGGAGCTCCTAATGTTTCCCTTCAGGTGTGGAGGTTTTACCTTTCTTGTGGGATAGCAGTTGATAATTACAATCACATTCATCCTCCTAACAGCCTTGTGGAGGATGTTGTTCACACTTTACAACTGGGGGCTGAAACCAGGTACTTTTTTTTTTTTTAAAGCTAGGCAGTGAGTCTGTAGGTTTGATCACTGGATAATGTTGTGTGTGTATGTATAGGCCAGGGGATCTCTTTTCACAATTCAGTGTGATGTTTTAACCCTTTGAAACTTTTAGAACTTTTTATGCTTAACTCCACATTCATAAGATCACACCGCCCAATCCTAAAGAAATTTCCCCATGCCGATGCAGTGGGGCCAGCGTGCCTTCTGGATCTACATAGGAATTTAGCAGTCTGGAGGTCTCCTTGAGATAAGGAGACATTTGCCCCAAGGAAAGCCCCGGCCACTGCAATGGGTCTACTCAGACATGAGCTTGCTAATTTGCTGGTGCATGTCCGAGCAGATCTATGTTGGCAGATTTGACCTGGGAAGGGAGATAGGATTCAGCACGCACCAGTGCCACCTCCTAGGACCAATTCATGCACCCGACTATCTAGATCAGCAATTCTCAACCCATAGTACTCATACCACTGGTTGTTCTTGAGATGGTGTCCAATGGTAGCCACAGGACCCCTTGACCTCTGCTATATGGCTGCAAGACCAGCAATGCAATAGGACAAGCAGCAGTAGGTGGCTCGGCTCGACAGGCAGAGTTCCAGTGTGCACTTTCTACACACTCAAAAAAAGCCCTCCTGTCTACCCTGATCCTCTTATTGGTGTTTGTCATGTTGTATCTGGACTCCTAATCCAGAAGCAATTGGCAGGGATGTATTTCCAATAGGTGGACCATACAAAGTGGTACATCAGGGACAAACATTGAGAAACGCTGATCTCGGTCAGAGGTTCCCAAAGTACGTGTTACAACACCCTGGGGCATTGTGAGGCACTCACTGGGGCATCATGGGATGCCTGCTTCCCTGCAGCAAGACTGCACACAGCCCTACAAGAATTGTAAAGAGCTTGGTGCACTAGGCTGAGTTGCTGAGCTGGTGCTGTTTTCCATGCTTGAAAAGGCCCTCCCGCCCTCCCTAAGCCTCTTGTTGTTTGTTGGGTCATAGTCAGCCTCCGAACCTGGAAGTAGGTGATGATGATATCATCATGTGATGCATTTTGCATCATCTTTATTTACTTCCAAGTTCTGGCCGAAGCCTCCACAAGTTTGGGAAGCACTGGTGTAGGTGAATGATTCTGACTCACAGGAGAAGCAACAAGGGAATATCCATTGGTTCCTCCCCAGTTTGTGATTCTGCAATCCATGCTTCAAACTCCTGTGAGATATTTTGGAGCTCTGATCTAATCCCTCGAATGTTCTTAAACTACAGCAAAAATACCCCCCTCCCGCCCCAGTTCTTTACCACCTTTCAGAAAAAGGAAAACACAGGGACTTTTAAAAGAAAATGCCAGGTTCTCTTACATCTCAGTTTTTAATTAGATTTTTACCTTTGTTTGGGTAACAGATCTGAAGAGACAAGCTGTGGAAGAAATGATGGATAGAATTAAAAAGGGGGTTCACCTTAGACCTGTTAATCAGACCAATCGTTCCAAGGCAAAGGTTTGTAACCAGTAGCTTCTATTTTCTTTGCTTGTATAATTTTAAGAGAAATTGCATGTTTTGTGTAGAAATTGACTATCTCTTCATAATTGCACACTTGTGTTATTACTGACTGCTATATCCCCTTCAGTGGTTCCCAAACTGTGAGCCATGGCTCCCCAGAGAGCCATGGAAACCCGCCAGGGGAGTTGCAGAACCCTTGAGAAAAATCTGCAGCCCTGTACAATGCATAGGATTGTAGCCCTAATGGGGAGCCGTGGACAATGGCCCAGGAGGTCAAAGGAGTTACCATTCGAAAAGATGTGGGAACCATCTTTATACCAAAGGAACAGAATGGTCCTGAAGGTTCTCTGGTTCAATCACTTAAGTTGAGACAGGATCCTGCAAGGTGAACACACACAGCTGGGTCCTCCTAAGCCACTCTTTGTGATATCCTAAGGATTTTGTAGCCAGTCTCAGAGTAAGGAGCACATTTTTTAAACCAACTCAAACAGCACAGTCCTATCAAGCCCCCTGCCACCGATGCAGCCGCGCCACTAGAACATGTGCAGTATCCTGCAGGCAGGCAATTCTGGAGCTTTCCTCCGGCTAAGGGAACTTTTGTAAGAGAACAAGGGGATAAGACCCTGCTGCCTGAATTGGTCTACTCAGGCCTTTGCCAGTCATTACCAGTGGACCAGGCAATGCAGATTAAGAATGGGAAGGGGGATAGAATCTACCCTCCTTCTTGCCCCTTTCTCCACCCCGTTCCGCCACCCTGGCTTCTTCCTGCCTCCATGCCGACGTACTGATACTGGGGCTCCTGCCCAGGTTGCTGGAGCATGTCTGTTTACTGCCCATTTCAGTGGATCCTCTGCCACACTGAATGGCGTGTCACATTTTGTGAAAGCCATAAAGGACCTTGCGCTGCCAGAGCACTAGTTTTGGGAACACAAGGCCCACCTAGGATTGGGTGGTAAGTATCTCAAATGCTACTATAGGATGTTTCATAGCTTGTTTGTGTGATCCAGCACAGCTTGTTTGTGTGATCAGAAGAGATCTGATTCTGCTGAGTGGGAATTAAGTGACTCACTAATTACTTTTACCTTTAGAGCACAATCCTAAAGTGCGCTGGATTGGCCAGCTTGACATTTGGTACACTGGAGAGCCTGCTTGGGGCAAGGGCACGTTCATCCCCTTCCCCCAGGGGAGGCTCCAGCCAGCCCATGGGCTTCCTCAGATCTGCGCATGCGATTTAGCTATTTATATGAGAATCGGGGCCGTGCAGCCTTCCAACAAGGCCTAGGATGCGGGTCCACCCATCCCCCACCCAGAGCCAACCATTCGCCGCCCTCCCTCTTCCCAGAACCTCCTTTGCACCAGCCAAGTTCGGCTGGCGTGAGGGAGGCTCCCTGTCAGCGCCATAGCATCAGCCTGAGAGCATTAGCGCCAACAGGAGGGGGTGCCAGTCGGTGGGGGGGTTGCCACTACATCAAGGGCGGGATAGCGCTGTGAGTCAGCCCAGTCTTGTACAATCAAACGATAAACCTAGCTTCTCTTTGCTCAAAAAGAAGATGAGAGATCCCAGGGAGATAGCAAAATCATCTTTCTAAATATATATCCAAAACCACTTTGTGCCCTTAAAATTCATTCAATTTGTATTACTCCAATCCAATGCATTGTACTTTGAAAAGGAGCCATTCCCAGGACTTTGTTGTGAAATATTGTTTATTATATACTTTTTCTTTTTTCTTGCAGATTCTTAAGTTCTTATTCACTGCTTTGCCAAGTCAAATTATTGAGACTTTTTGTTTTTAATTACAGCCAGAAGTACCCAAACCCTCTGAGAGTGCAATGAAAGAGCTAAAGGGAATTCTGGTAAGAAAAAAAAAATAAACTACTTTTCCTTACATCTTTGGTAGTAGTCTGTATAGGAAAGAGGGTGGAAAGATGGCTGGATGCAGATGCACTCAGAATAGTTTTAACAGAGAACTTGTATAGTATAGTGGAATAGGTTAGGGACTGAGCTGTGAACCAGGATTTTCCTGGTTCATATATCCCTTCTACTATGAAGCTCCTTAGGTGGCCTTACAGCTCAGCTCTCCCACTGCATATAGGGGGATAATCAATAAGTCTTACAACAATCCTTTAGGCCAGCCATTTTCAACCATTGTGCCCTAGCACATTGGAAGGGATATGAGCCCACCAACTCCACCTTGTCAAATGTCAAAAACCGATGGTGTGCCTTGACCATTTGAGTGCCTTGCCAGTGTGCCGTGGGATGAAAACGGTTAAAAGTTTTAGGCAAACCAATCAAATCAATCGTAAGCAGTCAAGTAAATACATGCGAAGTATTTTCTGCAATTGGAAAGCAGTATTCAGCTGCCATTATATTTGTGAGCGCTTACAGACTAGAGGCGACTACATTATTTCCTTCCAGATATCTCAGTCAAATGGTTCAGTTGAATAGGCATTCCTGTACCTGCCATAATGGGATCTGACTTGTTCTTTGCAAATCTATTTAGTAAAAGGACTTTCTAAAACCACCTTGAAGTGTATTCTCAAGAGTAGTCATTAGCACAGTAAGATGAGAAAAATAGGTTGGAAGGCGTAAAGCTAAATACTTATATGCATATTGTTGCTGGTTTAATTATGCATTTCATGTAGGCCTCCATATAATTGTTGTAAACAAAGTGATATTAATTTGTTCCATTTCACACTTGATGTAAAATAGCTACTTTTATTTGCTTTACTACTGCTTTACTCTGTGGCATGAGGGCAATACCAAGGAATTTACTTGTTAATAAGAAGCCTCCCCAGTTTAATTCAGAATGCTAACAAAATACAGGATTTAATTAAAGGAAACATCCAAAATTAAGTGCTGTTTCTGCTAAAATATGCCAGTTTTAAGAATTATATGCTGCATTTTCCATGTTCTTCCCAATAATCATTTCCAGGAGGGTATAAGGCACAATCCAGTCTTCTCATTTGCAGGCTACGACGCATGTTTTCATAAGTGCACATTATGGCCTGTAGTGTAGCTGGGAGCCAGCTGCAAGTCTCCTCGGGGTATTTTCCCCTTTACTCGCCCCCAGCCAGCCCTTTGGGGCTATACTCAGCCCCCCCCCAGCTATTCCCTGGCCCAGGAAGGGGTTAGGTGGAGGCCTGCCCTAGCTGACCCTGATCCATCCCTGTTCTGTCCTTTTCAACCCTGAAACATGCCCTCTACTCCCCACCAACCTTGTCATGCCCCTGTCCACTCAGTGCCTTACCTGCTTGCACGGGTGGTCAGGGGCTCAGAATGTAATGCTGGTTGGAGGCACAGACCACAGTACCAGCGCTGCTTACTTGTGCGATACTGCTGTTTCTGCCGGTGCTGCCGCCACTGCACCGGCCCAGCACCGAGTTTGGATTGCGCAATCTTGGATCGCGCTTGTCAGAGCTAGAACCACCCTAAACCTTGCAACCATGAATGCTGCAGAAACCTCTCTTTCTTCACCTATAGACTGAATCATGCTTGTTGGGTGCCTCTCGACACCTGCCTTACATGCTGCTGGGGGGGGATGGGCCACCATGCCGGGTGCCTGCAGGGACTTATCCACGCGGACGGCAAGTCTACCCGGAGGGGAGGCATGCATGTGGGTCCACACATGGTTGGGCGGTGCCACAGGCTGGCTCTGCCCCCAGCTGGCCCCGAATCTTCCCCTGACTCTGACTCTGGTCAGAAATAAAATAATATTTTTATATCCTGCGTTTCTACCTGACTCAGAGGCATTCAAGGCAGCTCAAAAGTAAAACTACCACCTTCCTCAGTGACTCTCACAAGGAGTGAGAGTGCAATCCTAACCTGGAGCTAGGCCAGCACAGTTATGCCAGCAAAGTTTGGCCAGCACAAGGGATACAATAAAGTGTGTTTGGACCACTCTCGGAGACAGAGAGGCCAGCACATAGACGTGCGCCATCCTCCCTGACTCCAAGAATGGTCCAAATGTGCTGTATGGTGGCCCTTGTGCAAGCCAAACTTTACTGGCATAACTGTGCCGGCCTAGCTCCAGGTTAGGATTGCATTCTGAGAGTCTTACAGACCCAAGGCAGTTTACATTGGCAGGCTTCCTCTAACTTCCTTTTTTTTTTTTTTTTTTACAAATGGAGTTTTTACAATTAATGTTCTAGGACAGGGGTAGGCAACCTTAAACACTGCAAGAGCCACCTGGACCCGTTTTCTGGAGAAAAGAAAACCTTGGGAGCCACAAAACCCTTTCGACATCTAAAATGAAGATAACACTGCATATATATAGAATGCATATATCAGGAGTCCTCAAACTTTTTAAACAGCAGGCCAGTTCACTGTCCCTCAGACTGTTGGGGGGCCAGACTACAGTTGCACATTACAGCCACGTTGCAAACAGGGCCCTATTAAACCTTTCCTCATAAGGTAGGTGCTTCAGGCTTGTTATACTTTTGGTTGCCCTTTTCTGCACCTTTTCTAGCTTCAATATGTCCTTTTTGAGATATGGTGACCAGAACTGTAAGCAATACTCCTGATGTGACCTTAGCATCGATTTGTACAGTCTTTGTATGATTTGTTTTATTCTCAATCCTCTTTTTAGTTATCCCAAGCATGGAATTGGCATTCTTCACTGCTGACACCGGGTGCACAGGCAAAGAGAGCATAAGAGTGCAAACACAAGCTGCAGAGGCAATGGGGGGGGGAGAGTGAAAGAGTGCAGGAGTGGTGAGGCTGAGGCTGCAATCTTTCCTGGGAGTAAGCCCAACTTAAAACAATGGGGCTTACTTCTGAGTCGACCTGCATAGGATTCTGCTGCCCAGCCAATGATAAGAAAGTTAAGGCAGGGATCCATTGGAGAGAAGGGTGCAAACCCAAGCTGCTCAAGGAAGGAAGAGAGTTTAGGTGTGCAGAGGTGAGGGCGGTTGATAGCTAGACACCAGGCTGCCTGACCCTCTTCTCCCAGACTGCCACGCTTCCTTTTCCCTGACTGGCATGACAGGACTGCCTCCACAGAGACGAGGTAAAGCAGCATGGGCAAGCACTGGGGAGATGCGCTCTTTCACCCAAAATTGCCTACCTGCTGCTGTGTCCGGTCTGAGACTCCCAGAAGCTGCCTAGGAGCCGGGTTGGGGGGCCAAGTGTTGCAAGTCCTTGAAATAACCAGCAGAGCAGCCGAGCTGGGTGCGCTCCTTCTCTCTCTCCCCACAGGCATTCAGCCATGCGCGCCGCCTGGTTTGCAGGCAATGTGTGTAAGACAGCCGGGAGAGCAACCGAGCTGAGTGTGCACTCGCTGCTCGGTTCTCGCTCCTTGCAGGCATCCAGCCACGCGCTCTGCCCGGTTTGCAGGCTGAGCGCGTAAAACAGCCGGGAGGGCAACACAGCTGAATCTATTTTCGGTAGCTTTTAACCTCCCTCGCCAGTGACCCAGAGAATAGTGTATCCTTCTCTTTGACGCTCCTGTCCTCCCCAGCCAAGAGGATCTTTTCCTTCCTTGCCCCGCTCTCGCCCCTGCTCTCCGCCCCGCAGGCATACAGATTGCCGTGCTGCCTGGCGAGCCGCCGCTTCCCTCCGCCAAACTTGCAAAGTCCTCTCCCGGCAGCAGCCTGGCACAAACCCTCCAGGAGGAGTTTGGGAAGCCGTGTTGCTGGTGCTTACTGCCGTTGCAGCCGCCGCTGCGGAGCTCGCTCACCAGTCGCCAGCCGCCAGACCAGGCAGGGCGCCTGAGGCGTGAAATCGCTCTCCTCTCCCTCTGCCGCTTCGCCAGCCCCACCACCGACGGAATGCAAAGTTTGCACACCTGAGCAGCTTCCACTTGGGCTGCCCACTCGCTTGCTCGCTCCAACTGCGGGGCTTGGATTGCACTGTGATTGCACGGCAGAGGCGCTGCGCTCGAAAGGCATCTGCCCCGCATCCCAGCACCTGACCGGCGAGCGGCCCAAGGAATGTGCGTTAAATTGACACGCTGGCTTCGGAAACCTTCATTCAGCTACCAGGGAGCTGCGGTGGAGGAGGAGCACTCGCTCCTCTGCCGGCTCCCATTAATAATGGGAGTGACTTCGGAGCCGCAGCAGATGGCTCAAAGAGCCAAATGCGGCTCTCGAAATGCAGGTTGCCGACCCCCGTTCTAGGAGAACTCATAAAATGCCTCATTTCAGATGTCGTCTCTCACAGGGTGGGGTCATCGTTCTTCTTGCTGACACATGTTTGATGTGTGCCTCTTGAAAAGAACATTAAACATTTTCTTCCATAACGCAGAGTGGCCTGCTCACTCTGATCAGAAGCTTAGAGATCAGCGGCCCAAAATGAAGTTCAGAATGCTGGTTTCAACTCCGTGACATCAGTTAGGCAGAGAGATACTTTCTGCTCTGCTTAATTTTTCATGGATTTCTATTACTACGCTCCTTCCATCACTGCTGTGCTTTGTTCTTGCATATGTTCACTGTTTTATGCTGTTCATTGTTGTGTTTTTTATTGTATGCTATTCTGTTAGATTTTCTGAAAGTACAGCCTAGAAAAATGAAACGAAATGAAATGGAGACTTGCCAAGGCCATCCAGTGAATTTTGTAGTTGAACAGGGATGTGAATGTCGGTTTTTGTTCAATACTCTACCACACTGGCTTTTTGTCCATTTGAATCAGAATCTCCACTTCACCTATAATCGTGCCTCAGAGGAATGGAAAATTCCACTCTTTCAACTGCCTTTAACCACTATCAACAAAACGTTTGAATTGGTCTTTAGTATCAGGATTGCCTTATTTACATTGCCAGCCTTCTAGAGGAGTTATACCACTTTACGTGTGTGCATTTTGATCTAATACTTATCCATGTGATGCATTCCTAGAATTAGATTTAGGGTGCAATCCTGTCCCCTACGTAGTTCCCACCAGCACCCCCCACACAGCGGCGTCATGCAGCCGGAACGCTGGGTGGGATGAACGGGTGAGCGGCAGCCTGCCCATTGCGTACCACTCCGTTTCGCCGTCTTCCCCGCCCCCACGGGGACAGGCGAAATGGAGTGGTACGCAACAGGCGGGCTGCCACTCACCCGTTCCTCCCGCCCAGCATTCCGGCTGCATGACGCCACTGCCCCCACATCAGCGCTAAAACTCCCAGGCCTGGGAGTGTGCCCCATGCCGCCTCTGCACCAGCTGAACTCTGTTGGCACAGGGGCGGTTCTGTTTGAGCGGAATTGGATGGGGGTGGGCAGGCTGGTGGGTGGCCCGGCCTGGGGAAGGGGGTGGGATTGGGATGTGGCCATTAGGCCACATCCAAGGTCTCGTCCCCAGGCCAGGTGGCCCAGATTCAGGCTGTGCGGCTTCCTCAGTTCTGCACCTGCGATTTCATGGGCGCAGATCCGAGGAAGCTACAGGTGCCTCCCGAGCTGCGTTGGATGCAGCTCAGGCCCACCGGCCTGCCTGCTCCAGCGCACTTTAGGATTGGGCCGTCAGAGTGATTGTGTGATTGCAAATTTTGATCTACTATCTCAATAACTTCCCTTGGCCATCACTTTACTGACCCTTTATTAATATGTTTGGCTTTAGGAAACACTGAATACCTCTGCAAGTTCAAGAAGCCTAAAATCCCTTGAGACAGACAGCAGTGAAACAGAGTTAGAAAGAATTTTGAGGCTCCGAAAAGTGACAACTGATCAAGATAGTAGCAGTAAGTTACCTTGATTTGCTTTAGATCCTACTCCTGAATAGTGTTACACCTTCAAAGCTGTTTCAGAGGTCTAATTGCCTTCCCTTTGAAACCATTAGTATTTCAGTCCTCGTTAATTGGGGGAGCTCTGGTTGCTTTTCCAGCTGATCCACGTTCTCATAATTGCTGCACTCTAACATCACTAGCAATGCTCAGGAAACCCATCCTTGGCAACCTTCTGCTCTGGAGTTCAGACACTGACACTAAAGCCATTGTTCTCTTCTCAGCTGATATGCTTTCTTTTCTATTGGCGCTTAAGATGAGCACATAAATTAACACCTGGGGATCATGGTCACAAGAACAAGCAGGATAATCAAAGTTGTATGTTAATGTAGTTAGCAATCAAGATGGTGATTTCTAACCATTAGAACAGCAATTTGCAACCACTGTGCTGCAGCACATTAATGTGCCACGAATGGCCTGCCGGTGTGCCACAGGAGTTTGGGAGTGGCTATATATTAGTAGGGTCATTGGGGGAAGTGAGTCCCTGGCTGGCAGTGGTGTGTGCCTTGTCAATTGTATGAAAACTGATGATGTGCCTTGACAATTTTAGCTCCTTCTCAGTGTGCCATGAGAAGAAAAGGGTTAAAAATCACTGCATTAGAAGAACTATCGTTTAAGTGCAAAGAACCGCACATCCAGACAGCTCAAGCAAGAAAACCTTGAGAGAGTAATTAAGAGGAAAGTTCAAATGGCACACTCTTGAATGAAATATTTATTCTTTTAAAATGATCAGAACCCCTTCACATTAATTTGTGATTCAGCTCAGTGCCACATATAATAATGCAAACACTCATTTCTTTGGGTTTTAGGTGCAGTTGGAATCTTGGCTACGTCTGAATCCAAATCCATGCCTGTGTTGGGTTCCGCCGGTTCCCAGTCTGAATTGAACAAGAAACCCCTGGTAGCAGAACTCAGAATGGGATCTTCAGAGTCAGATCAAAGGTATCACAAAAAAATAATTGAAAGCCTAAGTTCCAACATTATTGCTCAATGTATTGATGTTTTCTGATGGATATTTATGCCAGAAGATTTTAAGCTGGTGAACTGCTTTAGTCATAGTGGTCAAAAGACATAGAGATCCTTATTGGCTTCATTGTCCCTTGGTCAAAAATTGCATTTCATACAAGTTAAAATATACATGATTATGAGGTTCTGGGAAACGGTGTTATCCCTAGCACTTTTTCTAGGCTGCTTTGAATTGAAACTTTTTCTAGGCTGCTTTGAATTGAAACCTCCCTCCAGCAATTGCCAGTCATTGCCTTTGTGCGTATGCAGTGCTGCCTTTTGGTGATGTGTACCTAAAGTCTAAAAACTGCTTTGTTTTACCTTTCTGCATAATATTATTGCACAGCCAAGATAACTCCAAAGTGTGTGTATAGCTGCCTGTCAGGACATCATATATCTTTTTAAAAAGAAAGTGTCCTTAGGAAAATTCATTTTCACCTTGGATTATCACCTCCTGTTATATCAGATTCAAACTTCACTTGGTAGATGCACATTCTGCATGAACATTTGGTATTTTCCATGGTGACTACTTGCTTAATACACAGCGGATAATGGACACATACCATGTTTTGCTGATGCACGCTTTATCTGATTGTTCCCATGTCTTGCCCTTATTGTTTCCATATCTGATGGATAAAGTATGAATTGGTTCTTTGAGGTAGGATAACTTTTGTTTGCGTCTGTCAAATCTTCTTTAGCAGTAGGATTACAGCTGTCTATGCAACAGTTATCTCTTGGGGGACAGTGAAAAGGGTAAAATGCACTGCTTCTACATTGCTTCTTGACTGAGATCTGATAAAGACAATAAAAATGCTAAAATACCTATTTGTTAACAGTTAAGCCCTTTTTGGTTAAACTGAAATCTAATTATGTTGTGAAGTAAAATATAAATGATAATTATGAAGATGAAAGAATTCAATATAAACTGCATTTTAGGCAGTTAATCAGCAGTGTGCCTAAAAGGAAATAATTCACTAGCAGACGGAACCTTATAAAAATATACCCTGAAATACCATTTTGCCTGGTTTGGCCATTACAACTCTTGGCAAGCAGAGGGCCAAACAGTCACACAACCAAACTAGATGAGATAAGAAATGTCTCGTTCCATTTCTGTTGTTTTTGAACTTTATAACAAAAATCAGCAGGACTTGGGATAGACGGTGTTGACTCGCTTTGGCCCTGTTAGTGAAAATTCTTTCTCCGTCCCCAGCCAGCTATTTGCCCCATTCAGCCCAATCCTATTGGGTTTTACCACTGCCAGAATTTGCATTCTTGCAGTGGTAGATGCTTTATGGCCATCATAAATGGCATTCCAGCCATGTGCTTCCGGTTCACCACCAGATTGGCTGGAGGCTAAAAGGAGCATCCACCAACAAAGGGCAGAATGGGATAGGGGGAGGACGAGAGGCTTACTGGAGGCAGAAAGGAGTGGCACCCCGTACGGTGACTTGTGCTGGATGCTATGCCTCTGCTAGCAGCCATCATGCTGCCTTTGTCTCCCACTAAGGAGCTGGCACAGGTCCAAGGAGACCATTGGTGATTGGGAGCTTACGGAGAGGTGAGAGAAAATATTTTCCCTTCCCCTGCCTAAGCCTCCAATTGCCCCCCACCCCACCATAGCATAAAGTGCAGCCCTTTTTGACGCTGCTGCATGCTGTGGCAGGGGAAAGAATAGGACTGGGCTCTAGGAAAAACATAGGAAAATAGTAACTTTAGGGTGATGGCAGCAGTTTTTCATTGGAAAAATAGCAGAGGGGAAATGGTTAAAAATGGCAATTCATTCCACCCAATTTGGATTCCCCTCCCTTTACAGCTGCTATATTTTTTTTTTAAACAAAAAATCTAACAGGTGTAAGTACAATGCTGCATTTTCCATTTTGTCTAGTTTAGTCCTAATTCACCAAGAAAGATGCACCTTTTCCAAACCTCACATGTGTCCGTTGAAGTAACTTTTAATCAGTGGGGGAAAAGAATGCTGAACTAGCCGGAAGTGTTGGGATGTATCACTTTGAAGCCTCCATTTGACTAAATAAATCCTTGGTCTGGTTTGCCAAGGTATTACCTGGCTGACTGTACGTTTTCTTTCAAAGTGCTGTTTAATCATCAAAGAGTTAATCCTGCTTCAGAAACATACACTTCAAACAGATCCGGTGGAGGGTCAGTTTGTTTTATAACAATTCCCAGCTTTTCACAAAACTGCTCTGAAGCTCTTCACTCATTCCCCTTTCCAGGATGTTAGGCAGTTTTACCTAAAGAAAAAAGGAAATAGGTGAGACAAATCAGATCAGCAAAATGTTATAATCATGGTTAATTAAACCTCTGATTTCCTGTTCCATCAGTGGAAAAAGGAGCACCTATTCTCAAATCTCTGCATCTCATAGTTCAAAGGGATAAATCTCAAGAAATGAAGTGGAAATTCAATTCGCATCTATTTTTGTGTGCTGCTTATTACCTTACTAGTGCTTTTATCATTTGCAAAAAAGAAAAATACTTATTTCCTCTCTCCTTTACAGTTTTACTTAATTCTATTTAAATTTGTTTTAAAAGAAAATGCTCCTCTCCAATCGCATTTTGTTTCTACCTTCAAACATACTCATTCATATATCCCTGACAAAAGATTGTCTGTGTATTTTCTATCTTTCTGATTAAATGTGTTTCAATTTGATATATTATTCTTTCCATCTTAAAACCACTAGCAAGACACAAAGGCAATTTAGCTCAAAGATGAGTTTATTTCCCAGAAAATACTGCATTGTTCATCAGTGAATTTCAACCTATTTAAAGAACAATGTTAATTGGAATATTCTGTAACCCTTGCTACATTTTTGTATACCTTTTTATTATAGTAAACTAAAGTGGAAATTGCATTTGCAAGGAGGGAAATGAAATAATTGCAGGCCCAAGGTCTCCCAGAATGCGTGGTGAATTGACTGTAAAAAGGATCTTGTGTTGTCAGTCACAGTTGTTTGGTGCTGTAAAAGCCTATGTGAACCTCAATTTATTGTGCCCCTCACCTCTTCAATGACAACCAAAAAAGGTCCTTTAATTTTAAGGATAATTTAATTTTAAATTACCAGTTTAAAGAATTAAAACAAACATCTATCCATATACTTTCAGGGCACTATGCTGTCAGTGTTGGTGTAACATAGTTGTTCAGCTAATAGATTCTGTGGTTTGTGTAAGAATGGCACATCACAACCTACATCAAAATCCCCTTCTGTGAGGCAAACAACACAATATGTTCAGACCACTGAGGGGAGGGGCAGGAAGACACACCAATTCAGTTTTAAGTCCACATTTTAAGATGAAATTTGCCTTTTTAAAGTACTTTAAAAAACATGTCTCCATATTTATTTCGTTTTAAAGGGTGGAGTATTGATGGGGAAATGGCACAAAACAGCATTTCAGAATCAACCCAACACGTGACCTACAACTCAGTAGAGCCATAGAAGAGCGTGTACTTTGTATGGAGAAAGTTCAGTCCTTGACATCTGCAGCTGGAGGGTGTAGACAATATTCCTGTCCCCAGAATTTAGTTACCAGTCAGCATACAAGATACTAAGCTGGATGAATTTATGATCCTAACACAGTCTGGTTTAAACATGCTGCCAAATGAGATGGTGAGAAACTTGAGGTGATAGAGTGAACTGAACCATTACAGACTACAGTTTCTAATGCTCCACTGTGTCAAAATGAATTCCTACAAGTTAAAATAGAGCATTTAGAAGGCTTTCAAGTCCAGTTCATTCCTGATTGTGTTAGCTTTCTATATAATATGTAGGAAGTTTTTTTGAAATCTTTAAAATGTTATTTCCCCATCTTGAGTCTCAAGCTCAGAACTTATTTTTCAAAAATAATACTCCACCCTTTACCTCACTAAAGGTCTCGAAGAGACTTACAGCAAGAAAATGGCAGCCCAAATGTGGGTTTCTCACAGCTGGTGCTGTGACTGCAGCACTGGTATGGTGACAGATGTCTCAAACATGCCGCAAACACAAGGCATGTTTTTGCCACCCAACAAGTAAGCAGTGCTGGCAGGGAGGTTTGCTCCGCCCTGTTGACACAACTACAGGAGCCTCAACCACTGGTGGAGAGAAGGTGAGCTCAGACAGGTGGCAGGAGAGCAGGGAGGAGGCTTTCTGGATGGGGGAAAGCAGAATGGAAGGAAGGACTGGCCCAGAAGGGGGGTGGAAGCAGTGGAGGCGACCTCTGCCAGATCTTATTCCCGGTGTTGTGCATGAAAGCCAGACATGAGGATTCTTGAGTCTGCACCTACAATTGAGCAGGCGCAGGCTCAAGTAGCCCCATTGATCAGGCTGCGGCTTTACTCCGGGTAAGGGCCAGATGTCTTCTTACTCCAAGGAGGCCTCCAGGTATCCAGCATCTAGCACCACTGCTCCTGTACTGGATAGGATTGGGCCCTAGATACAGATACAGATTACACAATTACATCCCAATCCTATCCAGGAAGCGTTTTGCAACAGCGGAAGCTAGTCATGTGCACGCCTTTGGTAGCCATTTTGGGATTGCTACCACAAAAGGTGGTAGCATTCCCCGGCTGGTTACCATTGCACCCAGGGAGCAGCTGGGGTGAGGAGGGGGCAAAACTGGATAGGGAGGGGGGAAGAACAGGGACAGGGAGACTGCAGGAGGGGATGGATCCGACAACAATGGCGCACACCAAATCCCCTCCAATGGTCATCTCCTTTGTCTCCTTGGACTTGCACTAGCTAAAGAGCTGGTGAGTTGCTCCTGCTAAAGAGGAGAGTCATTGCAGAGCGGGAGTAAGTATTACTTACAGGGGAGTAAGAGTATTTAAATCCCCTTTCCCCTCCAAAGCCTTCTAATCTGCCGCCACCACCCCAGTCTGGACAAAGTACACTCCTTTCCCGCTCATCTGCACCAGTGGGGAAGGGAAGGAGATAGATTAGATTCTAGAAGAAATATACGTCAAACAGCAGCCGAAAAATACTTCAAACAAAGCAGATAGCAGAGTGCCTAGGAAATGGCTGCTGAAAACACCAAGATTTTGTTGTTGTTCAGTCGCTAAGTCATGTCCGACTCTTCGCAACCCCATGCACCAGAGCACGCCAGTCCTCCACTAGCTTCAGGAGTCACCCAATTTTATGTTCATTGCTTCGGTGACACTATCTAACCATCTCATCCTCTGTTGCCCCCTTCTGCTTTTGCCTTCAATCTTTCCCAGCATGAGGGTCTTTTCTAAAGAGTCCTTTCTTCTCATGAGGTGGCCAAAGTATTTGAGCTTCAGCTTCAGGATTTGTCCTATGCAGCAATCAGGCTTGACTTCCTGTAGGATTGCCTGATTTGATTTACTTGCAGTCCAGGGGACTCTCAAGAGCCTTCTCCAACACCATAATTTAAAAGCATCTATTCTTCGGCGCTCCGCCTTCCTTATGGCCCAGCTCTCGCAGCCATACATACTAGGAAAACCATAGTTTTGACTAGGCAAACCTTTGTTTGCAGGGTGATGTCTCGGCTTTTTATTAAGTTGTCTAAGTTCGCCATAGCTTTCCTCCCAAGAAGTAAACATCTTTTAATTTCATGGCTGCAGTCACCATCTGCGGTGATCTTGGAGCCCAGGAAAATAAACTCCGACACTGCTTCCATTTCTTCCCCTTCTATTTGCCAGGAAGTGATGGGAGTGGTTGCCATGATCTTAGTTTTTTTAATGTTGAGCTTCAAGCCAATTTTGGCACTTTCCTCTTTCACCCTCATCAGAAGGTTCCTTAGGTCTTCCTCACTTTCTGCCTTTAGAGTGGTATCACCTGCATATCTGAGGTTGTTGATATTTCTCCCAGCAATCTTGATTCCAGCTTGTGAGTCATCCAGCCCTGCCTTCCACATGATGTACTCGCATATAAGTTAAAAATGCAGGGTGGCAGTATACAGCCTTGTCGCACTCCTTTTCCAATTTTAAACCAATCGGTTGTTCCATGTCCAGTTCTAACTGTTGCTTCCTGACCTGCATACAGGTTTCTCAGAAGACAGATAAGATGGTCTGGTACTCCCATCTCTTCAATAACTTGCCACAATTTGTTGTGATCCACACAATCAATGGATTTAGCGTAATCAATGAAACAGAAGTAGGTGTTTTTCTGGAACTCTCTTGCTTTCTCCATGATCCAATCTGGCAATTTGGTTTCTAATTCCTCTGCCTCTTCGAAAACCAGCTTGCGCTTCTGGTAGTTCTTGATTCACATACTGCTGAAGCCTAGCTTGTAGGATTTTGAGCATTACCTTGCTAGCATGTGAAATGAGTGCAATTGTGCGGTACTTTGAACAATCTTTGGCATTGCCCTTCTTTGGGATTGGAATGTAAACGTTGCCGGCTTAACCACAAAATGCTGTGGGACATGAAAACAGCCCGGATCCTAACACAGCTTACCAGGGAGCCTCCTTGCCATGCTTCCAATCACCCCCAAACTTCACGCTGGCCGGCCACATTTCTCAAGAAATCTGGATGCAAAGCAAGCTAGGATGCAGGAACCTGGAAGCAGCTTGTCGGCATGAAATTCAGGGGCAATCAGAGGCGTAGCAAGGAGGCTCCCTAGTGGAACGGTAAGCTCCGTTCACCCAGGGGATAGATCCAGATGGATACTGGATCTGGCCAGTGAGCCGGGATATGGCTGCCCACAGATAGGTAGAGGAAGCCATAAAAGGTAATAAGCTGCACCTTGAATCATGTCCAGAAACAAAATGTTAACCAAAGCAACCGGAATGACTCTATCATCACTTCATTGTGTGTTAGGGCCCAGTGCAATCTGAGGTAACTAGCATGGGAAAAGAGACTGGTGGCCTAGGGCCAAAACAGATAGCGTCTGTTTCAAACTAGAACCGCAGACTGGGAAGGCAAGCCCAGGGAAGTTCTTATATAAGGCCAGGAAAGATCCTGATAGCACCCCAAGTCACCTGATTCCACCTGGGCTGGGTGGCTTTAGCTGTTCTGTCACTGTGTTGGGGAAGGTGTATAGCAGTAAGGCACAGGACAGCCAATCCCTTTCACTGTGGGGCCAAAAGCAAGCTGCTCCCTATCAGTTCGGCTGTGAAAAGAAAACTTACATACAGGATTATTCTAATGATAGAGAATCTGGGCCACGTAGCCTCCTGAACAGGCTTAGGATTCAGCCTTATGGCACGCCTGCTGGCACGCCCACCGCCTGCCCATGTCCTGCCCAGAACCTGCCTCCTCCGTTCCAAAATGGCACCTCCCTTGCACTGGCCGGCTTCGGCCGATGTAAAGGAGGCACAGTGCAGGTGCAGGCACAGCCACATTTTAGGATTGCATCTGTTTTAGGATTGTGCTGCCCGTGTGATGGGTGGCCTTTGCGTTGCCTACTGTGCTTGGTCTTGATAAGTTCAGTTTTGTCAGTTTTAGGTTAGTTTTAGTTTATTCAGTAGTCACAGGGCAGAGCCAAACCGAATCAGGACCATCGTGTGGCTTGTCTCCACCATTATCCTGGGCCTGATTGCCTCCCCTTTGGCTCCTGGTGACTCCAGGTGGAAAGCTCACCTTGGGGGCACAGGAACCTTCCTTCAAAGGCAAAGGGCAGCTGGGGGGGGGCACTGACCTGCAACAGGATCACAACGACAAATGGTTTAAGACCTTGCCACCTCTTATCACAGTACAGATTCAAAATATTCTCCCTGCCCCCCAGGTTGCTGATGAAGAAAGAAAATGTTAAATGAATATAAACGTTAGGGTCAGGCACGTTATCCATGTAATAAATAGCTTAGCCCTAAAATGTGCAATGTAAAATGTAACTAAAGTCTAAAGTAACTGACTAGGTCTAATGATAGTGTTGTGCCCACTTTTGTATACTTACGCTCAACAAGAGAGTAATATGTGTAACAGCGCAGCATGACAGCATGGGATCGATTAAGGAGCAGCCTGTCGGCCTTTTGGAAAAATTGCTGTAAAAGGTGAGCAACTTTTTCTCCTCCCTGGTTCTAGTGTGGGAAGGGCAAGACACAACGGATTAAAGTTGCACTTTTGAGTTGCACTAGACGAGATTTAGCATTCAGTATAGAATGCTTGGGCCATTGGACTGCCTTCATCATTGTTTGTGCCATTTCAGAAAAGTCACAAGAAAGAAAATAATGGAAAACGGTTAATCAAACCTGTTTATTGAAAAATATTGTAGGTCAGTGGTTCTCAAACTTCTTAGCACGGGGAACCACTTTTTAGAATGACAATCTGTCCAGGACCCACCAGAAGGGATGTCATGGCCGGAAGTGTCGTCATTGTGATGCCAGAGCCTGCTGCTTTCCTGATAATGCAGCAATGAGTTGGGTTATTTCGCAGTCATTTTCCAATAGCAAAGTGAATCAGAAAGAAAAAAGAGTATATTTACAACCTTGACACAAGCAAAACAACCACACAGCCCTCCCCCTTTCCAGCAGCCCATCTCAATATGGCTTCCCGCAACCTACCTGAAATTGGCTCGCAATCCACTGGTGGATCCTGACGCACAGTTTGGGAACCACTGGCGTAGGTGCTCAAACTCAATGGAACCTTTGTGCAGAAGAGATAGGGAAGAAGATTCAGAAGTTTATACATCTTGTAACTCCTTCAAGAATTGTAATAAATTTAATCAGAAAAAGTCAAATGCCCTAACTAGGCATGAACAGCTGAAACATTTGCCTTAGCAACAAGGGGAAGCAGGTCAGTGACATCCATCTGAAAATTATCCTCTGTTGATGATTATTCTTTGTTGGAAGAACAAAGTTCTGGACATGGCCTGACCATTTATATTACTGGTGGCAATATCGAGAAGACTATATAAGAATAGCTCCTAGGTTTTTTAATGGGTTTCTGATATTTTGTCTTCTTATTTTAATGCATGCTGATCTTTTTATTGCATTGACTTTATAATATACTAGCTTTTATGTACCCGGCTTTGCCCGGGTGTTTATAGGTGCCATCCCTGACCCCC
>JAJKFI010000002.1:14876812-14899547 GCA_029204185.1 Lerista edwardsae
TTGATATGTCCCATCCCTGACCCCACCCCCACTCACATGTGTGCCCGGGTCTTGATATGTCCCATCCCTGCTGCTGTACTGTTTCTGTTGCTCTAGTGTAGTAGCCCTCTGTTTCATATCCTGTAGTTGTTTGTGACGCTGATGTACTGTTTGTGTTGCTCTAGATGTAGCAGCTCTGTGATGTAGCATTGCAAGTTTTTTTTTTTTCCCCCTCAGGTGTTTCCTGTGTACGCTGTTGTTTCATCTTTGTAGCCTTTGGTTGCACCTGCCCAATTGCCTTACATTACACAGTGAAAGTAAACTTTCAGAGAGAAAGTAAACTTTCAACAGCCACAGCACCTTGTGCCAACTGTCCACTGCCAAGCAGGGACCGCCCACATGTCCACAGAACACATTGTATCGGTTTGCCTGCGTGAAACCTGTTTGCTGCTGTTTGTCTTCAACTGTCAAGAGTTCAGTTGCTGCCTGAAGATTCCGCATGTCATTTGCATGTACTTTGCATCTCATCATGACATCATCAGAGCCTCGGAATGTTCGGCTCAGCCCATAGCCACCCACAGAGAACCACAAATTCGCTTGTACCCGCGCCCGTGGGGGCCCGATCCGTTCCAAAACCGCGCAGCGATGGTTTCGGGGGGCCAAGGCACCCGCGTGCCGAGTTTGGCGCGAATCGGTCCAGGCGTTGCGGAGCCTATGTGGAACAAACATACACACATACATACACACACACATACGCTCTTCTTTATATATATAGATTTTACATTTAGATGTATGTATAGATTACAATTTAGGAAGACAGGTTCGTAATACTATTTGGATAATAGCTTGCAAAATTTGATGTGCATTCTGAAGAGTTCTGTTCCTCTAGCATCGACTAATCTCATAAAGAGAAAATGGGAATGATCATCTGGTGGTTGGACATTGTTTTGTGGTACCCAAATTTGGGGAAATCTCTTGAAGGGAGGGAGGGAGGGAGGGAGGAAGGAAGGAAGGAAGGAAGGAAGGAAGGAAGGAAGGAAGGAAGGAAGGAAGGAAGGAAGGAAGGAAGGAAGTTGCTCTTTCTCAAACCCAGATGACAGCCAATTAAGTCTGCTTTCTTCTTAACTGGACTAGTGAGACAGAAAGTGTTTGCCGGTTTGTGAACAACAGGTGTGAACAAATGGTTTGCCCTGTCATTCCCTGTTCTTTCCCAGGTCCATTTATCTAGTTCTTTACTTATGACAATATCTTCAAGCATCTGACAAAAATTGTCGTCCTTTTGCACTGTTTTGGCGGCCTCTGATTACTCTTGACTTCTAAAATAGCTACAACAATTCTAAGATTAACATAACCTTCCAGCTTAAAGAAAGATTGAAGGCACTTTAACGTGTACTGTATTCATGTACAAGAAAGCCCGGAAGTATTAGTTAGGGCACCCACCTACATTTTCACACCATGTACCACTTTCTGTAACATATTGTTTCACATGTTGCTTGCTTACAACTGAGCCTCCAAGCACCCACACTTTCCTTTACAGTGCAATCATAACCTGCACTGGAACAGGCAGGTCTACTGGCCTGCACTGTATCCAACACAGGTTTGCTGCTTCCGGAGCTCACCGTGGAGCAAGAGGACGTTCGTCTCCTGACTCCAGGGTAAGTCCCAGCTATTCCAATGGGCCTGTTCAGATCTGCACCTGCATGCCGCAGTGTCAGAGCATGCGCAGTGGCCTAGAGACAGGGCTTTGGATGCAGCCTGATGGCCGCATTCGGGCTCTACCCCCCTGGGACAGTCAGTCCATGGGAACGCCCTCCCCTTGCCCCATTCCGCCCCCTCCCACCTTTCCCCACACTCAGAAAAGCCACTACGCTGGCCAAACTTGTGCCTGACGAGTGCTTTACAGTACTTCCATATGCAACACGCATGTGTTGGCCTAAGGGCTCTCCTGGATTGTGCCCTCAGTCTTTCATTCCCAGGTCTGTTTGTCTGCAGGGCTAGAGGCAATCCGAACTTACGTATTTATTTTATTTCACATTTTTATACCATCTGCCTTCCAAGGAGCTCAGGGTACTATACTTGATTCCTTCCCTCTTTTTGTCCTCACAGTCACCCTGAGAGTTAGGTGAGGCTGAGAGATAGTGGCTGTCCTAAAGTCACCCAGGAGGCCTCATGCCTAAGAAGCAATATGAACCTAGTGTAAGTTCCAGGTATAAGCTTCCAGGTATAAGTCCAACTCCCAAACCACACCATACTTAGGACACTGTGGGGACAGTGGCCTGACCATCTGCTTTTCCCTATATGCTTCTATTTGAATAAGAGAGCAGCATATGTGTATATAGTAGGGACATGGTGGCGCAGCGGGTTAATCCGCTGTTGCTGGGCTTTCCAACCGGAAGGTTGGCAGTTCAAGACTACGTGACGGAGTGAGCTCCCGTTGCTTGTCCCAGCTCCTTCCAAACTAGCAGTTCGAAAGCACCTAAATGCAAGTTGATAAATAGGGACCACTTCGGTAGGAAGGTAACCACGTTCCGTGCGCCATCATGCTGGCCACATGACCACAGAAGCTTGTCCTCGGACAAAACGCCGGCTCTACAGGCTTTGAAACTGAGATGAGCACTGCCTCCTATACTACAGTCGGTCACGACTAGACCATTCGGTCGTGGGGAAACCTTTACCTTTACCTTTTATATGTGTATATAACAGCAACAAGGTTGATACCATTAGTGGTAGGATGCAGAGCACGAACTGGCCCACGGACAAGGCACTAAAATTGTCAAGGCACACGGTCAGTTTTTTTGACAACTGACAAGGCACACCATGCTGCCAGTGAGGGGCTCACATCCCCCAGTGGCCCTACTAATGAATGACCCTCCTCCAAACTTCGGCAGCACACTGATTGAAAATAGCTGGTGTAGAGAGAGAGAAACGGAAGTCTGGGGCAGACAGACACTGGCAATGGTGTTCCTAGAGGGGGGCAAAATGCTAAGTTTTGCAGGAGCTCCTATGTAAAGCGGCCCCTAATAAGAACATAAGAAAAGCCTTGCTGGATCAGGCCAAACGGCCATCTAGTCCAGCTTCCTGTATCTCACAGTGGCCCACCAGATGCTTCAGGGAGCACGCAAGGCAACCAGATACTTGTATCTTGCAACCACTCCCCTGCATCTAGCATTCTAAAGTAGCCTATTACCCTTGCACCACCCCCAAGGAAGACACCAGAATGGGGTTGGAGTTTAACTTTATTAAACACAAATGTAAATCATGTAACCTAGAACACTCATCCTTCCCTCCCCATCCGGGGTAGGCAAATTGGATGACAGAAAAAAAATTCCTACCCGGCCCTCATGATGAGCGACCAGCTAATCTCAGACTGGACATACCCATCATAGCTTGTAACCTGTAATTTATGTTTTCCTCCATAAATCTGCCCAATCCCCTTTTAAAGGCATCCAGGCCCAATGCCATCACCACAACTCGTGGCAAGGAATTCCACATACTAATTACACCTGGGTAAAGAAATATTTTCTTTTGTTTGTTCTAATTCTCCTAACATTCAGCTTTAAAGGTTGTCCCCTGGTTCTGGTATTATGTGAGAGGGAAAAGAGATTCCCTCAATCTACTCTATCCACTCCATGCATAATTGTGTATGTCTCAATCACGTCCCCCCTCAGGTGCCTTCTTTCTAGACTGAAGAGCCCCAAATGCTGTAACCTTTCCTCGTAAGGGAGGTACCCCAGCCTGGTAATCATTTTGGTTGCTCTCTTCTGTACGTTTTTGCTCTCTTTTGTACTCCTCGCCTTCAGAGCCTCCGAGCCAGGTCTCCAAACCGCAAATGGCTTTGACGGCAAGGGAGAGGGGCCACTTTACATAGGAGCTCGGGCTCCTGCAAAACGTAATGTTCCCCTCCCCAGGAATGCCACTGGACATTGGAACAAGTTTGTCTTATTAAGGGACAACACATGCACAAGTCAGCAAAAGAAAGGAAAAAGCATTGCATATTATTGTAACTGGTTAGCTCTGTGCTAAAATGGTCAATCAATCAACAGATTAATTAAATATTTAGAATTTACATCATTAATTAAATGTCTAGAACTTGCAATCGGAGTGCATCTGATCTGATTATTCTTTGTTTCTTAATGTAATCAGATGTTCTGTACTGATGAATTCTAAATGGTTACTTTGCTGGCTTTATTTTTGGTTGAACATGCACAAGATTGTGATTTGCAATTTAAGATAAGCTTTGCAAGAGGTTGGTTGATACAATTAAGAGATTAGAATTTGAAAGCATTAAAGGTGGGCATAGCACTGAATTCAACTTCAGTGTGCCCCCTCCCATCTGCAGAGGAAGTAGATTAGGAAAAACCAAAGATAGTGTGAGTACATGGAGGCCAAGTTGTGAGCAAGCACAAAAAGTGCCACCTCCAGTTTTCTCCCCAAGTATTTAACATAGTAAGAATCTCTTTTAGCAGTTTCTTCTGAGAAATCAGCTGATATTTAATTTGGTATGAAAACAATAGTATTCCCAAGGTTCTTGAGATGTATATACACTAAAGGGAAAGGTGCATCTTACTCTTTCTCCCTTTTTCTCCTTAGTGCATTCTCAGCACTTAGTAAACATTTTCATGTAGCAGAGGACTCAGTTAACAGAACAAGCCACATAGAGGGTAAGGCTTAATCTGATGATTTTATACAATTAAAGGATTTTCTCTCCTTCCCTCAGCTGTAATCTTAGCATCACTGAATTGTCTACTGACACTGCAGGAAACAGCTCGGCCTCGGAGAGACACAACTACAAAGGTTTTCCGTGTGCAGCTTGTACATGGGCAATTAAGCTCAAACAATAACTTGGAAAGAACGACAGAATGTTCTGGAAGCTGAGAATCTTCTTTTAAAAATAGAAACCCTAAAAGAAGGGGCATGTAGCCTAATGTGGCTTAAAGTTTGTAGTTTCAGCATCATTTCACCACTCTTTCGTATAAATTATACAGCATTTATAAGAAAACATTGAGGGGACTGCTTCTTAAAGTGGAAGTCTCAGGGCTCAATCCCAATCTGGAGTTAGGCTGGAGTCAGAGAGACCAGCACATAGACGTGCGCCATCCTCCCTGACTCCAAGAATGGTCCAAACACACTTTATGGTGGCCCTTGTGCCAGCCCAACTTGGCTGGCCTAACGCCAGGTTAGGATTGCGCTCTCAGACATTCCAGGGGTGGCAGAATGCTACGTACAGCTTCTGTCTCCTTCCCACACTGGGATGAGCTCATAGACCACAGAGTCATTGTAGCAGTGCTGCTCAGCATTTTCCTCCTGTATCTAATGGTACTGGAGTGCTGTGCAAAGGTAATTACTTGGTCCTGGCAAGATAGAGGTAAAGGGTAGAAGGCCTCATGTGTGGCTTTTGGATACATCATTTGTTACCCAGGAGCCAGTTACAGTAATAGCTTAATGGTTTGTTGTTGACGGTTAATAGGACTAGCAATTCATACCAACTGCGATGTTGTTCTCTTAATGAGGGGATGCAGATACTGTATTCAAACCTCTCGGTTCCTGCTCTGGAATCTAGATAAGAGGGGAATCAGATTCTTCTTAGTGGCCAGTAGAGGTGCCCACATCTGGAGAGGCCTACAGGGCTCCTTTACCACAGTCATTCTCCAGGTGAATTAGAGAAGCTGAGGAGCTCCTTTTCACACCTCCTATTCTGGGACAGAGGCAGCAAATGAAAGCAACATGAAGGCTCCCTTTGAAGGCAACAACATTCCATTCATCTTGGCAGCATCTGCACTCTAAGCAAGCAGAGAAGCTCCTGCTACAGTGAGTGAAGTACTGTTGCTTTTGAAAAGGTAGGTGCTGCTATTGCAAGGGTTGTAAGCAAGGGTCGAGGCACT
Source organism: Lerista edwardsae (assembly GCA_029204185.1). NCBI lineage: Eukaryota > Metazoa > Chordata > Lepidosauria > Squamata > Scincidae > Lerista > Lerista edwardsae. The sequence goes on from JAJKFI010000002.1 coordinate 14,882,674, forward strand.
GCTTTAGATGGCAAAAAAACTAGCTTGTGTGTTCTTTTTGTTTAAAGGGATACATTTCATCTTGTTAAATCCCTTGTTGATGTGTTTACAGATGCGGGAACGCTAAAACATATCCAAGCCATTTTCATAGATTCTCACAAATATAAATTATTGTGGATTGCATGAGTTTGTGGAATGGTTCGATACGATAGTTCTTTTTGTTTTCTAATAATTCCAAGCTGACAAATTTGTTTACTTTCTCTGTTTGTGATGCCGTTGTGGTGCAATCCAGAGCTATTACCATCAATAAGACATTTGTCATTAATTTTAAATAGGTGGGCTTATGCCCAGAGACTATTACAGTAGGGCAAAATATTATCAATGCAAACCTCTGTATATCTACTCAGGAGTAAATCTAGTTGAGTTCAATGGAACATTTCCATATATGATTTTAGCCATGGTGCGCGTGCGTGCGCATGTGTAAATTATTATTATAATTTATAAAAATGCAAGCAATGTCTTTTGTCCGGCTGGCATGCTTTTTCAAGTACTATTTCATCTTTTAGAATGTTGTCTTCACTTTGTAATAAACAAATGCTACATTCAGATTTAGATCTACAGTGTTCATAAGATCTCAACAAATAGTCCTGAAACCCAAGGCCGGTTATCTGCGTTTTTACTGTAGGCATTGTGCTTTTGTTCACATGAGAATTGTTAATAGGTGTCCCATAACAAAAGCTTAAGTTTCATTTGTTGGATTGGTAATTTTTCCTTTTTTGCTTTTAATGATTTGTGTTATCTTGTATTATGTATTATCTTAAAAAGTCTTGCAAGTGACAGGAAACATTAATAGAAACTGTATATGAACACTCAATAAGTTCTAAGGTGTGTTGCTGTTTATCTTGTTAAATATGTATTTAGGTTTCAGACTATAGTTCAATATCATTTAGCAGCTGTTGAAAATGTGGATTTTCAACAAAATGTGGATGCAATGTATTATAAATCCAGACTACCTGTGACTTCCTCAGAAATGTTTGCCTTTGTTTTAAATAGGTATCTGGGCAACTATTAATTTACATATTGATTTCCAGAATAATGTTCTTAATGGGAAGCTTGCAGAGAGCTAGAAGTAAGCACTCTCCATCACATCGCGTATCTGTAAACAAAAATAATTAAATGCCATTCCATGCAAGTTGAATTGTCACTCAGATAATGCTGATATGATCATTCATTGCAATACAGTGCCGAAAAGTAAGACATTTTGGGTGCATCCATCCATCTTGCCACTTTACTGTGAAAATAAAATAAAATTGTACACGAAGCCTTTTAAATTGTTTTTCATTTGACCTGACACATACTCCAAAGTAGAACATTTAAGTCTGACAAACATTTCGGGGAGTATTCTGAAGACAGTGAAGGATGGAAGGCCCCTCACTTTCATCTGCTTCCCCCCCCCCCCTCCCCGGCCACTGTTGCGTAAAACATCATTGGCTGTGAATCATTCAGTGAATACATTGAATTCATTGCAGTGAACCTTTGGCGGATTATACCTTTCTTGTTTAGCATTCCAAATTCTGGTTTCTCCTCTGACATGTTACCATGCCAAATTTCAGTTCAGGATACAATGCAGCAAGTCGCCCATCAACCCCTGTGACAGATGTTATGATTTTTAACAATAACAATGCATTGTGAATAGCAGCAGTTGTGTTTTCTAAAAAAAAAAAAAAAAAGCACCGAATGAATGAATTGTGAACAGCAATGTGCTATTCTGTGCTGGAACAGACAACATCTTAATCACTGGATTTTTGCTGTTAAACTGTATATTATTGACAGATTTAAACTCCCATTTCTTGCCATCCTTGAAGGTGATAAATATGATTGCTGCGTTATCCATTTTTATTGAAAACGAAACAGGCTTCTTGCTATTTGGCTGTGCATCAGCCCTTGGACGGCTGCCATCCGCTAATGCAGGCCCCCTGTGGAGAGCCCACTGAAGAATTATACTCCGATTCACCAGATTGTGTTAAATAGTTCAGCTGTTGAGATTGGAAAGATAGTTACCTCCAAAGTGAAATAAAAAGGACCTTGGCATTTATGGCTTCGACCATTTTATAGTGTTGGGGCAATCAGCTTTTCAGAGGTAGCATTTTCTAAAATAACTCCTTTGTCGTTATGCTGCTTCCAAAGTTTCAGTCACGACCAGGTTCAAAATATTTCCCCTTCCATTTTTCAGAAGAAGAAAAAAATTAAGGCTGAGTGCTAAACCAAATTTGCATAAAATTGCCCTTTTTCTCCCCTTCTCACAGGTTTGAACACTTACTGAACTGACTAGCCAACTGGATCTGTCAGGACCAATTTCTGAACTAATTAGCTTCAAACTCCAGTGTTAGATGTGACAGTAGTGCATAGAATTTGAACTGTGAAAATCACAGAAGGCACACAGTGGTCTGCTGTTGTAAAATATCCTTTTCTTGCTGAAGACATTCAGACCTAGAAGATAAAATGTCTAGAAGGTAAATTACATGCCATTTGGGTGGTCAGGCTTACCTTCACAAAAAAGTCTAGATTTTATTTCTTTCCTGTCAATCAAATTTAAATTAATAAAATCATGCCATGTTTATTGCACCTTTCCTCGTTGAGGAACCGTGCTTTCCAAACAATTGCCTGAGCCGGTCCCTCAATAATTGGACCCATCACATCAATTTCCTTCTCCCACCAAGATTCTACTTGTTTTTCTCAACATTTATAGCTTACTGGTAGCCACAATGTGTTGCCATATCCTGTAGTCAAAATTCCCAAATCATCTTTATTTGGTTCTTCAACCAAAGTGGATGAATTAAGGCCTTAATTACACTTGGAAACTGCATGTGTTATATGCAACCACTGTAATGTAGAATTTCACTGTTCATACATTTACAATTGTGGCAGCATCATGCATTCTCGAAAATAGTCTAAGCTATACCAATGCAAACTCTCTTTGATACCTTCACAGATAGTGGTGTAATGGTAAATGTTGACGTTCAGGACCACTGCATGACACTCCATATGGCTACAAACCCATAAGTAAGCCACACCTCCTGGAAGACAATATAGCCCACAATCAACTTGAAAATGTGTTACTGATGCAGGATAAAAGAATGTTGCTGATAGGATTTCAGCTGGGTGCCCTTTCTACTTGGGGGTTTGCTGGAAAGAGTCCAAGAGTATAGTCCCTCAAAAAGAAAGGGGGATAATATGGGAGAACATGCCTTTAAAAGGAGATTGGACAGATTTCTGGAGGAAAAGTCCATCCTGGGCTATAGGCCATGATGGGTTGTGCAACCTTCTTACATTAGTAGTAGGCTACTTCAGAATGCCAAATGCAAGGGAGTGGCAACAGGATGCAGGCATCTTCTTGTCTCGTGTGCTCCCTGAGGCACCTGGTGGGCCACTGTGAGATACAGGAAGCTGGACTAGATGGGCCTTTGGCCTGATCCAGCGGGGCTCCTCTTAAGTTCTTATGGGCTTCTGAGCTACCATGGGGGGGAGGAAGCCAGTAACATCTGCATTTCGTTTTACTCATTCAAATTATGTCTTGTAAAAAGAAATCTCTCAAAAAAAGAATTAGACCTGGGGAAAGGGCAGGAGTCATGTGGGGAATACTAGAATGGCAGGCTTGAAGGGGAGAGCTCCAAAATCCATAACCAGTCTTTCAACACCAGGACAGGAGGAAAAGATCCTGCTTGGAAATGGGGTCACCTAACCTGTTTTCTCTAGTGTGGGGCACCTGACCAACTGCTGCTGCATTTTTATTTACCTCTCTGTAGGCTGCTTGGCCCCCAATGGCCAGCTCTTTTGCCCTTTTCAGAAGTCTGAAAAGCTTCTGGGGGCAGGTCCAGGCTAGGAAGGGGGGAATCAACCCCCAGTCCGACCTGATCTCCATCCTGCTCTGCCTCACTGCTAACATACAGGCGATGGAGGAGGTTCTTCAGGCCACTGTCACCCTTGCATCCCTTCTCATCCTTTGCACTGTCGGCATCTCTTGGGATTGCCTGCTCTGTCAGGGCCCCAGGGGGATACAATGATTGATGGCAAGATCCACTGTCATATCCCATAAATAGGATTGGGCCATTAGTAAATAAAAGGCAAAAGCACTGCCACTTCTTACCCTTCTCCAGCTACTCCCTCTTACATGCTGTTTATAATGAAAGCTTGAGTTTCTCCCACAACCATAGGATGAACCTACTCCTTTCAGCCAGGTGACTGCAAGAAAGTTGTTCCTAATCTGCGAAATTAGGCTACAATTCTGTGCAATGACGTTTCACTAGTTTTCATCATGCTTGCTTGTGATCACATGCTAACACTGAAGCCTATTATCGTTTTGCTGCTGCTGTTCTTAGCCTGAAAGGATTTGCAAACACAATGCAACATTTGTATACCTAACACATTTTTTACCAACGTTCTGCCTTCTAGGTCTCCAAGCGATGTGGTACTTACAAATAAAGCTGCTGGCACAGAAAAGCAGACAGAGTCCATGGTTGTATTGGATCCTGAGAGCACCGAAGATCAAATGTCTGGACATCTTGACAAAGACAAGATGATGGAAGAGAAAGACCAACACGTTCATAAAGACACTAGTGTTGGGAAAACGAAAGAGACAGACAGCTCTCACTGCTAATTGATGTGCTAAAAGGTGTTGACTTCTAAAAGTTCATTTCAGTGAGTGTCAGTTGCTTTGTTTTATTGGAAAGGGCTATATTCTTTAATGTATTCTATGATAGTTTATTGAAACAGCCTTTTCTATGCGTTTTCAATAGGCTCATTAGTAGTCTGTATAATTACATACAACCCAAAGTCACACTTTGGGTTTCTTGCTCCTGTTATAGACAAGGTTGGTATTTTCATCCCCAATCTAAACTATTTATATTATGTTTGTTTCTTAATTTCTGCAAAATGTCAAAATTTGTTTTGAATTTTATTTTTATTTTTTTTGCATTAATGCCTTGTTTGGGTTGTGACCCAAAGTCTGCTGAAAAAGATTGAAAGGATAGATTCAGCCTTAATTGGGTATTCCCAGAAAGGCACTTTCTGTGCACTTTTGTTCTGACCACTGATAAATGCAAATCTGTTTTTGTAGACACCAAACACAATCTACTGAGGACTTCTAGCAACATTCACGAAAACTTGGGCTATCACCTGGTTAAAGGAATCTTTCACTGTAGGCCTGGGCTGCTTCTTCAGCAGTAAGGCTCATTACAGTTAGTGGAACTGACTTCTGAGTAAACATTCTTATGTGTGTATTGTTAGTCAATTTTAATTGTATGCATTTTAATTGATTGATTATATCAGCACAAGGAAAAGCAAACATTCTGCAAGGAAAATCATACTTTCCTATCTAGCACAAGCAAAAGAGAAAGGTGCAATTCATGCCATTTCCCGTCAAAAATCTGCTCCTGTGGTCCCCCGCCAAGACCAGGTTTTCAGGGGTGCAGGAGGCCATGCCAGGGGGACTAAGTGCTTCCCTCCCCCGTCCTGGCTCAAGCATGAGCAGAAGGTGGGGTTTCACTGCTATATAACATTATAACAGACCACCACCTTAGAAAAGGCAATCGGTCCAACCATAACCTGGAGTTAGGCTAGCACAAGTTAGGCCAGTAAAGTTTGGCTGGCCTAAGGGCCATTGTAAGGCACATTTGGAGTCAAGGAGGCTTGTGCATGTCTGCATACTGGCCTCTCTGACTCCGAGAGTGGTCCAAACATACTTTTACAGTGTCCCTTGTGCCAGCCAAACTTTGCTGACCTAACTTATGCTGGCCTAGCACCAGGTTAGAATTGCACTCTGTCTGTGTGAAAGAAGATATTCCTTCCCAGCTGCCTTCCCAGCCTTGGTCCACCTTCCCAGGTCCACTTGGACCTGCACCGGCAAAATACTTGGTGCAGATCCCGTTAGGAATATATGCAATGCAATCTCTCAACTAATAACCAAGAGCCATACTTTTACTTGAACAAACTGAGACTTCTAGCCTCTGACATTTAGAACCATTGTAGTTTTCATTCCACACAGAATCTACCACCGATTCTGCACTTGTCCAGAAGCCTCTCTGTGCAGAGAAGTCTTAACATATAAGTGACACATGAATCAGCCACTACTAACTGCCAGAAATTGTTTTTGATATTGTAAGCTTTATCCTATGATAATCCCTGAGGAGCTTTTATTGGTCAAGAAATTTTTAGCAGATCCTAATGAAGTTCACTAACCAAATAAAAGTCCAATAATACAATTCATACTGTTAATTCACCATGCAGAACATGCATGTTCCTCACAAGAGTTGCATCCCAATTCTGTCTCCACAGATGTTTTGTTAACCAGTTCTTAGTTCTGGTCACGCAGACATGGCCTCATGGAAATGCTACAAATGTCAGAAAATTGTCTGTCTGTATGGCATTTTCCTTAGCAGATGAAATATTCCTCAAGACATTCCTGTTGTTTATTTGAAAAAGAGGTGAAGGGAGAAAATTCACAATTGTAGCCGTATTTTAATTTTGTGCCTCAGATCTCTACTATTTCTAGATAACAGCACATACTCATATGTATGTGCTAACAGATAACATACTCCCCCATCCTCTTCTCAAATATCATTCTGGGATCTTAAGACTACTGAAATATTCACATACATTCAGCATCTCTGCTATCTACATGCATTTAATAGAGATGTTCACTTTCAAACTCATTCCTATTTCACTTTCATTCAGGTGCAGCTACATCAAACACTTTACTTGTTTTTCTGCCTTGCCCCCACAAGGTTGCATCCAATTCAATACTTACCATGACTCAGGAAGGCAATACCTCTAGTCCTATCTAGAACACCTTACCCTGCACAAAGTGGATCTCACCTTATGCGACTCTAGTCCTAATATGCCTGTGTATAATGGTGTAGGTAGGTAGCTGCCTGTTGATTGTTTCTTTAATGTATTATTAAAAATGTATAAGAACAGTTGTAGATCTGCACACAGAAGCATCAAAGAATCATTTCTGCACAGCAGTTCTCAGACGGGTGTGTGCATAGTCTGGTGTGATGGCCCTAGAATAACCATGCATATGGCAGCACCTGGTGTAGTCTCTGTACATTTGGGCCATTATCTGAAGAGACAGTCCTATATTGTATCACCACTCAGAATAGCACCATGCATTCAGTAGCTTTCATCTGGATAATATAACCTACTAAGCAGTACTTGCAAATATTTGCCTTGCTCCAACAGAAATGTCTTTTAAAACTACTCATGCTTATAATGGCAAGGCACGTTGAGAACCAGCCTCTGTGCTATACTCCTACAATAAATCAGCAGCTATTCCAGAACAGCAAGAATATATCTTTCCTTTTATTATTGCAGAAAGATACCTGTAAGCTGTAGCCTGTAGAAATATGACACTTATGACCACATAGTAAAATACCTCACATATCACATATGATCATCACTCCTGATGAAGACAATGACAGATATGCAATTTTACTACCTTGCCTGCAGATCTATATTTCAATGGTATTTTCAAAGTCAACAGGTTGTCTTGCTACTGTACAGTTAAACAAGTGGAATCAGGATCTTACACATGCGCACACACTAGAAATATGCAGTTTAATGTTCATTTGAAATCGGGTGTTCTTAAATGCACTATAACCTTTTTATGCTATAAGACAGTGATTGGTAGTTAGGATTAAAGGGTGAATGTGTTCCATTTGTTACTTTGGTTCTGCATGTAGTTGTTCAGCGCTTATCTCTTTAAAAGCAAATCATTAAGGCTGCAATCCTATCTATACTTACTTGGGAATAAACCATATTGACTATAATGGGACTTACTTCTGAGTAGACATGCATAGGATTGGGCTATAAGTGTGGTGGTTGTATGTAATTTTTTTTTTGGCACGTTTGTTAAGAAAATGTCAATCAAATCGTGAATTTGAGTGAATCAAATCGATCAGCTTCATAGAATTCAAATATGGGGAAACATGTCCATTGCTTTATTGTCAATCTGTACTTCAGTAGATTTCTTTTCCTACTAAGGGCATAATCCTAACCTGGAGTTAGGCAGGCACAGTTAGGCCAGCAAAGTTTGGCTGGCACAAAGGACACCGTAAAGTATGTTTGGGCCACTCTCAAAGGCAGAGAGGCCACCACACAGATGTGCACCATCCTCCCTTACTCCAAGAGTGGTCCAAACATGCTTTCCGGTGTCCCTTGTGCTGGCCAAACTTTGCTGGCCTAACTGACAGCCTAACTCCAGGTTAGGATTGTGCTCTAATTCATTTTGCACCTGAATATTATTGAATACACTGAATTGAATATGATGATTTCTAAATATATTTTTCCTTGAATTGTTACTACTGAAGAACAGTCAAGAATTTTTTGAAAAGTATTTCTTTCTAGTTAAATTATTTGTTACACAATGATACAAATTATTTATCTTTTCAATGCTGCTTATTAAAAATGTTTCTGACTTTTTTTCCCAGATACTGTGACATTTGGTGTTTATTTCCTGCTTTAAACTGAGGGTATACTTTGCTTTGAGAAAAAAAAAGCAGTTTTCATTGTCCATGTTGGGATGTACGGTCTTGCAGCAAACCTGCTGACCGTCACAGGGAACAGGGATTTAGGCCGCTACTGTGAACAGAACCCAAGAGAGAAATTGTAGAAGTAAAAAAAAAAAAATGCCAGCCCAATCAAGGTCATGTGTCTACATGGATTTCTTGCTGTACTATTCATTTCAGTGAGGCAATCTACATATGCATTCCTTTGCATACAAAGAAAGGGATAGTGAAATGACGGGATTACTTCGAAATGAATGGGACGTTCTTGCAGACTGGATTGTTCTATATATTCAGCTGAGCTCCTGCATCTATACATTGCCTCTTATTAAAAACATAGTGTTTTCCTTCACAGAGCTACATTAGTCTGAGTTAGGTGTGAATGGAATGGAATGGATGCTCCATATAGTGCTTTTTAAAATTCCACCTTTTTAATGCGGCTAATGTTCTCTGATTAAAGAACCCGAAGTGGAAGCACCACATTGAAACTAACATTTTTTAAACAACCACTTAATGGAATTCCAGACTATTTAAAACATGCACAACTCTTGCCTTTTGCAGGGGCTCTCCAGATTATTCTGCTCTACATGGCTCTTTTTCTCAAAGACAAAAGATTCTTGAAAGTACACCCATTTCATAGCAGAAGGAGTAGAAATAGCTGGTATTCTTGTGTGGCAAATTTCCATTAAGCTGCCTGAGAAGCTTAGTAGCAGAAAGGTGGAGTACAAATGTTTAAAATACATTTTTTTTTATTTCAAGGATGATAAGAAAGACCAAGGCTTTATGGTTCTTGTCCCAGCTGTTGTTCAGTTGTGGCAGCCTGTAGACAAAGCTGTGTGTTCTCAAGTAGAGAATTCAAGGGTTAATTCTGAGCCAACAACTGCCAAATCTGAAGCGTCACTTCCTATACAGCAGAGCGTACTTCTCCTACAGTGCCATCACTATAATCAAATTCCTCTTCATCTTCGTCTTCTTCAGTAAAGTCAACAAATTCATGCTCTTCTCTTTCACCTGAAATGAAAAAGATATTACCTGAGTGGTTTAAATAAATGTCTGGGTAAAAAGCTGGTCTTAAAGGTTTATTTTCTGACTCCCAGTTCTGACTCCCACATATCCCCCTCTCTCTGGGGGGGAGTTCTGACTCCCACATATCCCCCCCTCTCTCTCTCTCTCTCTCACACACACACACACACACACACACCAGCTCTATATGGCATAATATGTTTGAGCTAATGCAGGGGAATACCCAGAAGGCAGGAGGGAAGTACGAGCAGATGCTCACCCCACTCACAGTTCTGACTCCCACATATCCCCCTTACTTCTTCATCCCCCCCCCATGCCGCTACTGAGATACACCAGCCTTTATTGGTGACTCAGTGGGGTAGGAAGCTTCACTATGGGGGAGGTGGTTTTCACAAGCACTACATTCTGGATGTTACTCAGGGTGCAATCCTATGATGTGCCTTGGGCCAACGCTATGTGCTTGCACTGGCCAAATGTCACCAGTGCTGACACGGGAGCGCCAATGGGCATCCCCGTGTCAGCGCTAGTGCCGTTGGGCTGTTGCTAGCAGTAGCATTGGCCCAAGGGCACTAAGGAGAGGTGCCACAGCGCCACTCCTGTGCCAGCCGAACTCAGCTGGCACAAGTGTGGTTCTGGATATGGGGAGGGCAGACGGGAAGGTGTTTCTGGGTAGGAGGGGGGCGGGCCAGCCCAGGGAGGGGGGCAGAGATGGGATGTTGCCAGTAGGCTGCATCCAAGCCTCTGTCCCCAGGCTGTGCGGCCCTGATTTGGGCTGCGCAGTCGCCTTGGCTCTCCACCTGCTATTTAGCATGCACAGATCCGAAGAAACCATAGGGGAGGCTGAAGCTTCCCCTGGGGCAGGGGCGCAAACGTGCCCTTGCCACAGGGAGGCTCCCCAGCGCACCAAAGCTGCACTGGTTATAGCGCAGGCCTCTCTACTGCAGTGAAACTTAGGATGGTGCTCTCATAGTCTTCTCCCCTATAATATGTGGGCCAGGCCCCTTTGCACCCCCTGTATCCTTGTTCAATCAAGGATGTAAATTTCAAGCTCACATTCCTTGAGCAAACAGATGCAACAGATTGGATCGAGATAGCAGAGATACCGACTAGGAGTAGCGCTTGAGTGTGCACACAAAAAGCAAGGATGAAAAATTGGGCTGTATCATGTCCTTTGTAAATTGCATTATGTGCAGGCACCAAAACAGCACAGAGCAAGATTATGTCCATAATGTTTAGTACAAAAATAAAATTCCAATAAAATTTGATGGAAAAGCTGCATAATTATTAGAGAAACTGCACACAATATAAAACTTCACAAAGAGCATCCTCAACCTTTTTTTTCTTTTGATTCATGCCACTGGATTATTGTCAAAATTGCTACTAAGCGCATTTTGGCTATTTAAATTGCAATTTGTGTATAACCATTTCTTAGTGCATTTTTGTATGGAATACAATTAGAGCAATGATTTGCAATTTAAAGTATGATCTGCAACTTGCCTGGGGTTAAAATTCTATGTGAAGAGAACAGTTCTCCATCATTCTTGAAGCCTACAAACCAATTAATTCTGCTGAAAAGGCTGTTGTAGCCTATTCCTAAAGAAATTGTCTTATTTTAACAACCAGGTAAACAGTTAGCTCATTAGAAAAACAATATACTTTGTGGTAAATGTCATCCTTGTTTTCTGCAAGTACTTATGTATAGTCTTTTGATTTTCCTTCCCTCCTGCAGAGTCATTTCAATCACCCTTTCCCCAATCTTTGTGCTCTTATTCATGAAACATTGAAAACAAAGTAAGAAAGACGTTTTTACACAGTCGTCCATTCTTGACCAGTTCTTCTTCGATAGCAAAGAGACGGTTGTATTTGGTTAGCCTCTCTCCACGTGAAAGACCTCCCAGCTTGATGAACCTGGCACCCAGTCCAACAGCCTTAGACAACAAAACGTAGATTTAAGCTTCCACAGTTGAAGAAATGAAATCAGTTTGTGGATTTTTGCCTAGGTTGGTGACTTAAAACTGCTTATTATAGCATGGGACATTTATGCTAGTGTTTTTTATGACATAGCCAAAACATGTCTGTTATCCCAGGGCATATTTAATGCTCAGGGGGTCCCAGAAGGTACACAAAAAAGATTCTGTGCTTATATTTTCAGGCAGCCGAATCCTAACTGGCTCAGCACTGGGGGAACAAGCATGCACGCTATTGCAACCGTGCCACAAGGCATGTTATGGCAGCATGGACAGTCATGGTGCCAGCAGAAAGCCTTGCACTGACCTGCCAATACCAAAGGCTTGGGCCTGTGAGAGCATGAAAGCTGTCTGCAGGCTGGCACAGGGATGGGGGGAGGGCAGAACAGAGGCAGGGAGGGGTGTAACAGGGCAGGATATTGTGCCAATTGGGCCTATAAAGGGGCAGGAACAGTGGCAGTGTCATTCTTTCCCCCTTCCTGGGCCTGATCTCCTGCCCGGACTTGCACCAGTGATTTTGATGGTGCAAACTTGTGTATCCCCATAACAGCTGCTGAGACCCAGAGGAGGGGGAAGAATGTCTCTTTCCCCAGGGAGAGCTCCAGCAGCCTCTACTCCTGTGCTGGATATAATGGAGGCAATTTCAGTTCTGCTGCATCACAGTGTGGCAATTTTGACAGAAATTGGGCTGTAGGACTATAAAGTTTAGACTGAAACGTTATGTCATCATGCTGTTAGAAGACATTTCATACATCTAATGGCCTAAAATCTATTTTAATGTACCTGTTTTTCTCAAGTTATTGACTGAACTAGGTAGTCTCGTTCAGACTCAGTTGAGACATTATTTTTTAAAAAGTGACCAGAAAATCCATTCAATTGTTCTGAGCTAATTTTAAACCAAATGAGAAATATTTCCTGCAAAATAATACTGAGTTGTTATGCTTGCAGTGTTAAGCTATAAAATGAATAAAAGGACAACTATTTAACATGGGAAAAATAATTGTAACTTTTTTTTGAACTGTCAAAATATACAATGCTGTATTGCCAAAACACAGCAAGATTAAAAAACATGTTTAATTCTACTACTGAAGCTGTGCATGATTACTGAACTATGTATTTTGAAGTGGTTACCACTTTCTGTGTATAGGGGTTCAGTTGTGGTTCAAGGCAACCAAGAGATTTTTGGTTCGGGTTCAGTTATGGTTCCCTGGAAGCCTCCTCCGGAACCAGTTTCAAAGTTCGGGTTCTGCTTGACTCTCTGACCTGAACTGTTGTGAAAACTCAGAGCAGGATAAATGTCAGCCAGGGAATGCTAATAAACCGTTTTGTCTACTGTGTGTCAAAGGAAAGGCTGATTGTGCTAGGGTAGAATGTATATGGGTTCCACGGATGGAAAACCTAATGGCGCAATCCAAAGCAGCACACATGCCAGCACAGCATGCCCTGCACTGATGCTTGCCATTGCAAATGTGTCATAAAGCACTTTGTGATGCCATAACAGTTGTCGGCGCTAGCGTGGCGGCAGAAGACCCACCACCCGCCAGATGCAGTAATAAGTTCAGCACTGAGCAATGTGGGAGCAGGGGGTGAGGGGTGTCATTGTACAGGGGAAGAGCAGCAACTGGTGCAGTGTGGGCAGATCTGACCTGGGAGGGGGTGGGTTTGGCAGCAGTGGCGCATGCAGAGTCCTATCCTCCTGTCAGAATTGAATTCTGAGAAGAAAGAGTCAGAGAAAACCTTTACAGAGGGTCAGAAAGAATTGTGTATTTCATTGACAAGCAGCGGAGTGGAGAGAGGGATGGTGTAGGCGTAGGAAACTGGAAAAGAGGGCTGCATTTCACACACTGGTTTTGAACATGACCGTATTTTAGTGATCTCTCCTCTGTAATTATACTTTAACTGAAAAGGACCCACTTGAGTCCATTAAGACCTGCTTTCCAAAAATAATGTGACTGCTCTATGTTTTGAATAATTTACTTACCTTTTCCTTAAAATGTCAGCAAAAGACAATACATGTTTTCAAGGCGCTTCCCTTGCCCACTATTGTGCTCATTTCCCCCTTAAAGTTCAAAGATTAACTCTCCTTAAAAGGTGACTGTCTTGAAAAAGCCCATTTCCAAAAAGATTATATGTCTCTCAGCTATAAGCAGCGTTTTTACTATGGACCAGCTCAAGATTAAAAGCAATATTTGAGCAACGGAGCACCTTTCAGTACTTACCAAGTCCACAAGACTGTCATCAGAAGACTCTCCATCTGGGCTTCCTAATACAGAAATATGCCTCATACCTACACAAGATGGAAAGGGAGTTGGTTTTTCCCTGTTCCTTATTCATTTGTACCCTACCAAAGGACCCCTTGTCTTCTACGGGAAAAAAAGCAAATGCGTATCTATTGATGTGTACCTTTAGCCCTAAACAAATGTTCTGGAAGCATGGAGACTGTTGATGTTATAGAATGATGGTGAGTTCCATTGCTATCTTGCACCATCTCATCCCTCACCCCCCCCCCACACACACTCCTTTGCAGCTACATGCTTTCCACAGGGAGAGAGCCTTCCCTTGACCTAGGGGCACTGAGCATCTACTATCCCTAGTCACAGGGACGATGTTTGGGTAGCATGGTGCTGTGTAAGTGGGGCAGAGCTCTGGAATATGGGGGCAGGCTCATCAGCATACTCCCAACAGTTACCATACATGTCCTCTGTGTGGAGACAGAACATCCGAAATGGACTTTCATTTATTTTTCTTAGGCTGAAATGCTACACACATTTTCCTGGAAGTAAGCCCCAAGTAAGTAAGCCCCAAGCCCCATTGAAGACACTGGGGCTTACTTTGGAGAAGACATGCATAAGATGGTGCTGTCGCTTTAATTAATTTATTGGACACAATCCAAGAAGACTAAAGTTAAGTACATTTAAGCACATTGATAGGAATGAGGCTTAAACTCATTCTGGCCATTCTCTATAAACAGCAAAAGTAATAATTGCCTCCCTTCATTCCTCAAACTGTTATAGGCTGAGCTGTACATTTAGTAGCATATTCCAGACAAAAGATTAGGCTTTCAGATATTTAATTCTAGACTTTCTCTCTTGCAGAGAAATTGGCTTTTCTTTGTAGATAAAAAAACATTACTCCAGCTGGTGTATGTGAACTTCTGAAGCTTACTATTCATTTATTTCAGCAGCTCTGTTACAGTTTGAAGACTTGAATATTTCCATGGTCATTTTAGAACAGAAACCAATGCCATGAGAAATACGCCCTATCCCCCAGGCTCTATATACAACTTTTTGAGCTAAACGATATTCTAAGAATTCAATTCAATTTTTGGAACATGAGCCTCTAACTCTATTGTCAAGTCATGATGAAAGTCCATTTGTCTAATAAGCAGTTCTGACATTCAAAAATGACTGTGTTTAAATAGAAAATGTTAATACTTTTTCAGATTGTATAGTCAAACTATGGTATGCACTGTACCGCATTTTAAAATTCAATTCTGTACTCACCATGTAAAAACTGGGTCATTTCTAAAAGGTGAGAAATTGTCGTTTCATTGGTACATTTTACAATAAGACCACTGCATTTTGGTTCATTTTTGTTTTGCTCCTCTAGAATTTTCCACACATTCCTGCATGAATCTTCCGCAAGAAGATAACATTTTGAACCCAAAATATTACATAAATCTGTCCACTGTGATCTGTCCTATATAGAAAGCAAAACAAATAAGAATTCAAGGATTAATAACAAAGGAAGAATCTGTGAATAATTTCAAAACACTGGGATACTTCATACAAAGTATTAATTTTAAAAATCAATTCAAAAATAGGGGCATTTAGTGTTCTGCAATGTTAATGAAGAACATTATAGAACTGTTGGAAGCAGGGGGCTTAGAGTAGATTTCTAAGAGCACAATCATAACCTGGAGTTAGGCTGGCACAGTTAGGCCAGTAAAGTTTGACTGGCGCAAGGCCACCGTAAAGTGTTTGGACCACTCTCAAAGTCAAGGGAGGATAGCGCACATCTGCATAATGTATAATGGTTGTTATACCGTTGTTGTATGGAAAGAAAGAACAGCATATCTTAGGGCGCAATCCTATACTGCACTGGATTGGCAAGGCCAGCTGGCCTGTGCCAAATCCAGCACAGTATAGGCGAGGCTGGAGCCTCCAAACGGCAAGGGCATGTTTGCGCCCTTATCGTCGGGAAGGCTCCAGCCTCCCCTATGGGCTCCTCGGAACTGCGCTTGCTAAACAGCAGGCCCAGAGCTAAGGAGACCATGCGACCCAAATTGGGGCCGCGCAGCCTCCCGAACTGGTATAGGATTCGGCCTATTTAAACTCCACCCTCCTCCCTGGGCTGGCCCGCCTATGGGGCTTTCCTCTCTGCTCTCCCCCATCCAATTCCACCTCCCTCCTGCTTTCCCCCTGCCCTCCCCAAGCTGTCACACCGGCTGGATGTGGAGCCCATGGCTTACTGGGAGAGCACAGCATCCGTGGGTTGGTGCAACTCCCTGTGTCAGCCCAGTGTCCTTTCCTGCAGCACAGACGTGCCTTACAGCACATTTGCGACAGCACTGGACTGGCATAAGAGACTTACATCAGCCCAGCAACCAGGTAGGATTGGGCCCTTAGTGCATTAAAAGGCATTTTCCCCTCCAAGTCTTTTCTTTTTAGATCTTGTCCAATACACAAATACAATTCCTACCTCTTTCCTCAGTGGATCTACTAATGCTATAATAGAGGGAAATTTATGAATCAGGTCCTCATACATATCCACCATTTCATCAGGGTTCTTATATGTACCAGAGAGTATTTCATATTTTCCCTTCGTCTAGAATTTGAAAAAAAAGATATTAGTACCAAATTTGAATCTAACCAGTTTTTAATCAGCAAGGATAACTCAGGGTGCGATCCCGGGTTGGGCGTAGCGCCAACACAATCACGTTGCATCGGTGGGACTGCGCGTGCTGCTCTGTCTCTGCACCAGTTGAGCCCAGCTGGCGGAGAGGTGTTCCGAGGCTGGCGGGGGGGGTAGGAGTAGGCGGTGGTGGGTGTTCCTAGCAGGCATGCTGGCCAGGGGGCGGGTCCAGGATTTGGCCATTTGGTCGAATCCAAGAGCTCATCCCTTGGCCACAGAGCCCCGATTCAGTTCGCGCAGCCTCCTTGGATCGGCGCCTGCCATTTAGGCTCCACTCTCCCAATAAGCAGCACTGGATACCGTGCAGGCCCGCCAGCCTGCCTGCTCCAGCGCTGCTTAGGACTGCGCTGCCCAATATGCATGTGTTGGACACACCGCAATAATAATAATAATAATAATAATAATAATAATAATAATAATAATAATAATA